>SJYA01000966.1:232582-329865 GCA_006410615.1 Neotragus moschatus | reverse complement strand
AATGCATTATATATAATTATATTATATAATAATATAATATATAATAAATATATAATGTATTATATAAATTATATAATGTATATATAAATAATATATAAGTATATAATATAAAATAAATAATATTTGTTGGAGAAACATTTAAGGCATTAATCCTTAAAAATCATATAAAGATGTCAGATAGGACTTGTATATCTGAGAATATCTGTTGCTTTTGTACATTGTTAATTACATGAATGATGATACAATTCTTTGGTTAAACTCCTCCAGTCTAGATCAGTCAGCATAGGCTGGAATGTACTGTTAACAAATGACCCCAAACTTCAGTGACTGTCATCTTCAAGTTTTATTTTCAGTCGTGCCACTTTGGCCTCACCTTCATGCCAGCACCTGAGCTGATGAAGCATCTAGAATATTGATGACTGTACTGGCATAAAGCAAAACGAGCATGGCAAAGTATGTTCTGGCTCTTAAGTATCTACTGGGAAGTGACAGTTATTCTGCTTGCATTTTATTGGAGAGCTGGGATGGAGGCTCAGGAGGGAGAGGACATTCGTGTACTTATGGCTGATACCCATTGTTGTATGGCAGAAACTAGCACAATATTGTAAAGCAATTATCCTCCAATTAAAAATAAATTTAAAAGACTATCTAACAAGTAATTGGATATGAGGCTAAAAGTATGGGGAATGGCCTAGGTTGGGGAAATCAAGTTATGTCATCAGTGTATAGAACTGAATTCATAAGAAAGACCGAAAGGACAAGTGGAATGAGAGTGTCACTTTGGGAAGCAATAATTATAAAGATCAAGCAGAAGAAATAGATGTGGTAAAGGAGGGAAAGGATGAGGAGACAATTTGAGAGGAATCCAGGAGAAGCAGACTCATATAAACTAAAGAAGACAGTGTCAGGAAGAGAAAGTATCAGTGTTTCTAAAATAAGGGTAGAGAAGCTCTTGTTGAAAATGGAAATCATCTGATGTTGCATTGGGAGATCACTGGTGATTTGGGTGAGAGCAGTTTCAACAGAGTGTTAGAGTAACAGGCAATTGAATGACCACTAGGGATTTGAGTAGAGAAACTGACTTAGCACGCACACACAGAGTATAAATAGGACACTCCTTTGAAAAAAGGAGGAGGTTGGGAGATTCCCTGCTCCCTTCTTCTGAATAATGAAGAGACCTAGAACTAAAGGACTAAGGATTGTGTGTGAACGTGTGTGTGTGTTCAGTCTTATTTTATAAGTAGATGGATGTGCAAGATGAAATTGCATGTAATTTAAAACCAAAGTCAATCAACATAACTGTTTAAATAGTGTTAAGATCCATGCATTAATACATACCTCTTTAATGCCATGATATGCGATTAGTCTTGGTCCTCATACATATATATATGAATACATATATATGAAATACAAATATATATATGAAGAGATTCAGCATAGGGGATTGATTCATTCTTTTGTGGAGGCTGAGAAGCCCCAAGAGCTGCAGTTAGTAAGCTGGAGACCTAGGAAAGTCAATTGTATAAGTTCCAGTCCAAAGGAGGAGAAGGATACTGTCCCAGCTTTAAGGTTGTCACACAGAGGGCAAATTCTCCCTTACTCAGCCTTTTTATTCTGTTAAGACCTTCTACAGACTTGGTGAGGTTCACTATATTGGTGAGGGCATCTGCTTTACTAGGTCTACCAATTCAAATGTTAGTCTCATTCAGAAATATCCTTACAGGGTACCCCATGGTCCAGTCAAGCTGACACATAAAATTAGCCATCAATATGTCATTAAATTAAATTTGATTTATTTAGAGAAACATTGATATTTTATTGCATTGATTGATGTCATGTAGCCTCAACTGATTTTATATAACCTCAGTTTGAATTTGGAATGATTTAATTTCTTGATAAGGCAAGAAAACAGAATTTGATTTGTTAGTGATTGACTCTGTCTGAAAATCCAAGCTATTGAGAAAATTTTAAAATAAAACAAAGAAGCTGTTGGTTGTGTTTCGGTTGCTTTGTTTGTTGTTGTGTCCTGCTGAAAATGTTAGCCACTCAGTTGTGTCCAACTCTGCAATCCCATGGACTGTATGTAGCCTGCCAGGCACCTCTGCCCATGGAATTCTTCAGGCAAGAATACTGGAGTAGGTAGCCATTCGCTTCTCCAGGGAATTTCCCAACCCAGGGATTGCACCTGTGTCTCCTGTCCTGCAGGCAGATTCTCTGCCTCCTGAGCCACTGGGGAAGCCCCATGTCCTAGTACTCCCATCCCATTGGCTGGGAATTTCAAAAGTTCAGTAAAAAGGAACTTGATTTTGAAAGGCATAGAATGAGAGCAGAAATGTCAGGAGATTCGGAAGAAGAAAAGAGGAAGCACAGAACATTTCAGTGATGGAGAATATCTAGAAAAAATTCGGTCCATATTCAACTTTGCAGTTCCTTCCCCAGTATAATATTGTCTTGAAGATAGCGCACTCCCCAAATAGCAAGCATTCTGATTAAGATAATCAGACTCAGTAGGCAAAGCTTAAAGAAAACAAATAGAGTTTCTAGTCTTATTGTGACATATAGGAAAGAAGTAGAGAAAAATAATAAACTAAATTAGTGTTTCAATAAGAGAAAATAATGTGCCTTTGGAGTCAATAATCCAGCTTATTTTATTCTTTTTTTTGTATATTTTTCAAGTTATGATAGTCCTTAATTGCATGAGTCAAAACTTTCTATATGAATTTCAAAGTTTTTATAATGAAAAATTATGTTTTCTTATCAATAAAAAAATGATGTTTTCTTTAACTGACAAAACTGGAACAATAAAGAGCCAAAACAGACACAATCATTGTTCTCATTGAATTGACAGACATGTCACTTAATAACATATAAAACTATAAAACTGCATCTGTGATGAGTGCTGTGAAGGAAGGTGAGTGGTTCTAAGAAGTTTTTAATGGAGTTGATTGCGTGACTTAGGTAGTGAAGAATAGAGGGACCAGGAATAGACTGTTCAAAGGCCCTGTGGCAGAGGGAACATGCCAGGACAGAGGAATTGAAACCAGGCCAGGATGGCAGCAGCAGAGAAAGTGCAAGAAATCATGGTGTGAGCTGATGATGTGAGGTGGGTGGGTGGTCAGCCAACCATGCCAGGTCCCGAAAGGCACTGAAAATTTTAAGCAGGAACCACGGATTGAAAGGGATTCAAGCGAAGGTAAGAGGATTAGATGAAACATTATTATAGTTGTGATAGTGAGCAGTGTCAGAGAAAATGAAAGAAGATTAATTTTGAAGAGATGCTTAGGGAGTAAAATTGCCAATACCGAGCAGTAGACTTGATGTAGGGAGTGACAGACGCTCAAGTGTTAAGGCTGTTCCTTTTTGAGGTTTCTGAGTAAAGCAATGGGACAAAAACACCACCCAAGGAGAAAGTTTTAAAATAAAGTTCTTGTGCAAGTCAGGGGATTATTTATCACAACTGAGCACAAGAACACATGCTTATTGGGAACCTCCCTGGTTATGGTCCAGTGGCTAAGATACTGAGCTCCCAATACAGGTGACCTGGGTTCAATCCCTGGTCAGGGAACTAGATACCACACGTTACTTTTAAGAGTTCACAAGCCACAACTATGGACAGAGGAACCTGGTGGGCTATGGTCCATGGGGTTGCAAAAGAGTTGGACAAGACTCGACAATTAAACAACAACAGAAGCCACAACTAAAAGATCCACAAGGAATATAGAAGAGCCTATCTGCTACAGCTAAGACCTGGCACAGCCAAATAAATAAAATAAATATTTTTTTAAAAAGAACGAATGCTTATTATATTTTAACGTATATGAATTTTGATCATGATATGTGCCCAATTAGAGAAGAATGAGGTATTTCTGTACCATCCTCTGTTCTGTATATGCTCTGTTATTGTTCTTAAGACATAATTTTGGGTGTACATTTGTTTCCTTCACTGGACCATGAATTCCATGAGGGCGTACTCTAGGTCTTATTTATATTTCTTGCAGTCAATCAAGCTTCTGGCCTAGCAGCTCCTCACACACTTGCAAAGTGAAACACTTAGGTCAAGAATCCAACTTGAAAATTTTCTATTTTTCTAATTATTTTTAGTGTGGTTGTACATTTAGAAACAAAAATCTTTATATAAAGTCTATCAAATTCAAAGTTCCAAGTTAATAACATCATGTACTCATTCACATTTTATCCATAAAATTAAATGCGGTTTTAGCCAAATGGCCACATTACTGGTAGAATCAGATTTAACTGTTGGCTGGCTTTCGAATAATATTAATAGCAACCACAAGCTATTATAGAATATAATCTGAAATTTCTGCATAGGAGGATGATTAATGTTACATCACTAGCACAGTGATTTATAGTATGATTAAAAATATGTGGAATAAATTAATATTAATTTCTTGAATTTCTTTTTCTTCTTAGAAATGTGTCAAAGACCACGTACTTTTTTCATTCTGGTCAGCAGATGGCACTGTTTTACTTTATTTAACTGATAGAGGGTTGTTGCTAGGAATCCTTAGACTTATAATTTAGACAACCTATTAACTTATACAGTACTTTTGAGAGTTATTTTTATACTTTTTGATCAAAAAATCAATATAGAATGGGGATGGTCCAGATAAAAAATAATTCACACACTTTTCGTTTTAAAGTCAACCTGAACTTTCTTGAATCCTACTTTTTTTTTTCCCAAATGTTCTCATTTTTATAAACAACAGGAAAACTCAGTATATTCTACTTTGTCCCTTATCTTTATTTCTGAGAAAGGTCAATACTGAACAGTACTTCTGGAAATAAATTTAAATTATTTTTAAACTAAGGTGACATGGTTAAACATTTCATTGAGCTTCCTTTTCTTATCTGTAAGATTATGCCTTTCATTTCTGAAGTTTTTAAACTTGAGAGTGCGTCAGATCTTGGTTTTATTCAGGGTACCACCAAATATACACTATGTGACTTGTAATAAGCCATTTGAATTTTTTGCCAAATTTTTTTAAAGAGTAAAATAAATCTAGTCCACAGACTACTATATTTAACCTGTATAAACCTTGTCAAGGTACTGTTTTAAAAGTCTAAACTCTCTATAAAGAAATATAAGGAACTGAAAATTAAGAGAGCTTTCAAACTAAGTAGAAATACAATTCATTAACAACGAAGTGTTCAAAATACCCTATTGCTATTATAATTATGATCATTAAAATGAGCAACAGCAAAATTGTTACTATTCAGTTTCCTCATGTGGTCATGTGACTCTTCAAAATTTAAAGCTTTACCTTGTATTACTTATTACTTGTATAACCTGAGTAAAATTACAAAAACAATGCACCAAGCTACAACCTGACCACCCCCCTAAAAAAACCAGGCAAAACAAAGGATTCCAGTACCTCTTTTGAATGTATGTATAAGAACAGAAAAAGTCTCTAATTAGAACTTTCTAAAAGCATTTCTCTCCAATTAGAGTGCAGTAATGACTCTAAATGGCACTGTCTGGAGGACAGCTCATCAGTTAATTATAAGGAGTTCTCTAAATTGAGGAGTGAAGAATGATACCAAATTTCAATCAGTGCAGATAAATATGGCTTGTCATTATTCACTTGAGAGTTTAGACAGTCCATCTAGAGGAAGAGGCGGAACAGAAATATTGTCTTTTCTAAAAGAACAGAAATTATGAGAATAAAACTGAACATTTGCCCAAGACCATATTCTTGTCTAGGGTATGTTTTTTATAGTCATTCAATTCCCCTGATCCCGAGAGACTCTGATTTGCTTGCCCAGTTTATTTTCCATCTGGCTCTGTCAAGCAAAGAAAACGATATGGCATTTCTATTGTTGTATCTAATAGCCTGGGAAAATGGACACATATTTTTAAAAATAGTAGTTATGTAATTTGAAAACATGCTGACTAAAGCTTCAATTCCTTTGCATTTTTGTGTTCCGGCATAATTTAGCCTTCTAGTCTTCTAGTAATAAACATCTTAAAATTCTATAACTTACTTTCATTTATCTCTGGGATAATTCTACCTGTTCAAGTTTCTTAGTGTTAAATGCAAGTGTAAAGAAAGTACTTGTTTACATAACAAATTGTCAAGATCCATTATTTATTCTAACAATTTTCCAAAATTCTACTATTTTTCATTTTCTTTTTCTTACTTTTGCATCAGCCTAAGTTACACTTTGGTTATTCATGTTCATAGAATTCTCAATCATGTAAAAAACAAATATGGGCCTTATGTATCACAGATATCCTCTTGATTACGATTCTCCACAATCACTTTATTCATGAATAGTAAGTCGGGGACCAGCCTCTGCTTAGAAATAGCCCTTCGTGTTTGCTCTATTCCCAGAGGACTTTGCTGCACATGCCTCGATCTCCTTCCATCTGGCCTCTGGACAAAGGGTTTACCGACTTTAATACAATTCTTTGTTTTATAGAAGACCTTGAGTTTATCTGAGAGTGAATACATGTGCAACAATAGCCATGTTGCGGGAGAACCTGATCTGACCTTTTTTTGTTTTGTTTTGTTACCAAACCCTAAGATGACAGAGAAGCTATTAGCCAGCAACAAAGACTAAAGAAGGTAAGGGCTGTAATGATGAGGGATTTGAAACAGAGCTAAAAGTAAATATGAAGGGCCTGATTTTTCCTGGGCACTATCCCCATTAATTCAGAGCTTATGTTTATATGGCTTCAGTAAAAGTGGAGAAAACTTGCTACATTTTGATCACTTTTTTCAAGATTTCATCTTTCTGTCAGAATTTATTTTCTATCACTGAAGAACCTTTGTGAGATTTTGTTTGTAAGGCATTAACAAGGGGTGTATTTGTATACTATCCATGCACATCATTGCAGTGTATTTTCTTCAACAGAAAAATGCTTATAATTAAAGTGTAAATGAATGTAACATATCAGTGTCTCCTGAAACCTTCTATGTAACTGAAAATCCTTTTAAAATGCATGCAGGTCTCATGTTTAAGACAACTGTCTTTCTTACTCAATGTTCATGTTACCCATTTTATTGTCTAAAAACAGTCACTCATAAGGAAATAATTAAGAATTTTGTAGTAATTTTATCTAGCAATAAACTGGAGAAACACAAAATCGAAATAAACACCTAAAGACCAAAAAAGAAAACACACATACACATATCGCCTTACAAAATGTAGGTGCTTTGTTTTCAATAATTTATTCTAAACTATATTATAGAAAGATGTCTCAAAGACTTTACTTGGGTTTAAAAGCTTTACACGCTGATACAGGTTGTTGATTTCAAATAGGAGAATTACTAGTATTGAAAGATGGCAACTGAAATCTGAAATCTAACAAAGTATCCGTTACTCTGCAAAGATCAAGGAAGATTAGAACTCCACCTCCCAAAGCATACCAATATTTTTTATTAAAATAATTTTTAGATTTGTTTTGGCATATTCTTTTCAAACAGTTTGAAACACATTTTTATAATAACTTAATATTTGAATTTTTAAAATAACTTTAAATTATAACATAAAACTACATTTAAAAACATTTCCCCCTGTACTTGGCCTATTGAAGGGAATAACCTTTGAATACACCTCATGGTCTTATTCTGAAAGGGCAAGGTGCTTTTTTTTTTTGGATAGGCACTGTGACCCCACCCCCCACCCCCACCCCCACGTGCTCACATTTAACATCCCTTGTATTTGTCAACAGTGCTGAATCTTGAAGTAATCTGTGAGTGAATCCTTACAAATGGGTCCAATTTGCCAGATGCCAAGTGGCTAAACAGAAGCAAACAGCAAGTCCAGCTTGCTTCATCTTTAGTAGAGGAAATTCACAAGCTTCTGTAGATTGCAGTGTTAGGAAAAACAAGTTTGTCATTAGAACGATGAGGTGACCACTTCCCCCCTCTAAGCCTGTCCACTCAGAACTGCTGACTCAGTTTGTCTCCACTGCCAGTAAAGTATGCCCCACACTGTCCACTGGGTTGATTAGCAACCAAACACAGAGGGGCAAACTGATAATCCCTTAGCAGTTCTAAGGTTTACCAAAACGTGCTAATTGGGTCTAAGCACTGTGTACGTTAGGACTGCAAAGGTATCCATGATGCCCTTTAGAGGAAGAGGAAAAATAACCCTAAAATCTTAAGGCGGCCAGTTCAAGGTCACTGAAGGAAGGCAACTGAGATCGGGGTCTTGAATTCCTCTGTCCTCTACGGGGTCGAAGCCCAAACACCACAGCNCTTAAAAGCTGCGTTATTTGTCTTTATCTTCTCCCCCTAGATGGAGATCCTAGATTTTTCTTTTAAACCTCTGAATTCCTGTTTCATTAGATGAATGCCTGCTGAATTATGGAATTGCTAAAAATGGGGTTAATCATTGAAAACTGGATAGGAGATACCCAACAATATTGCTCATGTGGACGTGGATTCTGTTTTGCTGACCGCTGTACATTTAGTGCTGGGGCAGTGAGCTGTGGATAATAGGTGCTCAGTAAATTCTTGGTGAATGCTTGAGTGCACATCTGTGTGCTAGCCTCTGCTGGCTTTTTCCTCTCTTCCTATAAGCCCATGGGCAGACTTCCTCCAAATCCCTTAGCATGTTTCCCTATGGTCTTATCCTTCCTCTGATTGCATGCTCAAGAAGTGCCAAAGACATAGGAAATTCAGTCATTCATTCATTCTAAACAAATGTAATAATAAAGCAATGTAGATGATTTCTCTCCAAGCTAAATAGATAGGGTTCCTTGCACAGTGTTTTGGTTCATTCTTCTGTAGAATGAAAACATTCACACTTCTGTTTTCCTTTCTTTAGTGAGAATTTTTGAGATTACTTTATTACTGGGCCCCCAGATCTTTAATAAGCAAGACACTGATTATTTAATAAACAAGACACAAGGTCTAGTATATCACTTCCATAAACAACTGAAGCAGGAGCCTTGCAGAGTGTGAAAAGTCTAGTACCAGAAATAAAGTCAATGATATTTTGTAGTGTGTTTCATTTGGTTGAACAGGCAGTTATGATTGC
The DNA here is from genome assembly GCA_006410615.1 of Neotragus moschatus. NCBI lineage: Eukaryota > Metazoa > Chordata > Mammalia > Artiodactyla > Bovidae > Neotragus > Neotragus moschatus. The sequence goes on along the minus strand of SJYA01000966.1, from coordinate 320,856 downwards.
TATATTTACCTGACTGTATGGATGTAGAGCTTTGGGGTTTTGTACTGAGTTTGTAGAAATGTCAGGCTCCAGAACAGAGACCCTCAACTCTGAAACATCTACGTTAATCTCTTTTGCTTGTTTTGGCTAAGTTTGGTCTTAGCTGTGGCCTGCAAGCTGCTGCTGCTGCTAAGTCACTTCAGTCGTGTCTGACTCTGTGCGACAGCAGTCCACCAGGCTCCTCTGTCCATGGGATTTTCTGGGCAAGAGTACTGGAGTGGGATGCCATTGCCTTCTCTGTGTGGCCTGCATATGGCCTCTTAAACATGCAATTGTTAATGGTATCGATAACTCCAAATATCTCCGTCCTTACATCTCAGGATTCCTTGTTCTGTCTGATCCTCCTGCATGTCTTTGAACCTGCAGGAGAGGGACATTGGGAGACGATAGGTATTGTATCTGCAGAAGCTGCAAGACTTGAGGCAGGATATTTAAAGTCATGTCTTTTAGTGATATGAGCCATTTTTCTTCCTTTTTTTGTTAAGCCAAAAAATTCTTGTGTACTTGGGCTTCCCCTGTGGCTTAGCTGATAAAGAATCCGCCTGCAATGCGGGAGACCTGGGTTCGATCCCTGGTTTGGGAAGAACCCCTGGAGAAGGGAAAGGCTACCCACTTCAGTATTCTGGCCTGGAGAATTCCATGGACTGTGTATAGTCCACGGGGTCACAAAGAGTTGGGACACGGCTGAGCAACTTTCACCTCACTTCACTTCATAGGTTTTTGTGTGTGTAATAATAGATCATAAATATTGGATTATTGATCGTCAGAGTGTTATAATCTATTGTGACAAGTCTAGTGATAATACGCCCTGTAGTTTTTTGGTTTTTTTTTTTTAATATATGAAATACTTTGTGTATCTTAGCCCGGTTAATGGGGATACTGTTTGTATTTTGATCAACTGCACTGTGATTTCAGTGAGTGCTGAGATTTGGTTTGGGTTTTTTTGTTGCTGTTTTAATGGTTGTGAGTTGGGCCTTGGTTTTACTTCTCTAGTGGAATGATATTAGTATTAAGTCTGCACGTTGGTTTTCTTAAATTAAAAGAAAATTATTAACTTAAATTTGTTTCTTTCCCATAAATTTTCTTTATTAAAAAAAAATTTTGTCGCCTGCGTCTATTCGTGTGTGGTATATTCGAGGATGACTTGCTATGCTTAGTTGCTCAGCTGTATCCGACTCTTTGCAACCCCGTGGACTGTAGCCCGCCAGGCTCTTCTATCCATGCCATTTCCCAGGCAAAAATGCTGGAGTGGGTTGCCATTTCCTTCCCCAGAGAGTATGACTTTGTACAGATTTAATGCGTTTAGTAGTTATTTTAAGTTTAATATACGTTGTTCTACGATCAGATGCTGTTGTACCCGAGCAAACTTGAGACTTGTACTGTGGCAACCCTTTTTATCATTATGCCAACTCAATAGCAGATACTCCTAAGTATCTACTATTGAAAACAGAATCCCTTCTCAGTAAAGAGAAGAGACCTAGGCAATACTGTATTTATGTGTCTTGATAAGACTTCAAGTCTAGATTAGTAACTTTGAGTCAACTAGACACACGTGAAGCCACAATGGGTTTAAAGCACTGCTGTACTGATGTTGGAGTTTAAAAGGCCAGTGAACGAGGACTTTTTTTTTTTAAATAAACTAATCATGGTTGTTTGATTCTTTTGTGTGTCGCCTAATCCTTTTAAAGTATTTGTTGTTACTACTTATAAAAGATAAGTACCTATTTACAATGGTACTTCAGAGGCCCCCAAATTAAGAGATTTGAATTCCTATTCTGCCTTTGCCTCTTTTTAAAAAATAATGTGTATTTATTTGGCCGCGTCAGGTCTTAGTTGTGGTATGTGGGCTCTCCAGTGATCTGATGCGGGATCTTTTCTATGCCTCTTGGCCTCGTTGCCCTGAGGCATATGGGATCTTAGATCCCTGAGCAGGGATTGAACCCTCGTCTCCTGCAATGGAAGGCGGATTCTTAACCACTGGGCCATCAGGAAGCTGTTGCTGTGCTGTTTGGTTCTTCATCTGTTGGCAGCCCTCATTACTGCAGGTCCCTTAGATAATAGTGATCATTGAGTTCTGACACTTCTTTAACTTTCCTTGTTTCTTAAACCCTTGGTACCAGTGTTGTGAGAATCATCATGTTACATTCTGATTTTTGACATGTGTAATAGGTATATCCTCAGCACTTGATGAATCTGCCAGGCCCAGCTTCCTCTTCCTGTATAGTGTTTCTTCCTAGCTATGTCCCTCTGTTCTCCAGCCAGTGTGGACTTCAAGGAGGCCAATTAATCAATGGCATCCCACTCCTGTACTCTTGCCTGGAAAATCCCACGGACAGAGGAGCCTGGTAAGCTACAGTCCATGGGGTCGCTAAGAGTCGGATAGGACTGAGCGTCTTCACGTTCACTTTTCACTGTTATGCATTGGAGAAGGAAATGGCAACCCACTCCAGTGTTCTTGCCTGGAGAATCCCAGGGACAGGGGAGCCTGGTGGGCTGCCAATGATGGGGTCTCACAGAGTCGGACAAGACTGAAGCGACTTAGCAGCAGCAGCCTAAGAAAAATAGGAATATGTACACAGTCATTATCTGATGTTAGAAAGTCATGCCAAAATTATTTTGTATCTTTTTTTTCCTTTCGGGTATGGGGGTGGCAACTAATTTATTTGCACAGAATCTTTTAGTTTTATTGCCTTCCTCTAGGTAATGCATCCATACACATACATTTTGCTTTATAAATCATATAATTTAGGAGGTGGTTAAGTATTGTCTATAGGACTCAATACTTTAAAAGAATCTTACAGGTATCTTTTCAAAATATCCAAATTTCTTAGTACATTTTGAGTGTTTGCGTTTGGATGGGCACCTTACTGTTTTAATTTCCCTAACATTTATTCAATTTGCATTACCTTACTGTTATGTATATATTTTATATATATATATATATATACATACATACATATTTTATTTTGAAGAAATAAACTCAGGAAGTTGGGGAAATAGTAGAGTCCCACATACTCTTCACCTGTCACTCTTGACCAGTGGTAATATCTTATGTGACTAAAGTACAGTACTTATTTGAATTTCATTACTAAAATCACAGTGATTTTGCTATTCTTAAAATGTTGACAAATATAAGAATGTTGATCTTGTGATATTCACTCCTCAGGGAGTGAAGAGGTTAGGTTCTGGGCTTTGTTTCCATAGGCAGCAGAATCCAGGGAATTTCTTCCTTGAATTTTCTATAAAAAGAACAACAGGTAACTAGGCAAATGGCTGCTTATTTTCAACCAAGTAGGTCATTCACAGCCCTGGATCTAGTCAGATAAAATCAATCACATGTCATTCTTCTTAATTCCTTTTGGCTGGGCTTTTTTTTTTTTTTAATGGATTTGTCAGTTTTTATTTAATTTATTTTCCATAGAAAGTAAAAGGTCATCATGTGAACCAAAAAATTTCGTAAGGCATAGAGGATATGAATAACCATGACTTGGCATGATTATATAGACAAAGTGTTGTACCTAGTTTATGAAAATACCTATTCTTCACAAATACGACTTAGCTACCATTGGCAATGTCTGACACCTCAAAGACTCTCAGTAAAATTCCAAAATATCCCCCAATCTTATAAAGTGGCCTGGCTTTTTAAAATCTAATCCCTACTATATTTGCTTGCTGGAAACTTTCATTCTGACCAAGTATAGAGTAGTAAAGAAAGAAGTACTGGGCAGTTAGTCAAGGGATGATGTTTATTAACTACCTGCTATCATTTTGTTGAATACAGAGGAGATTTCAGAAATAGAAGGGATGTTCTTAGTATAGTTGAATAAACAGCTGTAGAACATTACCATTGTATAATATATTTCAGCAAATTTTATTTGCTCTAAATATACACACACTGGCATGTAATTGGCCTTCAGCAGGCACTGAGTGAATGAATGTAGTTAGGTAATAAGCATGTTGTCAGAAAACGATGTAAGTCTTAAGAAAATAAATGTTTACTGTCACTCCTAGGAATTCTAAGACTATTCATTATCAAGTGAAAGAATCATAATATATGTTTTATTATGTTTCTTTATTCTCTTTGTCCTAGAAATCCCTCAGTAAATTCATAATCAGATCTTCTTGATTAAAGCCTGAATCTCTCTGACTCGAAAGCCCAAGTTCTTTTCCTGTGGCACACTGCTCATTAAAACACAGTGATTTAGATGATATATGCCACAGTTAAGTAAACAAGTATGAAATAAAAGTAAACTCAGTTATTTTTAGAAATATCATTGTGTGTTGATTGCCTAATAATTTTATTCAGCCTGATTTATTTGTGTGATGCCTCTAGTGACTAAGTTAATCCAAATATAAAGGATTCAACTTGCTCTGGGAACCTAGTTCTTCTTTCCCAAAATAATACACTGTAAATAGGTTTTCAAATGATGCTGAGTGTTCTCAATGATGTAGTGTTTATTAGTAATTGTGTACTTCTTTCTTAATTACTTATTAAATGTTTTATTGTTTGCTGTCCTGAGTGCTCTGGTATTTGCATGAATGTTTAAGACACGGATACTTCTGCTCTCAATAACTTATGATGACGATAAGATAAATGGATAAATGTTTGAACAGTATACAGTTAGTCTTAGTCTATCTGAGGGGTGCAGAAGTTCTGTGCATACTTAGCCAGTAGAAAGATTACTTGTCGTTGAAATGATTCAGATAACCCTAAGATGAGGTTTGATCTGAATATCAGGGGAATTGATTGAATTTCCTTGGTGAATCCTGTGAGATTTACTTCAGAATTATAGAAAGTAATAAAATTAGTTGATTTCACCTTTAATAAGTCAGATGGGGTCTCTTGGGAAAAAATTCGCCTGAATTTATTATTTAAGAAATGAGAAGGGATAGGGATAGTCAAAACATATGAAAGCCTTAGTTTTGCTCCTGAAGCTTTTTACAACTAGGTCACCATGAAAATTGTACTAAATGACTTCTATAGCTTATATTGTTTTAAGGATAATTTGATCTGTTGGGTTGATGACAGGTGTGCTTTATTATATTTCATTTGCTAAGTTCTGAAATAAATTAGATGTTCTCTCTTTGGTCAAGATGAAAACTGATGTGTTGCTGTTTTATTATTTCTGATGTCTGGCCATGTTTAAAGTATTTCTGTTGTCTTGGAGTGAAACGGCATTGAGAAAATTATGTTGCCATTGTGAAGTTCAGTGTGGCTAAGAGGTATCTTACTGGTGGCAGGCTTAAAGGAAGGAAGAGAAGGGATAGTGTTGGGGAGGGCGGGGTAGAGGCAGGGGTTGGGAACGCCGTCGGGGAACGTGGAGAGAGAAAATAGAAAACGGCACTTCCCTGTACAGGGCGCCTGTTCTGTCCAGGGTCACTTGGTATGGCAGATGCTGACCTGTATACCTAGGCAACCCTGGAACATTTCCTCCCTTTGTCCCACTTTATGAAAGAGCAGAAAGCGTTGAGTTTGCTTTAGTTATACAGTTAATACTAATGAAGAATGGTGTCATAACATGTGTTCTCCACCTCCTTCCCCACAGAGACCTAGATCTGAATCTGAGTCACCAGAGTAAATAAGTCCGGTGGTTCCCAGCGTGAGTTAGCTTGCATAACCACCACACGCGCTGGCATAGGTGTTGATATTTTCAGGAGGGTATGGAGAAGCCTGACAAGACGTGGCAGCTGCTGGAAAGGCCTTTAGGCCACTGTAGCACCAACACGCACTTGTGTAGTTGGGAAACAGAAAGGGGAAAATGTGTGCTGAACAGCATTTCTGAGATGATAACACTATAGTGATCTCTATTCACAGCTAGGAGTGTTGTATCTTTCTTACAAAGCTTATTCCTTTTTCAGATGCACTTTAATTTTCTTCAGCTTAATACGTTCATCAGAAATGAGCCAGTTGTTGACTGTTGCCAGTATTAAGAGGGCTTCCCAGGTAGCACTAGTGGAAAAGAGCCTGCCTGTGATCCAGGAGACATAAAGAGACGCAGGTTCGATCCCTGGGTCAGTTAGATCCCCCTGGAGAAGGAAATGGCAACCCAGTCCAGTATTCTGGCCTAGAGAATCCCTTGGACAGAGGGGCCTGGTGGGCTGCAGTCCATAGAGTTGTAAAGAGTCAGACACTGAAGCATGCAGTAGTATTAAGAGATCTTTAAAAGGATCCCCATATTCTAGCCTGCCTTCTCCCTGCTCTGCTGTTGACACCCACTTCAGTGCAGTGGTTAATAGTTGTTTCACACATCCTAATGCCATCTGACTGAGCATCATTCCAGTCCAGTGAAGTTCTCTTAAGCAAGTGCTATTTTACTGGAAGGAGACGGGTTGCATTCCAGTAGCTAATTGTTACTTTGGTCTTGTTATTTAACAACAGGTATGCGATATAGATAGTAATCATACCTGGGTATGCCTTCTTGCATTTTTGTTAAAGTTTAGAAATGCTCTTTCATACCATAGTGGTGATACTGATTTGTATTTGAAAATTTTTTACCTTATTTTTCTAAGCAAAGGTAAGTACTAGGCACAGGTTTTCAGTTAGACATTTGCATTTTGTCAGCTATTATCATTAAGAAATCAATTTTTAAAAAGCCCTGTTTTTATTTTTAAAGAACTTTAAATATGGCAAAGTAGTAAAGAATGCTGTGGCTTATTGGAGTTACAATTAAAGCTAAATTTCATTATTATTTTCCTCATGAGACTTGAATTCACTAGAAAATGTCAATGAACAGCAATTTAGAAGATAAATTGGCCAGATGCCTGAAATAGAGAAGTTCTACCAACATAAACAAGCAGTAAAGTGAATTTTTAAAAGATAGATGTTAAACATAGTGTTAGATTGAGAAGTGTTCTAATAGTATAAAATTAGAGTAGAGGAAAATAGTTTGCCGGGTGAAAAGTTAAAAGTAAATGAAATTAGTCTACCACGTGAGATGCATTTTGCCTGTGTTTATCGACTAGTAGGGGGTGTTTTGGGCTTCTCTGGTAGCTCGGTGGTATAGAACCCGCATGCCAATGCAGGAGATGCGGGCTTGTTCCCTGGGTCAGGAAGATTCCCTGGAGAAGGACATGGCAACCCACTCCAGTATTCTTGCCTGGAGAATCCTATGGACAGAGGAGGCTGGTGGGCTACAGTCCATGGGGTCACAAAAAGAGTTGGACACACCTTGGTGACTAAGCACCACCACCACCTAAGCTACAGGTGTTGAGGAAGAGTTCCCTTTGGAAGCCTGTGTCAGGGACAGAACAGGCAGAAAGCAATCTTCTTGATCTGTTGTTAATGGGAATTCAAGGTGAAGAAGCACATGGAATTGTGGGGGGACGGAGAGAGAGAGAAGAATGAATGAATAAGTTCATAAATGTATAGTTGTGTTATTCAGTTGCCAAGTCATGTCTGACTTTTTTTGACCCCATGGATTGGAGCATGCCAGGCATCCTTGTCCCTCACCATCTCCCAGAGTTTGTCCAAGTTCGTGTCCATTTAATTAGTGGTGCCATCCAGCCAGCTCATCCTCTCTCACCCTCTTCTCCTTCTGCCTTCATATCATAAATGTATACATATATTTATATGATTGGCTGTCAGAGAATTCTGTCTCTGGGTACTGGGCTGCAGATAATGGCCTGTTATCAGTCCCTGGGGTTGGAACCGGTAATCAAAAGTAGGCATCCCAGTCCTAGGAAGAGACCAGACTGGGAATCTCCAGAAGTGTCAGATCAAGGCCTAGCTTCAATAAGCGAGGGATAAACAGGCCTGAAACAGCAGAGAGGGCCAGAGTAGAACACAGCGGGTACCAGAAGAAGCTCGGAACCCGTCATCTAGCCCGGGGTATAAAGGCGGGATGAGTTAATGTTAATAGCGACTCCATCCAGAATTGAGGATTAGGGCTGAAACTTAAAGCATCTCCTGTCAGAGTCTGTATTGGTGATCTAGGACTTAAGTGACAGGAGAAGCAGAAACAGGCTTGGCTTGACTTTTTTTTTTATATTCTGTTTTATATACCATCTTTTAAGGACAGAATTCATTTCCATTGTTAATCAGTAATCATTCACTTTGCTTTGCTGGCACTCGCGTGGGATCACGAGATGCAGAGAACTGCTGACACTTGAGAGCAATGTCTTAACAGGGAACTGGTGCTAAAACGAACAGACTGAAGCTTTGGGGTAAATGTACTTTCTTGCAAAATAGGAGGATATGAAAAAGCATGTTAGGCATGAGAGTTCTAATGTCACAGTTCTGAAAGCAAAAAATACACTGTTTAGTTTTTGAGCAGGGTAAGAGGAAGCAAGGAAAATGTACAGTTAGGGTCACATGATGTTAAAATGAGAACCTTCCATACCTTTTTACTTGCTAGAAGAAGAAGTAGTAGTAGCATTTTAGGGGTTTCAATCCACCTTAAGGGGGACTAAAAGGTATTTTTGGAACCCATACTGGAAGTTGAAAAATGAATGAATGGGACTTTAGCAGAAGAAACCAGAGCAGCTCTTGGGAGCCTAGCAACAGCAGTTTTTATACCTTCTTTCCAGACCCCTGCCAAGGGGAAGTCAAAAGGCAGGCAGTCCTCCTAGCTGGTGTCTAGAAGGTCACCCATTAGTAGCTTAACTACCCCTTTCCCTTCTCTGGTCTTTCCCTTCACTTCCCTCCCCGCTTGCATAAATGTCAAGATGACCCTATTTATCCCATCCACAGAGGCAACTTCTCTAAATGAGAGAAAGTCTAAATGCACGCCAGAGGCAGTGCCATAGGGCTGCCGATTCTGGGTGATGTCATGCTGCCCTGGTTCCGTGGTGATTCTTTCTTGATGTTTTACAACTTTAATTCCTGTGAACTTGCTCTATGCATGATTAGGGGAAAGGACACAAAAAGAAAATGTATTTGAAGGGTAAGATGTGGGTACTTACCGAACACCGGGGATTAGGAAGTTAATAAGGTAATAGTGGCTAGAGTCCTTAATATTGCATCAGTGCAGACCCCCTAACCTGTTTCGCTTCCGATTTCATACCTTCTGTGAGCATCTCGGCTCATCAGCATTCTGTTCCTCACACACTGACCCAGTCCCTCATTCCTGAAAGGCTCTGAGCTCCTGGTGGTTCTGAGTGTATAGGACTGTGGTAGCTGCCACTAACCTTAACACCACACAGCACTTCCAGAACGTGCTGCAGTGGATTCCCCTGAGTGCTCCTCATGGTCTTTCCAGCCCCCACAGGTAGAGTAGCAGCTGCTCTTCCCCTTGTTAGTCATGAAGTGCCATTCTTTTTTTTTCTAATTTTCTAATTTTCAAAATCTTTTGGCCACACCATGTGGCATGCAGGATCTTAGTTCCCTGACCAGGGGTCGAACCCGTGCCCGCTTCATTGGGAGTGCTGATGGACTGTCATTCTTATCCCATCCTGTAGCCTTCATTTTTGCTGGTTTTTTTTGCTGTCATGAGGAAATCACCCTGAACATGATAAGCTCAGCTTGCAGTAAAGTTTGTGTTTTTCTTTCTTTTTTTTCTTTTGCTCTCCTGGTGAAGTATTTCTTGGTTATTAAAACTTCTAGGTCAGCAGACTTCAGAGTTCATAAGACAAAAAGCAAAACTTTGAGAGCAGAAAAGATCCCACTCCACTATTACTATTTGGTTGCTACATCCAGGATATTTTGGAGGTGGGAGATGGCATCTATTGGTTGGTGGTTTGTAGCCTACTTTATATCCTGCAGGATGGCACCCCAGATTCAGAATCTTTTAGCTCTGGCAACAACTATTACATCAAACTTCCGGGTGTAAGCGTTGTTTCCTGCTACGGGGACATCTGTGTCTGAGTAAAAATCTACTTGATTAGACCTACCAGGCCCTGTGTGTCTACCCATTGCCATTTGAAGTGAACTCCTGGATCAGAGGCCATGTGCTTTCTTTATTTTTAAGTTTTTATCTATTATGTTTTACTTAGATAGTCCTTCTTGCCTCTGAGGCGGCGCAGTGATAAAGAATCTGCCTGCAATGCAGGAGGCACATGAGATGCAGGCTCTGTTCCTGGGTGGGGAAGATTCTCCTGGAGGAGGACATGGCAACCCACTCCAGTGCTGCCTGGAAAATTTAGCTGTGCTGTGGCTCTTGGTTGCTGCAGGAGCTTTTTTCTAGTTGTCATGAGTGGGGGCTACTCTTCTCACGGTGTGCTGACTTCTCATTGTGGTAGATTCCCTTGTTGCCACTCCAGGGCTTCAGAGCACAGGCTCAGTAGTTGTGGCGTTTTGTTGATCCGTGGCATGTGGGATCTTCTAGGACCAGGGATGGAACCTGTGTCTTCTGCATTGACAGGCGGATTCTTTACCACTGAGCCCCAGCCAGGAGATTTATAGGATGCGTTTGGTTATTCCTACGTCGTGGTGCTGGCAGAGGCAGATTCAGAACTGGTGTCTCTTACAGCGAGGGTCAGCCATCACCGTGTCTGTAATCCAGGGGGCTGGGTGCCTGTGGAGAGGTGGTGCCTGTGGGGGACTCACGCCAGTGGCTTCTCGACAGTGGAGCAGTGAGGTCTGTCTTAGTGAGTCAGTGTCATGGTCCCTGGCATATCTGCTTCTCCTGCCACCTGGTTGTGATTATTTTCATGAAATCTCTGAGCACAGACTAGGCTGGCTGGAGAGGGAGTGTGACCTGATCTGTGATGAGGTCATCTTACCCACCCAATTATTAATAGGCTTTATATTTTTGTTTGCATTGGCAGTGGCAGAATTCTGGTGAGGGACATTTTTAGACCATGACCCTGTTGTGAGAGGTTCATTCAAATAGTCATTCCCTTCATGACTCTCCCTCTTAGTTTTTTCTCTGTTTTTCTTCAAGGCCATTGATCATGGCATAGAAAAGGGAAGGATTGCAGGTTCTCTAGTCACTCTAAAAAGTGTCTGCTACAGAAATAATATATTCTATGAGTTCTCAAAATTTAAGCAAGATTTCAAGTCACATCCAATGGCTGTATTAAATTTTAGCTTATTTTTGTTTTACTTGACTCAGATCTTTTCCCCTTTTGATTTCTTGTTTTATAGTTCTTCAGTCATAAAGTTGGCCTCATTTAGAAACTTTGAAATTTTGGTTTATAGAATTCCAAAATGCCATATATTCTGTCTTTGCGATGGAGTGTGTTTGTGTGTATCTACATGTACTCATTTGAGAAAGAGAAAATGTCTAAAAAGCACATATATCCTAATATCCAAGTAGCGTGCATGTTTAGTCATGACTCTTTGCGACCCCATGGACTATAGCCCACCAGGTTCCTCTGTTCATAGGATTTTCCAGACAAGAGTACGGTAATGAGTTGCCATTTCTGACACCAGAGATCTTTCCAACGCAGAGATCAAACCCCAGTTTCTTGCATCTTCTGCACTGGCAGGTGGTTTCCTTACCACTAGCAGGTACTAGACTGTTAATGATCAACTTTGGGGCCTGGAATAGGAGAAAAGAAGAGTTAGTGTTGTGGTGGAGAGCAATGTTATTGTTTTGCTTCAAAAAATATGTTCTAGTTGACATTTTATATTCTATAAAGTGTGCATTTTTATTAATATGAAAAATGCCAGCATATTATTTTTATTTCTTATAATGATAGGAGAAATAATTTGTGGATGATTAAGGACTAATAAACAGTAATTACATATAAAGCTATTTGTGCTGCCAACAAAAGCATATACATGTCATTTTTAATTGAAGTATGAAAGTGAAAGTCGCTCAGTTGTGTCCAGCTCTCTGTGACCCCTTGGACTATACCATCCATGGACTTCTCAAGGCAAGAATACTGGAATGCTTTGCCATGCCCTCCTCCAGGGGATCTTCCCAACCCAGGGATCAGATTACCCAGATCTCCTGCCTTGCATGCAGATTCTTTACCAGCTGAGCCACAAGGGCAGCCCAAGAATACTGGAGTGGGTAGCCTATCCTTTCTCCAGGGCATCTTCCCAACCCAGGTATCTAACTGGGGTCTCCTGCATTGCAGGCAGATTCTTTACCAACTGAGCTATTGGAGAAGCCAGTTGAATTTAAATCTTTCATAGCTCAGTTGGTAAAAAATCTGCCTGCAATGCAGGAGACCTGGGTTCAGTTCCTGAGTCTGGAAGATCCACTGGAGAAGGACATGGCAACCCACTCCACTATTCTTGCCTAGAGAATCACATGGACAGAGGAGCCTGGGAAGCTACAGTCCATGGGGTTGCAAGAGTCAGACACGACTTAGTGACTAAACCACCACCGTACCTGATTTACAATGTTTCAGGTATATAGCAGAATGATTCAGTTATGTGTGTGTTTGTATATATTTCAGGTTCTTTTCCATTGTAGATTATTATAAGATATTGAATATAGTTCTCTGTCCTATACAGTAAATCACTGTTGCTTATTTTTTAAGTACATGTAATGTTTAAAAAACTCTTCAGTGTATGTATTTGACATGCAGCTGTTTATTGAAAATCATTGCAGAAATTAGTTTTTTAATGTAATTATACTAAAGTTGAATCTCTTTGCTTATCTCATCAACATAAAGTTTCCACTTAAAGCTATAATTGACAAAAAGTACAATGTATCCTAATCTGAGATGTCTAGAATTCAGAGGTTGATTTGCAGTGAGGAATTGCAGGAGAGAGTCTTTATATATACTATTTCCCTTTGCTAATTTTAGGTTTCAGGCCTGAGCATCTGATAGGACCCTGATGCTATGATGGGCTCTTAAACAGGAGTATATGGGTGTATTTTCCAGTTTTTACTATTTGCAGACCATGTACATCATCTTTAGATTGCTAGCTGCTGCTGACTTTGCCATCCCTCAAAGGGCCCTTCAGTATCTATCTCCCTCTCTCTCTCTTTAAATGAACCTATTCCTTAAGTTGGAGAAGGAACTGGCAACTGTCTCCCGTATCCTTACCTGGAGAATCCCATGGACAGAGGAGCCTGGTGGGCTACAGTCCATGGGGTTGCAAAGAGCTGGACATGACTGAGCAACTAATACACATTCCTTAAGTATATACATAAAAGTGAAAAATTGTAAGTGTACAGCTCAATGAATTTTCTGTAAATGAACATGCTGCTGCTGCTGCTAAGTTGCTTGAGTCGTGTCCGACTCTGTGCGACCCCAGAGAGGGCAGCCCACCAGGCTCCCTCATCCCTGGGATTCTCCAGGCAAGAACACTGGAGTGGGTTGCCATTTCCTTCTCCAGTGCCTGAAAGTGAAAAGTGAAAGTCAAGTTGCTCAGTCATGTCCGACTCTTTGCAACCCCATGGACTGCAGCCCACCAGGCTCCTCCATCCATGGGATTTTCCAGGCAAGAGTACTGGAGTGGGTTGCCATTGCCTTCTCCCTAAATGAACATGCTGAACCGTTAAAAAAATAAAAAGAAAAGTCTACTCAAAGGCTGGGAAAAATACATGCCAAACGTGTATCCAGCAAAACATTTGAACCAGAGTATCTGAGGAACTCTCATAACTTAATAATACAAAGAATTCTATCAAAAAATGGAGAAGAATTTGCACTGACATTTCACCGTGGATATTTGAATGGTCAGTACTTTACACATAGAAAGATACGAGTACATAGAAAGACGCTCAGCATCACTAGTCGTCAAGGAAATGTGAAGTAAAACAATACAGTGATACTATTAATACTATACACTCACTAGAATGGCTAAGAATCAGGTTTCACAATGTTCACATTGATGAAGGTGTGGAGTTTCCTCTCATACTTCTCTGATAAAATGGTATTGCCACTATAAAAATAGTTGGTTAATTTCTATACAGTTTAACTTATTCTTAATGAGCTGTAAATTCCGTTTCTAGGTATATATGTGAGAGAAGTGAAAGCATGGTCTTTGTTTGCTTTTCATGAGTAATGACATTAATACCCTTTCCTCTGCTTGTTTGCCATCTACATCTTTTTTTTGTTCTAGATGTATTGACATCTGTTGCTNGTTTAACTTATTCTTAATGAGCTGTAAATTCCGTTTCTAGGTATATATGTGAGAGAAGTGAAAGCATGGTCTTTGTTTGCTTTTCATGAGTAATGACATTAATACCCTTTCCTCTGCTTGTTTGCCATCTACATCTTTTTTTTGTTCTAGATGTATTGACATCTGTTGCTTTTATGAAAATTAGGCTACTTGTTTACCATTGAGTAATAAAGAGTTCTTTATATATTTTGGAAATACTCGTCTTTTATCTCTTACTTGTTTCACAGCTACCATCTCCCAGTTTGTGTCTTCATTTTTGAAACAGTGTCTTTTGAAGCACAGAAGTTAATTTGATAAAATCCAGTTTCTCCAGTTATTTCTTTCATGGTTATTGCTTTATATTTTATCAGATTTTTTTTGCCCAAACCAAAGTCACAATGACTTAGCACTGTTTTATTCTAGTTTTAGAAGTTTAAGGTTTTACATTTAGGTCTGTGATACATTTTGGGCTCAGGATTGGATGTGATGTGATGCAAGTCGTAGAGATTCTTTTGTCTGGGACATTTGCATGTGGATGTCCAGTTGTTCNCTTTCATGGTTATTGCTTTATATTTTATCAGATTTTTTTTGCCCAAACCAAAGTCACAATGACTTAGCACTGTTTTATTCTAGTTTTAGAAGTTTAAGGTTTTACATTTAGGTCTGCGATACATTTTGGGCTCAGGATTGGATGTGATGTGATGCAAGTCGTAGAGATTCTTTTGTCTGGGACATTTGCATGTGGATGTCCAGTTGTTCCAGCACTGCTTGGTGAAGGTTTTTCCTATCTCCATTCAGTTGCTTGAGATCTTGGTCAAAAATCAGTTGATCATATATGTTTGCATCTGTTTCTGAAATCACTTCTTTTCCATTGATTTAGGTTTCTATGCTTTCACCAGAACCACATTGTCTTTATTACTGTGGGTTTATAATAAATCTTGTAATATCACATAATATGTGATATGAGTACTTCAATTTTGCTTTCTTTTGAAATTGTTCCAGCTATTCTAGTTTCTTGGCTTTGCTATGTAAATTTTAGAATTCTGATGGTTACCCCACCCCACCCCGAAAAAGCTACCTGAGTTTTGATTGGCATTGAATTGAATCTGTAGATACATTTTGGAAGAAAAAGTGAATCTAAGTAATCTTTTGACGTTATTTACCCTCAGCCTGGGTGGAGGTAAGAGGGAGGGATTACACACAAATCTTGAACTCTTTCCTATAGCGTTTATTTTCTGTGGCTAAATAGGTAACCCTGAGTAATCTTTCAGTGTGTTATGGATTGCATCAGTGTTTTCAGGTTTTTGAAGCTAGGACCTGAGGAAGGAGGGACATACCCATATGGATTGAGAGAAGGCAAAAATGAATCCTGTGGGGATGGATTGAAATTGAAGGTTCAGTTCAGTTCAGCCGCTCAGTCATGTCTGACTCTTTGCGACCCCATGAATCGCAGCATGCCAGGCTTCCCGGTCCATCACCAACTCCCGGAGTTCACTCAGACTCAGGCCCATCGAGTCAGTGATGCCATCCAGCCATCTCATCCTCGGTTGTCCCCTCTCCTCCTGCCCCCAATCCCTCCCAGCATCAGAGTCTTTTCCAATGAGTCAACTNAAGAATTTCTCAGATGAGAATACTGGAACAGGTTGCCATTTCCTTCTCCAGGGGATCTTCCCAACCCAGGGATTGAACTCAGGTCTCCTGCAACTCCTGCTTGGCAGGCGAATGCTTAGTGACCTCACTTTAACTTGATTACCCCTGTAAAGATTGTGTCTCCAAATAAGGTCACATTCTGAGGGGCTAAGAGTTAGGCTTCATCGTATGAGTTTTGAGCAGACACAGTCCAGCCCTTAGCACTGCGTAACAGATTACCCCAAAGCTCAGTGACTTAAAACAACAAGCGTTATCTCTCAGGTCTTGGGGTGAGTGTAGTTTGCTGGTCCTCTGGCTCAGGGTCTCTTGCAGAGCTCCATTCTGCACGTGTGTCCACCAGTGCTGTGGTCTCATCTGAAAGCCCCAGGGGAGGATCTGCCTCCAGCTTACTCACAGGGCTATTGCTGTGTTCAGTTCCTCACTGGTTGTCCGTCGTAAGGCCCCAGTTCCTTATGTCGGCTGTTTGCCAGCAGCCTACCGGTTCTTGTTGCATGAGCCTTTTATTTTTTTGTTTGGTTTTGTGATTTAAACTGGCAACCCGTTTGTAATTTAAACTAACTGTAATTTAAAGTGGCAACCCATTGCTTTTCCCCTATTCTGTTTCCTAGGAGTGAGTCATTAGGTCCAGTCCACACTTAAGGAGAAAGGGCTTCCCAAGTGGTACTAGTGGGAAAGAATCTGCCTGCCAGTTCTGGAGACACAGGACACGTGGGTTCAATCCTGGGGTTGGGAAGGTCACCTGGAGAACGAAATTGGCAACCCACTCCAGTATTCTTGCCTAGGAAATCCCACGGACAGAGGAGCCTGGTGTGCTACAGTCCATGGGGACGCAAAGAGTCAAACTCAGCTGAATGAGTGCACACGTGCGTGTGCACACACACACACAGACACAAACACATACAGACACTCACACTCTCTCTCTCTGTCTCTCAAGGAGAGAGGATTACACAGGGATGTGGATTCCTGGATGAGAGGTCATTGGAAGCCACTTTGAAACTCCCTGCGTAGTATTGATATACAAGAATGAAGAAGGAAGAAAATATGCTAAGTGGAAAGATACATAAAATTTTTAATATTCAGGACACTTTAGTCTTAAACTCTAAGCATAAGTTTATCCCCTTTGTGCCATATAGTTTTGTAATAAAAAAGTACCCCCTTACCCTTAAACAAAGGAGAAATGTAACTCTTATCATTTCCTTTTTTTTTTAAAGCAAAAAGAAGTTAATTCTGTTTCCTTTCATAAAATTTGTTATTTTTTTATCCTATGTAGAATTCTTCAAGTGGTACCTGACTGTATGCTTTGCTGAGTTGTTAACCTGCTATTTCTCACAAAATATCCAAAGGTCTACCTTTATTTCCCTAAAATATTTAAGAGTAGGAAGTTGTGATTACTTTAACTTTATTAACTTTTCTGTGGTCCCTTTCTGCAGCTAGGTTATAAAGTGTGAGAAATTATCCAACATTTATGAGAATACTTAGTATACCAAATCGGTTAAGGGAAATGCCCACTTATACAATGTAGTCCCACAGTCATATAAACTTCATTTACCAGCTAGCAGTTCTCAATATTTATATTGATGGAGAAGTAATTGAAAAGTATTATTATGGATTCATTTTTGTAATCTTTGTTTTGGAAGGCAGTGTCGTTGTTTCTGGAGATGAAATTTGACCTAGTTGACTTTTATCAGTACTAGTTAATATAAGGTAGGTGTGTATGTATATGCATATGCGTGTATTTAGCACATGGAATAACAGTATTTTAGTAAATTTAGTCTAAGAAAATCTCAAATTCATTGAGAAAAGATGGTCTTAACTCCATTAGAGTAGATTGTACTTCTAAAGCATCTGATTACGTGACTGGATTTTATGTTTTTTAATTATAATTATTTGTGAGTTACTATAAATTAGATCATTTTGGTTTAGTTATTAGGAATGATGAGACTTTTAAATCTCAGTAGGCTTGGAAGTTGAAGTCCTCCCATGAGTGTGAATTCAGTAGGCTTTCTATGTGATATCCCTTTTTGCTTGTTAGTGGGATATAGTTTAATAGAAACAATACAAAATTTTCAATTTAAAACTTCCTTTTGATCACATAGAGTAGACTGGGGAATGAATTTTCATCGTTGAACAAATGATAACATATGATGTGAAACTGTTTTTTTTTTCTTAGACTTTTGGTTTGTTGACTACATCAGTTTCTCTGACTATATCAATTGAGTTTATTTTAACCCTGAATATCCTTTATTTAGCTCCTGTTTTGAGGTCAAATTATGCATGTCTTTATTGACAGTATGATTTTAAAAATTGTATGAAATATTGAAAGCAGATATGAGAGCAAAACTGCAGTGTGTATTATGCATTAAGTTAGGAGAAGGCAATGGCACCCCACTCCAGTACTCTTGCCTAGAAAATCCCATTAGTGAAAGAGCCTGGTAGGCTGCAGTTCAAGGGGTCGCTAGAAGTTGGACACGACTGAGCGACTTCACTTTCACTTTCATTTTTCCAAACTTGGTCATATTTCCTGGTTTAGATCTTAGCTTCATTGCTTACAGCTGTTTTCCCTAGTACAAATTTCTTAATTTCTCTTCTTGTGTCCTCATTGTTAGATGAGTTTCTAGTCTTGCCTAGAGAATTCCATGAAGAGAGGAGCCTGGGGCTACAGTCCATGGGGTTGCCAAGAGTTGGACACAACTAAGCGACTAACACTTTCACTTTGGTAAGGGTTAAATGAGATAAT
Organism: Neotragus moschatus; assembly: GCA_006410615.1. NCBI lineage: Eukaryota > Metazoa > Chordata > Mammalia > Artiodactyla > Bovidae > Neotragus > Neotragus moschatus. The sequence continues at coordinate 302,488 of SJYA01000966.1, read as the reverse complement.
ACTAAAGTGCTTACTACTGTGCCTGGCACATAGTAAGTAAAAGCTAAATTCATGTTAGTTGCCATTTCTTGGTACAAGCATTGGCCTTAAGTTATTTTTACTTAGGTTTTTGAAGGTTAGAATATAAGCAAAATGATGTCTTGTTAATGATAATATAGAACCCTTAGTATTCAGTTGATTATGTATTTTATTAGCATATAGACTTTATTTTTGAAAAGTAGACTAGAGTTTACATAAATGGCTGTGAGTTTTGAGCCATCACTAAAATTGTTGACTTAAAAGAAGGGAGAAAAAAGATCATGGAGGAGGTGGGTGTGCCGTTTTTGCTGGAGGTCTGAGGAGAGATTTTGTAGTCACTAAATACATATATATATATATTTTTTTCCCCCACAAAATTAGGAACATTAGGATGTCAACTTCATTTTCATTTTCTTTTTAAACTTTAACTACTACCCAGAGTGTTCGTTCTTTGTTTTGTTTTGACCTGGGGGAAAGGAGTGGGAGAAAGGAGTGTTTTTTTTCTAGTCTTACAAAGAACATAATCCTGTTGGTCTTGTGTTCCACCTCAGTTGTTTGTTTGTTTTAATTTTTTGCATAATCATTTTGGGTTTTTAAATAAATATTAGGTTGTTTCAGTTCTTTCGCCTTCCAGATTGCTGAAATTATTTGTAACAGTGTTCCCTCTTCTTCCTTCCACCTTCCTTCCTTTCTTTTCCTTGTTTCCATCGAAATAGTTTTTGACCTTTCATTTGGCTGTTATGTTTGGTTGTAATGCATGTTTTGTAGGAAGCAAATTCTGCGTCATGTGTTCATGGTGCAAGAACTATTTCTCTCTCTATAGTATTGCTAGCTTTTTCTTAACTGTATAATTGTCTAGCCCCAAGCCCCTCCTCCCCTGCAGTGAATTTTCGTAGTTACTTCTGAACCAGTCGAAATCTGCACTTTATGAGAGCAGAGTTAGTAGTTGGTTTATTTTTTTTTAATATTTGATAATTAAAAAAATCTAAAGATTTGGCCTTCCTCTAACAAAAGTAGATTATCTTGTGTTTTGCTGTATCTGAGTGAGCATTCTGGAAAAGAAGGAATGCTTTTATAAAAGCTTTTATCCAAAGACAAACTGTATCCCCCGTGGAAGAATAACTCTTAGTTTATTGTACAGAGGCCCTACTAAAGCGATTATATGCTTTTCAAATGTGGACTTACCTTTATCTCCCCTGTTTTTTGGGGGTTTTTTTTTTTTTAAGATTTTTTTTTTTTTTTTAACATGAACCATTATTAAAAGTCTTTATTGAATTTGTTACAATATTGCTTCTGTTTTACCTTTTGGTTTTTTGGCTGGAAGGCGTGTGGGATCTTAGCTCTCTGACCAGCGGTTGAACCTGCACACCCTGCGTTGGAAGGAGTCCTAACCACTGGACTGCCGGGGAGGTCCCTCCCCTGGTGTTTGAATCATACATTTTGATGTTTTTCCTTTCCTAAGCCTGCTAAAGAATGGCCTTGTTCAAGGAGCTTGGTTTTATACATCACAGGTATAAGAAAACATCCCCTTCCCTGAATAATAATGAAAATATTAACATTTACTGTTTCTTAGGGGTTTTGCATATATGACATCATTTATTCTTTGTAACACTCCTGTCAGTTTGCTTCTATGATTATACTAATTTTATAGGTTAGAAACAAGCAGGAGAAGTAGCTTGCCAAAGGCCACAGGATTAGGAAATGGCACAACCAGGATTTAAATGTGGGAGTCTGACACCAGGGCTCAGACTCACCTGCTCTTCTACCCTGCCTCTCTTACACATGAAGAAAGACATCATTCAGTTCTTTTCCCTAGAAGAGTGTGAAGCATTCTTACAATATTCAAATTTCTATTTGAAGACAGTAGCCTGTGAATGTTCATTATATCAACCATAGGCCTCAAATATTCTATTGCTGAGAAAAGTAAGAAAATACATATCAATAAATGTTTGGAGCAGAACAGTTTGTTCTATCTTCTCAGGTGACCTTGTGTAAACTTAATATTCTATTTGGGGAAAGAATCTATTGATTTTTAAGTAATTGAATCCTAGGCTTTGCTGTGTCCTAACCATATTTTTGATATTTAGTATGCTAATTTTACTTAGTGATTTCCTTTGCACATTTTGTCAGTCAGTTCAGTCGCTCAGTCGTGTCCAGCTCTTTGGGACCCCATGAATCGCAGCACGTCAGGCCTCCCTGTCCATCATCAACTCCCGGACTTCACTCAGACTCACGCCCATCGAGTCAGTGATGCCATCCAGCCATCTCATCCTCGGTCGTCCCTTTCTCCTCCTGCCCCCAATCCCTCCCAGCATCAGAGTCTTTTCCAATGAGTCAACTCTTCGCATGAGGTGGCCAAAGTACTGGAGCTTCAGCTTCAGCATCATTCCTTCCAAAGAAATCCCAGGGCCGATCTCCTTCAGAATGGACTGGTTGGATCTCCTTGCAGTCCAAGGGACTTAAGAGTCTTCTCCAACACCACAGTTCAAAAGCATCAATTCTTCAGCGCTCAGCCTTCTTCACAGTCCAACTCTCACATCCATACATGACTACTGGAAAAACCATAGCCTTGACTAGACGGACCTCAGTCGGCAAAGTAATATCTCAGCTTTTGAATATGCTATCTAGGTTGATCAAAGCTTTTCTTCCAAGGAGTAAGCGTCTTTTGATTTCATGGCTGCAGTCACCATCTGCAGTGAAAAAGTCCTTACTTATCTTTTTTTCTTTTTTTAAGATTATGCCGAGAACAATTATCCAGTATCAGACACTATAGAACTCAAGCACAGGAAGGGCAGCCAGGCTTCCGGGAAACTAGATTTTTTTGGGTTATTTATTCACCATTTCTTTTTCCAGAATTGCTTATATTCTTGTTTTTGTGTCTCTCTACTAAATGATTTATTCTGTTTTCTTAACATGCAGTGGTCAGTTGTGGGTGTGAGGTTCAGCAAGCTCTCGGCCCCCACAGCCAATTATCCTGGTTCTCATATTCTAAATTCTAACTTGCTAAGAGAGAGGATTCATTTGTCTCACGTTATGAACGATGTCCAACACCCGTGCAGTCGTTGGAACAACCCAGCTATGTGTTCACAATAGCATTGCCTTTTCAGTGAGTGGGGCGAGGGCAGATTCTCCAAGGGCTTGTGTGTAGGAAGAAAATAAATATCTTTAGTAACTGAAGCAGTCCGTTTTTTTTTTTGAGATTTTAGTTGCATTTCAAGTTTATTGATTTGAGTTAGTTCCTTGCTTTTGCTTACCTTTGTAAGTGTAAGGACATTGTGGCAAACTTATTTCCCACAGTTAATAGTTTATGAGTCTGGAATGGGGAGTTTTAAGTCTCATTTAATAGTGGAAAATAGTCTGTTAATTAAATTAATTTTTCATATCTTTCACAAGTCATATCTTGTAGCTTAATTTTAAAGAAGCGTAGAACCTTAAAAAATTTAAATAGTGTTCTCTTTGACCTGTAGTCCACCAAAAAAAAAAAAAAAAACCAGTGGCCTTTGCCATTCTTTTTTACATTTTCCAGTTTATTGTACTTCCTTGTGTATGATTTGCCTAAGAGCAGGACCTTTAAGAGTGGTTGAACCTTTTAAGAATAAGAAAGTATCTACCACAGAATCAATAGAAAGGTGAAGAACATATATGAGATTGTGTAATACATACGGAAATAATTCACAGGTTTAAATTAGAAATATATAGTTTGATCCTTTACCCATTTGTTACCTTGGTATATGATGTTATCCTTGTGAAAGTAAACTCCATGGTTTAAGAAAAGATTTATACAGTACAACCATACTTTTTCATCTTTGGTTAACAACAGAAAATCACATGGTTTTATGTTTAAAGTATTAATATAAAATACGTTTGTTTTAATTTTTTGTTGTTGTTTTGGCTACATCAGCAGGGGGATTCTTAACCATTGGACTACCAAGGAAGTCTAATGTTTTTAGAGGAGAAAGAAAGCATTATAATTTTGTATATCCTTCTTACAACCTGACTGGAGTAGTAAACCAGTCTAATAATTAGCAGTTAGCCCTTTGTAGATCAGCGGGAAGTTTCTTACTTTTGGTCTAACAAAAATACTAGAAATCTAAAAGCAAGTGGAGACTGTCCAGTGGTTTTATGTCTTCCTTTTAAACTGAACTTTGAGTTTTGAAAATTTCCAGCGTACAGAAAAGTTCAATGAATGAATGCAGTGTGCATCCAAATACCTTTACCCTCAATTCTACAATTGCCAGTGTGTTGCCGCTCGCATTCTCATTGTGTTTGTGTATATATTTCATAGAGGAGTGAGGCATCACTGAACCTTTTGAAAGTAATTTGGAACTTTATGATGCTTCACACTTGTAAACACTTCAGCATGCACCTCCTAGAAATAAGGACATTCTTCTCTCTGACTACTGTATCATTATCATATGTTAGAAAACAGTCATCCCATACTGTCATGTTTAAATTTAGTCCATATCCAAATTTTCCAACCATCCCCAAGATATCTCTTATACCTTTTTTCAAAGAACAGGTTGGTTTGATCTACACCTTACATTTCTTTATGTCTTTTTGTTCTTTTAAAAATCTAGATTAGTTTCTCTTACCCTTTTCTTTTCTTTTTTTTTTTTTATGATAGTGACCTTTTGAAGAGAGTCCCGAACAAATTTCTTCTAGACATCCACCTTCTGCATTTGTTTCTTCTTTGTGATGTTGGAAAATATTCCTGTCACAGGAGTAGGAAGCTGCATAAGATACATAAGAACAATCTCCAGGGGAATTAAATAGTGACTGGAAGTAGTTATTACTGGGTTGAAGTTAGTAAATGAGAATCATTAAGAAAGGTTTTTTTTCAGGTTAATGGAGCAGAAGTTGGGAAAATAAAGATGTTAGGGAATGCATATGGCACTGAGGTGAGGGTTGGTGTCAGATAGTTACTTGATAAACAGAGAGGAGAGGGTTAGGGAATCACAGTCCCCAGCTCCTAGAGGGTTTGGTGTTCAATTCTCTGTTGAGTGGTTGAACAAGCTAAGTAGTCTTTTCTGTGAAGTGAGCCCCGGTCAGCTTAACTGCAGTTGGAAAAGCAAAGAGAGTTGTGTTTGTCAGACCTTTTCTATGTTACGAGGTTTTCCATGAAAGTACAGATGTCGTATTAATGTGTGCTGCTTCTTACAAATTTTCGGGGGGAAACTTTGGAGCCATGATTTCATACTTTGTCCATCAGTTCAGTTCAGTCGCTTAGTTGTGTCCGACTCTTTGCAACCCTGTAGACTGCAGCACGCCAGGCTTCCCTGTCCATCACCAACTCCCGGAGTTGTCTATGTCTCTCTGTATTCTCTCTGTATTGGAATGGGTGTCTAGGTCCTGAAGTGGGAAGTACCAGGTACTGTAGTGACAGAAGTTTCAGAATTAGAAATCTGGGGTTGGGATCTTGCTTGCACCTTGTGGCTCAGCAGTCTGGTGTGAGTACTTCGCCTCTGCCTATTTCCTCCTTGGTGATGATGCAGCAGCACAGGGTGGGGGAGAGAACAGAAGCTTTGGAGTCAGGCAGATGCATTTCTCAAGCAGCCTCGGTCTTCTGCTTACCACCATGTGACTTTGGGCTACTTCTCTTATTCTCGGTGTTCTCTTCAGCAGAAATGGGATTGATATATCAATTCCATATGATTATTATTAGAATTAAAGAGATAGTCATATAAAATGCTGAATGAAGAGCCTGGTGTATGGTAAGTACTTACACATGTTACTTTTCTTCGCAAAGAATTGTTGCAAGGATCCTGTTAAATGGTTAAACGAATGTGAACTATCTTTGTTCAGCATTAAGTCCTACACAGGAAACTTAGCTGGTGCCTAGGAAATAGAATGCAGATATAGCATTTAGTTATTTTTGCTGCTTTTTACATTGATGAAATCTCTGCCATGATGATTTCCTAGGAAATATTCTGTACATGCTATAAAATAACCGTAANAAACGAATGTGAACCATCTTTGTTCAGCATTAAGTCCTACACAGGAAACTTAGCTGGTGCCTAGGAAATAGAATGCAGATATAGCATTTAGTTATTTTTGCTGCTTTTTACATTGATGAAATCTCTGCCATGATGATTTCCTAGGAAATATTCTGTACATGCTATAAAATAACAGTAAAGGAATCTGCTTTTTAAGAAAGAATAAGTGTAAACATTTTATAATAATTTGTACTGGGGTATATCTCAAATGATTCACTGATCTCTCAGGGCTCTGAGCCAAAATCAGTGGGGCTATGAGTTATTTGTAGCCTGAATGCTTTGGCTTTTGATGTAGGCTTGCAGGAACTTCATTTTCAAAGTTTTTTTTTTAATGAAATAATAAAAATAAGCTAAATAAGCTAATTAAAGTTGCAGTTTGAAGGTAGAAAAAAGTGGTATCTCACTCAGAATTAAGGACTGGTAATCTGTTAGCCAATGGGCATGTTTATTTTTGATAAGTTAAGACATGGTATAAGGCAGCAACTGCTAAGAGCATCTATCATTAGCATTACAGATTGGTGAGGACTTCAGTAAGAATCTGATTATCTTTTCATCAAAAGTCTAAGATGATTTTCCCTTCGCCCATTATTTATAAAATGGAAAGAGGTGCCCAAACTGCCTTTGTGAGCACAAAGACCTCAGGATATTTCCCAGTGGATATAAGATAGATCAAACATTTCAGTGTTTAGATGTCATTTAATTCTTTAAGCAATATGTGTGGAGAGTAAGTTAAACAACTTTGTTCCAAATAATAGTTCTTGCTATACTACTGACCATATATTTACATGCTTGTGAGCTTAGTCGTGTCCTATTCTTTGCAACCCCGTGGACTGTAAGCCACCAGCCTCCTCTGTCCATGATTCTCCAGGCAACAATACTGGAGTGGGTTGCCATTTCCTTCTTCAGGAAATCTTCCTGACCCAGGGATCAAACCCGGGTCTCCTGCATATCCTGCATTGGTAGGTGGATTCTTTACTGCTGCACCACCTGGGAAGCCCTTATTTACATAAGAAAATATGTAAATAGAAATCCAAGCAAAGGAGCCCATCTGTCAACTGACTTGACCTTTGATATTAACTCTATCTCTTTTTCCTCCCTACTTTCCTCAGCCCCCCACCCATAACAAACATACACCTGTGAGTGCAGGCACAGTTAAGATTTTTAAATTAAAGTTTGAAGGACAGATGTTACTTGTTATTAAAAAGCTAACCGTGGTGATTAAAACATTTTTTTGTGGGGAGGGGAGACCATGCTGGGACTTACTAAATCCTCAGTACTTCTATTTAGTTTGTTTTCTTCCTTCTTGATTTTGTTTCTACTGCCTTTAAGAACAGGTTCATAAAAATGTTCCAGTTCTCAGAAAAAATGATAATTTCTATAAACTGGAAAAGAGCTTTAAGAAGTAAGATTTTTGCCCTAGAGGAATTAAATGGTGTAGTGAACTCTTTAATATATATTTTTCATCTGTTGTATTTTATATGCTTCATACAAAATTACAAGAAATGTTTATATTTATACAATAAAATGTTTTTATTGTGCAGCTTGAAGTGCAACATGAAAGTTACTTGAATCTGTTACTGACATCTGAAATCTACAGTATGGGTACAGAAGTGGGCTCCTAGAATCTAACTATAAGTATATATTTTATAGTTTTTGTATGTAATATACATATATGTTATATATGTATATGTCATATGTGTAGTTTTATATAGTATATGGTTCTGTATTGATGCCTTGAACTGAGAAATGAAAAGAGTCTATAAAATGAAAGCACTAGAAACATGATTCCATGTTTCCTATGTTTACTTTTCAGTGCTCATAGGTTATATTTTGATTATGAATAATACTGCCCACAAGTAACCCCTGATAATGTCAGCTGTTCATAAAGACCATAGAATTTCATAAAGGAATTATTTCACTAGAAGCAATTAAGAAAGCTAGTGAATTCTCACGGAGAAGGCAATGGCACCCCACTCCAGTACTCTTGCCTGGAAAATCCCATGGATCGAGGAGCCTGGTGGGCTGCAGTCCATAGGGTCGCTGAGAGTCAGACATGACTAAGCGACTTCACTTTCACTTTTCACTTTCATGCATTGGAGAAGGAAATGGCAACCCACTCCAGTGTTCTTGCCTGGAGAATCCCAGGGACCGGGGAGCCTGGTGGGCTGCCGTCTAGGGGCTGCACACAGTCGGACACGACTGAAGCAACTTAGCAGCAGCAGCAGCAGCAGCAGTGAATTCTCGAAAGGTAGACATCTTACTATGAGACCAGTCTATGTTTCGCCCTGAAATCTTAGCAAACTTTTTCTTCTCCCTTTCTTTCCATTACTGTCTCTACTTTTCCTTCCTCACTTTTCAGTANTGCACACAGTCGGACACGACTGAAGCAACTTAGCAGCAGCAGCAGCAGCAGCAGTGAATTCTCGAAAGGTAGACATCTTACTATGAGACCAGTCTATGTTTCGCCCTGAAATCTTAGCAAACTTTTTCTTCTCCCTTTCTTTCCATTACTGTCTCTACTTTTCCTTCCTCACTTTTCAGTACCCGACCCTTCCTCTTTTCCATTCCTTACCTTTTCTTTTCACTCGTTCCTTTTAGAGATCTCTTTTCCCAGAGGTTCCATCTCGTGTTTGTCTAAAATATACACTGAATATATTGTTCAATAGTAGTTTCTTTAAGATTGGGTCCAAGAAGGCTCTTGCAGCTGTTTCATGACCAAGTTTCTTTTTTTTTTTTTTTTTATACAGTGTATTCCTTATCTTTGGGTTATCTGATATTTTCCCTTGATAAGATTCTGGTTATGCATTCCTGGATGGAATATTACATAAAGGATTGTGTCCTCTTAGCACATCTTTTCTGGAGGTACACAGTATCAATCTGCTGTTCACTTGTGATATAAAATTGACCACCTGTTTCCTTGTCTGATTTCTCCACTATGTTACTGTAGTAAACTGATAAAGCGATTAGTGAGGAGATACTTTAAGACAAATAAAATATCCTACTCTTCATCAAAACTTCATCCACTATATGTAGGATCCATTGATGAAAGCTCACTTGAACTGATCTTGACTATTATGGTTCTAAAATTATTTTTTTTAAACTCCAACACTCCTATTTTTATTAGCCGTTACTTAACATCCTACTGTAATAAGAGCCCGTTTATTTATCTGTCTATATTGTTTTATTTGTTGTTGAACTCGTGGATACCTGTTATTTCTTTTCTGATAACAATTTATTATTGTCCTTAAATATTTCGGTCCTCAAATTATCTCAGATCTCACCAGTGGGACCCTCTTTTATCATGCTATCCAGAGTCAAAACATTACACAGAAAACACTCAAAAATTCTGACTTGCTTAATGGAATTTTCTTTTCACTGGAATTATATTGCTTTCATTTGATAGCTTCGATGGAAATTGTTTTATTAATTCAGTATATTCATTTTCAGTTTATCAAGAGGCCATGATTAATTTGAAAGAATGAGTAGAGATCACGAAAGCTCTGGGATTTTTTTCATTTCATTTTAGTTTAAAGCTCACATTTGGGTTCTTTTTTCACTGAGGATAACAATGGTGGGACTCATGACAAGAGGGAAGGCTTGCAGGCAAGAAGTGGATGAAGAGGAATGGACTGATCACAGGGCAATGTTGCTGCATGGATGTACGTTCACTGTTTTCCCTCTACCCATTTCTGTGAAATTGTCTAAATGGACTGTTATCTTTTGTTTGGATTTTGTATTTCTTGTCATTTTCTTTTCTTTCTGTTTTGCTGTAGTTTATGATGTTTTTCATCCCTCTTATAAAATCAGAGCTTGTCCACAAAAAGATGATTCTGTTATACTATCCAGCAGTATGACATTTTTATAATTAATATCTAACCCCTAAATATATGACAAGCCTCTACTTTAGTGAATTAGAAACAGCAAATGTAATTTCAAGATTGTTTACTATGAAACAGATTCTTTTTTAGTTTTTGGAACATAGTAGCATTCCTGATTAGAAAATGGCATATTAAGTGATTGGTTTTGTGCTGCTTACCAAAAGCATGTAAGGCCTTTTCTCCTAATTCTTGTTAATTGAGATTAGCACACATGAAAATTATACAGTTTTGATTATTAAAATTTTAATACATATATTTTTTCTTGGGAGTCCCATTTTTAAACAAGTTTTAAGAGAGGGTTGTCCATGTGGAAATAGAAACAAAGTAAAAATAGCCAACTCAGGACTTCAAGCCTACAGTGAACTTGGCTTTTATTTCCATGCAGTATTTCTGAGTTTAGCTCGTGTTGAATGCCAGGTTCTTTCTATAAAAACAAAAATGCCTTTCTTTGGGTTAATTTACAAGCTTCGTTTTTAGTATGGCCAGTGGAGTTAATGCCATACCATTAATGTTGGCTGTATACCTTGAAGGTAGTACTGTATCAATTTGTATTAACCTAAAATTTTTGTTGTGATAAGCATTAGGTCTAGTTAAATTCTGTATTTCAGGAATAATGTTGAATCTTATATGCTTTAATATTTTTAAATTATGAAGTGCATAACCTAAAATTTGCTATTTTAACTACTTTTAAGTGTACAATTTACATTATATATATTCCAGGTATATAACCATCACCACTATCCATTTCCAGAACCTTTTGTCATCCTAAATAGAAACTTTGTACCCATTAGGCAATAATTTCCCGTTCTCCTTTCTCTTGGCCCCTGGTGACCTCTATTTCTGTCTCTAAGAATGTTGGTATTCTAGATATTTTATGTAAGTGAGATCTTACAAAATTTTTTCTGTTTGTGTCTGACATTTCACTTGATGTGTTTCCAAGCTTCAGTCCATGTTGTAGCATGTAGCAGAAGCTTATTCCTTTTTATGGGTCAGTAATATTCCACCGTTCTGTATATTCCACTTTTTGTTTATTCATTAACCTATTGATGAACGTTTTGGTTATTTCCACCTTTTGCTGTTGTGAAATCTGCTGCTGTAAACACTGGTGTGTAAGTACCTGTAAGAACCTCTGTTTTCAGTTCTCTTGGATACACACAATGTACACACACCTGCTCACCCAGGAGTGGAGTTGCTGAGTCACGTGGTAACGCTGTGGTTAAATTTTTGAGGCACTGCCGTACTGTATTCCACAGTGGCTGAATTATTTTACAGTATTACTGGCACTATGCAAGAATTCTGATTTCTTACATCTTTGCCAAAACTTGTTATTTTTTGATAATCGCCATCCTAGTGGATGTGAAGTATTATCTCATCGTGGTTTTAATGGACATTTCTTGATGACGGTTTGTTTTGAGCGTTTTTTCACGTGTGGGTTGACTGTGTGTCTTCCTTGGTAAAATGGCTCAGTCTTACTTTTTTATTGGGTTGTCTTCTTGATGTTCTTTTTATATTCTGGTCATTAATCCTTAATCACAGATAAGAATTGCAGATATTTTCTCCTTTCTGTGAGTTCTTTTCACTCTTTAGATGGTGCCCTTTCATTCTGAGGAAGCCCAATTTATCTGTTTTTCTAGTTCTGGTATCATATTTGAGAAACTGTAGCCAAATCCAAGGTCATGAAAAGTTACTCTTATGTTTTCTTATAGGAATTTTATAATTTTAGCTTTCAGATTAAGTGTGTGATCCATTTTAAGTGTATTCTTATATGTGGTATAACATATATGAAGTCTCATATGTGGTGTAACATATAAGTGAAGTCCAAAAAAAAAGAAATTTTTTTTGCATGTAGATTTCCAGTTTTCCCATTACCTTTTTTGGTTTGTTTGTTTTTAAAGTTCTTTCACTATTGAATGGTCTTGACTCCTTTGTGGAAAGTCAACTGGGTATATATGTCAGAATTTATTTTTAGGCACTCTGCTATTCCACTGGTCTTTATCCATACTCATGTCTGAACAAGGTTATTTTGATTACTGTGTTAAATATTTTGTTTTTAATATTGACTAATTTTTTATTCTTAATGTGTGCCTTTTAAACTGTTTCTATAGCTTTAGATTTTGCATTTAATAATTTCATTTAGTTGATAGTACTCCAAAAAGAACTGTAAATGTCAACTTTATAATGAGTTCTCCTGAACTTAAAATACTAGAAAAATTAATATTCAAGTAAGCAGTTGGGGTTTTTTAATTGATGTTGCACTTTCTTTGGAAATTCGAGGGAAATAAAGACAAAAAATGAAATGTTAATTGTACTTGCTCACAGAAAGAATAAAAAAATGAGAAAGACCAATTATTCATATAATCTATTAAATGATTCTTTAATTTCATGTTAAATGTCACTTTTGTCTTAGTTCTGGAAATAATCTACTTAATGAAGTGCCTAAGGAATTTCATAAAAGAAAATACTGATATTTTGCAAGATTAATTTTTAATAAGGACCTGGTAATAATCATTAAGCTAGGTCTGAATGACTGTTTATTAGGCTTTTCTTTAATGTTACGAATATCCAACCTAATTTTAGTCCTTTCAAACTGCAAAAACGATGAGAAAATTTGAACATCATGAGCTCTTATCTTCCTTCTCTATTGAGATACAGACTTTATTTTCATTACTTTATTCAGAGTAAATTTGAATATTGAATAATATGTTCCCCTATATTTCAACTATAGTCCTTAAAATAAGTTATTTGGTATTTAGAACTGTGAACTAAAAATATTTTCTAACAAGAATACTGGGCTTTAAATTAAGCATAAGAACCTCTAAGAAAGCAAACCTAACCTTTTAAAAGTTTTTTACAAAGTAATTAATTCTATCCCATGAACCATTACACTGAAAAGATACACCCTCCCTCAATAACTCAATTATTCAATTTTTTCTAATAGGTCTCACAATTTTTTAAATGTTATGTAACAACCAATATTGTTTTACCTGTATCCTCATATACTTTATCCTATCCCTAAATTACATGGAAACAAATCACAGATATCATTTAATCAGTAAATATTTTTGTGTGTGTGTGTGTGTAGGAACAGACTGCTAATGTATCAGTTCAGTTCATTCACTCAGTCGTGTCCGACTTTTTGCGACCCCATGAATCGGAGCGCGCCAAGCCTCCCTGTCCATCACCAATTCCCGGAGTTCACTCAGATTAACATCCATTGAGTCAGTGATGCCATCCAGCCATCTCATCCTCTGTCGTCCCCTTCTCCCCCTGCCCACAATCCCTCCCAGCATCAGAGTCTTTTCCAGTGAGTCAACTCTTCACATGAGGTAGCCAAAGTACTGGAGTTTCAGCTTTAGCCTCATTCCTTACAAAGAAATCCCAGGGCTGATCTCCTTCCGAATGGACTGGTTGGATCTCCTTGCAGTCCAAAGGACTCTCAAGAGTCTTCTCCATCACCACAGTTCAAAAGCATCAATTCTTTGGCACTCAGCCTTCATCACAGTCCAACTCTCACATCCATACATGACCACTGGAAAAACCATAGCCTTGACTAGACGGACCTTAGTCGGCAAAGTAATATCTCTGCTTTTGAATATACTATGTAGGTTGGTCATAACTTTTCTTCCATGGAGTAAGCGTCTTTTGATTTCCTGGCTGCAGTCACCATCTGCAGTGATTTTGGAGCTAGCATGTGAGATGAGTGCAGTTGTGTGGTAGTTTGGGCATTCTTTGGGACTGCCTTTCTTTGGGATTGGAATGAAAACTGACCTTCTCCAGTCCTGTGGCCACTGCTGAATTTTCCAAATTTGCTGGCATATTGAGTGCAGCACTTTCACAGCATCATCTTTCAGGATTTGAAATAGCTCAACTGGAATTCCATCACCTCCACTAGCTTTGTTCGTAGTGATGCTTTCTAAGGCCCACTTGACTTCACATTCCAGGATGTCTGGCTCTAGATGAGTGATCACACCATCGTGATTATCCGGGTCATGATTATCCATGTATAGTCCAGGGCAAATCCATTCAATAAATAATGTTTAAATTTCTACTGTGGTTACGATACATTAGGGAATAGAAAAGACAAGATTGCTGTTCCAAAGGAACTTACTTATAATTTAGAACCAGTTCTTAAGCTGAAATTTATGGGCACTGAGATCCTGAAGAATATGAGTCCAGCCTTAGAAAAACAAAATAGAACTCTTGAGCTGTATTCTGACATACTTGAGTCACATACTTAAGGAGAGGTAATACAATATTCTTTTAGTCCTTTTATCTTAAAAGAGGAAAAAATAGAATTGTACTTGATATCAGCAAAAAAATATGTTAGGAATATATAAAGAGTTGGGCTTATCAGTTATAAATGACTTAAAATTTTAGATTAGGTGAATTAGAATGATGTAAAACCACTTATGCTTTCATCATATTGACTTTATAACTCCTGTTTATTTGGACAGTCATGATTTTAAAATTCATGTCTATTTTCAGAATGTGCTGGTAAATTTTATTAATTTAGTATATAACATATACCAATTAAATTTTTTAGCTTTTCAAAATAGTTTTATAGTACTGTTATTTTTCCTTCTTTTGAGTTTTGAAATGTTGGTGACATATGATTTCAAATAGAATCCCAAAGTTCTGTTTCTGCACCTTTTTCTCTCTTGATTTCCTACTACTTTTGGTCCTTTGCTGCTAATGGTTTTCAGGCCATCATCCTACCGAAACGGAATGGCTGCAATTTCCTGTCTGGATTAGAGAGGGCTCCTTTAGAGCCCTTTTCTACTCTGCAGCCTCTGCAACCTGGGTCCTCTTTGTAGAGTGAGGATCTCATTTTCTTACTCTCCTTTTGAAAATTCTTCATGTCTGCCTACTGCCTTTAGGTGAAGCCCAGAGTGTAGGATATCACCCATTCCTCTCCTTAGCTGAAGCTTCCATCTTCAGCCCCTTTAAGCGTTTGCTCCAGTGGTTTCTTCTCTCTTTACATGTGGATGTTTATCCCCTCGTCCGTTTTCGCTTCTGCAACAACTTCCCATCTTCCTCTGTTGTTTTGAAATCCGACATGTGCTAGGTATACAGGTAGGGTCTTGTTATTTGCCTTTTTAAAGCACTTTTACTGGGAGTTCCATGGTGGTCCGGTGGTTCCCCTTCCAATGCAGGAGGTGCAGGTTCAGTCCCTGGCTGGGGAGCTGGGATCCTACATGCCTCATCGTATGAGAGAGACAGTGTCTTATTTGTCCTCTGTGTCTGTGGGGCCTGGTAACTGGGACATAATAGGCACAGACTGATAATTTATTGAATGAATGAGTGTGTACCTTTTGCTGTGATATAAATTGCCCTAAAGCTTAAAAATTTTTTTTTAATATTATCTTATAGTTTCTATAGTCAGGCATTCAGGAGTAGTTTAGCTGATAGGTTCTGGGTTAGAATCTCTCATGAGGCTGTAGTCATCAAGATGTTGGTCAGAGCTATTGGAAGACTTGACTGGGGCCCCAGGATTCTTCCTTTATGTCTGGCTCATATAGGTGTTAACACAAGGCCTGTCAACAGGAAGCATCAGTTCCTGTTGACATGGACCCCTCCATAGGGCTACTTGAGTATCCTCTTGACATGGAAGTCAGCTTCCTTCAGAGCATGTGATCCAAGAGAGGGAAGAAGGAGGAAGCCCACAGTGCCTTTCATGATATGATCACATACGGTCACTGCCATTACAGTCTGTCCTTAACTCACCGTTAAGAAGAGGCTCTATCTTTGAAAGGAGTATCAAAGAATTTGTGGGTATATTTTATAACTGACCACTACAGAATGGAACAGTCATTTATGATTCTCCCTTGTTCAGTCTTGTTCAGTCGTGTCTGACTCTTTGCAGCCCCGCAGATTGTACCCTGCCAGGCTCCTCGGTCCATGAGATTTTCCAGCCAAGTACACTGGAGTGGGCTGCCATTTCTTCCTCCAGGAGATCTTACCAACGCAGGGATCGAACCTGTGCCTCCTGCAGCTCCTACACTGGCAGGTGGATTCTTGAGTCACTTGGGATTTAGGTCATTTTCCCTCCTTATGAAATATATTTGTTCAGATGGAAATACATTTTAAAAGTATCCCATTAGAGCTTCCTTGGTGGCTCTGCAGTGAAGAATCCGCCTGCCTGTGCAGAAGACAAGGGTTCAGTACCTGATGCGGGAGGTTCCCACATGTCACAGAGCGACTCAGCTCAAGGACTACCACCCATTGGCCTATGTGCAGAGCCTGGGAGCCACAACAACTGAGTCCATGCACTGCAAGTACTGAAGCCCCCACACCCTAGAACCCATGCTCTACAACAAGAGAAGTCACGCAATGGGAAGCCTGCGTGCCCGTAGCTAGAGAAGAG
This sequence comes from Neotragus moschatus, assembly GCA_006410615.1. Lineage (NCBI taxonomy): Eukaryota > Metazoa > Chordata > Mammalia > Artiodactyla > Bovidae > Neotragus > Neotragus moschatus. The sequence continues at coordinate 286,235 of SJYA01000966.1, read as the reverse complement.
CCCTTAAAGCAGCAAAGACCCAGCACAACCAAAAATAAAAAAGAATACTCCCTTAAAATATTTTACTTACTTTTGATGATACAAAGTAACTAGATTATACATTAATATGACTACTAAAATGAGCTAATTGTTTTCAAATATTCATATTTTTATTGTAACTCTTTCACTTAGATTCTGGAAATAAAGTCATCTAAGTTTTATGTTGTCTGTAAAATGAATGTGCCATGGAATTCATTACTTTAAGGCTTATTGGATCTTCAAAAATACCAAACACATCTATTTGCAAGCCATAGTTACATATGGTTAAGAAAATGAGAATTTTTAAACTTGTAGCTGAAAACAGTTTAATTGTACAAACATTAGTCTTTTTAGTCTAATATATGTATATAACTTGGTCATTCAAGAAAAATTTGAGTCTGTAATATGAGTCAGACATTTTACTAGGCTGGGTATGTATTGGTGAGTAGAATAGACGTTTTTCCACTTGGTGTTTATCTGTTGGAGAGCAGGTAATAGATAAATAGACATCTGTGGAGGAAATAAAGAAAGCGAAGTGATGGAGAATTATGGGGAGACAGATACTGCCACACTGTTAGAAAAAGGTTGTCGGGGAAGTGACCTTGAAGCTGAAAACCGAAGGAGTTTTCCCTGCCAGGAGCTCACAGGCAAAGGGATCGCCCTGCAGTGTGAACAGTTGGTGTGGAAAGGATGCCTGGGGATGCCGGGCAAGAGTGGAATGAAGTTTGAGAGGCAGAAAGAGATCATACTATCTAGTTTAAGAGACAGTAATGAGGAGTATGGATTTTATTCAGCATATTAAAAACCATGGAAGGATTTTGAAATCACAGTTTTTACTAACAACAACAAAGAAAAACCCCAAACTTTTTGCCTGCAGGAAGCAAAGTCAGTAGAGGAAGTGGGAGAACGGAAAGGAAGTCATTATAGTAGTCCACGTGACTACTGTATTTTAGTAGATGGAGATGGAGGTGTGTTCTAAAGTGATGGGAGAAAGTGGTGGGAGAGACGAGGACAGATTTGAGGTCTAGTTTGTAGGTAGAACCAGTGAGACTTAATATGAAGTGTGAGGGACAAGGGAAATAAGGACAATACTCATGGTTTTTTTTTTTTGGCTTGAGCAAAACCTGAGCTCAGTGAGGAGGAAAATTGAGTTTATTTTTGATAATGTTAATTTTGTGATGTCTGTAAGTCATCTAGTGGACATGTCATGTCAGATGGCAGACGGTTATGCAATCCTGGAGCTCAGAGGTTTGAGATGAGATACACAGATGGTATTCAAAGTTGTGGAATGAATGAGATCATTTCTAGGGAGGGAATGCCCTAGGAACTCTAGCTTTCAGAATTTGCATGTGTGGGCAACATTCTTGCTTTGCTTTGTAAAAAACAAAAGATAAAACTGCAGCACAGAAAGTTTGGTTTATTTCTAGCATGTATTAAACAGTATGTGCTTTTTTCCTCTTTAATTTGACGGTAGTATGGTATANAAGTTGTGGAATGAATGAGATCATTTCTAGGGAGGGAATGCCCTAGGAACTCTAGCTTTCAGAATTTGCATGTGTGGGCAACATTCTTGCTTTGCTTTGTAAAAAACAAAAGATAAAACTGCAGCACAGAAAGTTTGGTTTATTTCTAGCATGTATTAAACAGTATGTGCTTTTTTCCTCTTTAATTTGACGGTAGTATGGTATATGATCATGACATCTGGTCCCATCACTTCATGGCAAATAGATGGGGAAACAATGGAAACAGTGAGAGACTTTATTTTTGGGGGTTCCAAAATCACTGCAGATGGTGATTGCAGCCATGAAATTAAAAGATGCTTGCTCCTTGGAAGAAAAGCTGTGACCAACCTAGACAGCATATTAAAAAGCAGAGACATTACTTTACTAACAAAGATCCATGTAGTCAAAGCTGTGGCTTTACCAGTGGTCATGTATTGATGTGAGAGTTGGACTATAAAGAAAGCTGAGTGCCAAAGAATTGCTGCTTTTGAACTATGGTGTTGGAGAAGACTCTTGAGAGTCCCTTGGACAGCGAGGAGATTCTGCCAGTCAATCCTAAAGGAAATCAGTCCTGAATATTCATTGGAAGGACTGATTCTGAAGCTGAAACTCCCAAATACTCTGGCCACCTGATGTGAAGAACTGACTCATTGGAAAAGACCCCAATGCTAGGAAAGATTGAAGGCAGGAGGAGAAGGGAATGACAAAGGATGAGATGGTTGGATGGTGTCACTGACTCAACGGATATGAGTTTGAGTAAGCTCTGGGAGTTGGTGATGGACAGGGAAGCCTGGTGTGCTGCAGTCCATGGGGTCGCAAAGAGTTGGACATGACTGAGTGACTGAAATGAACTGAACTGTGATTGACGGTAGCTTGATTTTGATGACATTTTGTATTTAACTGCAAGTCTCTAGCCTAGAATAAGTTTGATATTCATTAATGCCTATATAAAGTAAGAATCACTTTTTTAAGATCAGATCATGTTTTTTACATTTATTTTCTACTTAATATTGTTAAGTATAACACACCAGCTTAGTAAACTTTCTGTAAAAGGCCACCATGTAAATATGTTAGGCCTTGTGGGCCAAAAATCTGTTCAAGTTATTCAACTCTGCTGTTCCACAGAAGGAGCCTTAGTTATGTTGCAATAAAACTTTATTTACAAAATAAATTTGGCTCAGATTTGACCCACGAGCTGTAGTTTGCCAATCCATAGTAGAACATTATAATGATCAAAATCACTTCTCCAACATTCATTCCCCCAAATACTTTTTCTGGATCATCTTTGATTCTTTGCATGTGTATTCTATACCAAATTTTCTTTGTGGTCCCACCAGTTTGATCTCTTGTGTCTGCGTCTAAATCAGGGTCATCATACTAGTTCATGAGCCAGTAGATATTTTGTCTTTGTCCATGTGAGTGATCTTTGGTTCAGATTTGTTACCCACTTGTAACAAATGATTTGCCAGTTTGTTTTTTGTTACTCCATACAATAAGCTAAGATCAATGAAGAGTTATTTATGAATTAATGAGTCAGAGATTTTTAAATACTGTGCCTGAGAATAGAGTTGGTACCAGAAAGTCAGCTGCATTTGGATCCATGCTAATCAAGTTGAATCTGAGAGTTACTGTAATGAAATTGAATATGAGAGGCAACATGATAAAGTCACTAAGAACACTAACTCTGGAGCCAGACAGCCCAATTAACTCTAGGCTCCACTACCCCTTACTAGTCTTGTGACTTTGGGCTAGTTATAGTTACATAACCTCTCTGTGCCTCAGTCTCGTCTTCTGTAAGATGTGGACAGTAGTAGTTTGAATATTCAGTGAGTACCTAAAATTCAACTCACAAATAGATATCAATAGGGTTTTAAGCATAGGATACATGATCTTTAGAAATACTTCCATTACTATTGAACGTAATTAAATCAGGATGCTGCTGCTGCTGCTGCTGCTAAGTCGCTTCAGTCGTGTCCAGTTCTGTGCAACCCCATAGACGAGGCTCCCCCATCCCTGGGATTCTCCAGACAAGAACACTGGAGTGGGTTGCCATTTCCTTCTCCAATGCATGAAAGTGAAAACTGAAAGGGAATTTGCTCAGTCGTGTCTAAATCTTAGCAAACCCATGGACTACAGTCTACCAGGCTCCTCCATCCATGGGATTTTCCAGGCAAGAGTACTGGAGTAGGGTGCCATTGCCTTCTCCGGTAAGTCAGAATACTTGCCATTTAAAATGACAAGTTAAAAGGAGCTCATAATGAGTAATATTTTCTCCTTTCTATCATGAATATAGTCAAACTGTCAGTGTTTTCTCTATGTTTACCTAGATGGCAACATCCAGTATCTGGCTCTTAGTGAATGTTAATTAAATAAATGAGAATTTGTATTTCTTTTCAAGGTGCTAGTTTTCCAATTATAAGATCCATCTTTTGTCTGATTTGGAGAAAATGGTCTCTTGCTTTTTGAAAAACATGTTTTATATTGCACTATAATCTAAAATCTGTAAATTTTTCTTAAGATTTCTGTAAGCCATTATTTCCCTCACTTTTAATGCCTCCTAGGGATATTTCTGCTAAGAGAATGCTGTAATGGTTTACAAATATATTTAACTTTTGTTTGATCTCAGAATAGGCTGGATTAATAACTGACATTAAAATGGCAATGAGAAAAAGATTGACTAGTTCATTACATGGCAGTCTTGGCTTCTATTTTCCTTATGTTATAACTTGTGAGATATAAATTTATTTCAGTCTTCAGTAATAAGATATCTTTTCCATAATATTTCTTTGCTCACCCATTTATTTTTATTTTTATTTTTTTGGTATAACTGCAATAAGGATTTTTTTTTTTAACTATTTACTCTTTATTTGACTGTGCCAGGTCTTCATTGAAGTATGTGGGACCTTTAGTTGTAGCATATAGTATCTAGTTTCCTAACCAGAAATTGAACCCAGGTGCCCTGTATTGGGAACGCAGAGTCTTAGCCACTAGACCACCAGCGGAGTCCCTGCCAGGTTTAACCCGAGTCCCTGCCAGGTTTAACCCTATGAAATTGCTGCTACTCTACCCTTTCTGACATAACAAAAATGGCATTTTATTTGACTCAGCCTAATAGAAAGCAGGATTTTTTTTTTCCTGAAAATGTTTTACTCTTTGTAGTTTCATTTGATTTCAGCAATTCGTCACTTTCATTCAACAACATAATAAACTTTTTTCATCTTTAACTTTTGATAATAGCCACTTTCCAGGAGCCTTTGTGAACTGTAAACGGTTGATTAGAAGCTATCTGTTGAGCTTTTAATGTTCTGGCACCATGTAAAAGGCTTTTCATGCATTATCTCTAATCCTAACAGTAGACCTGAGAGAAGAATTATTAATAATATAAGTGACAGGGCTAGGATTTGAATTCTTTTTAATGACCTAGTCTTGGAAGTTACATAGTATTACTTCCAGCATCCTATTTGTCAGTAGTTCCCATTCAGAAGAAAGGGAAATGGGCTCTTCTTTTTGAAAATATCTTAATAATTTGTTGGCATTTTAGTTTTTAATTTTTAAAAAATATTTATTTATTTGGCTGTGCTGGGTCTCTGTTGAGGTGTGTGGGATCTAGTTCACTGACCAGGGATCGAACCCAGGCCCCCTACATTGGGTCCTCAGAGTCTTAACCACTGGACCACCAGGAAGTCCCATAATTTGTTGACATTTTAAAGTCACTGGAAGATTCTGGAGACTTTTAGATGTGTTTTCTGTCATGATGACAAATGTATTTTGCCCTTTAAAAATGTTTTTACTCTTTGATGTCAGTGTAGGTGATTTACAATTAATGGTCATTCCTGAGTTCTTTGTCTTCCAGATTGTAACTTGAGACATGGTCTATTAATTATACACAATGGAGGCACTTAGTCTGACTGTTCTTACTGGTACAGAGATTTTAATCTTCCAGTTTTTTCCTATTTAATAACTTTTTACCTATTTTATTGGCTTTACAAAATTTATAACTATTTTATTGTTGAGCCTGTGGAAGAACTAATTACCATGCCTCTTATTTACACTGAAAATTATTATTATTATTGCTAGATTTATCTTTTGATTAAATGTAGGTGTCAGTTAGTTTTCACACTGCTCACAGGCAGTCTACAGGACTGACTGCCCTAAAGAAGATTAGAAACCTCATACAGAACTAAGCCTGAAATACAGGAAATGCGCAGGACAACCAGCTACATTTCCTGTGTTAGGAAGAGTCCCTGGAGAAGGACATGGCAACCTACTCCAGTATTCTTGCTTGGAGAATCCCATCGACAGAGGAGCCTGCTGGGCAACCGTCCTTGGGGTCACAAGAGTTGTACTTGACTGAGAGAGGAAACAACAGCACTGAAACATTTGTGATAGAATCTCCAGGGTGTGTATGAAAGAAGATGCCAGATCTTCTAGAGAGCTTGGAGATGTTGAGTGTGGAAAAAGGGCTGACAACTCTGATATAAAACACACCTGTGTATTTATGACTAATCTGGAGAGCTGAATGGGGTACTCTGAGGTAACGTGAATTGCAGTATTTCTTCATGTGATGTGTTATATTTGACAGGGGAAATAATTGCATTGAGGGTTTTATGTTCATCTTCAGATTTCACCTGTCAACTTTTGTGCACAAAAATCAGAGAAGTCCTCTCTCTGATTTAATGCTTTATAGTGAGTGAGTGATAAAAACTAGAACTAAAACCCAGGAGTATAGTGACCTAGACCATACTTGACAATCTTATCTTTCTTAGTAAGCTCTCACTTTTTGGCCTAAATTTCTAGAGACTGTTTCCTCATGAGTTTCTTGTTTTTATTTAACCTACCATACTGTTTTTTAACATTTTTATTTTTCTAATTATCACACAGTAAACTATATCTTTCTTTGGTATATAGTTCTATGAACTTTGTTAGATAAGCAGATTAGGATAACCTGTACCATAGTGTAGACATAGAACACTTTTATCACCCTTAAAATTCCTTATTCAGCTTATACACATTCTCTCCAACTCTAGCGCCTGGCAAATGCTAATGTCTTCATCAATAAAGGTTTCTCTTTTCAAAAGTACCCCATAAATGGAATCATGCAGTATGTGACCTTTTGAACCTTTTCTTTCATTCAGCATAATGCCTTTGTTCAAACTATTGTGTGTATCAAGGGTTTATTCACTTCTACTGTTGAGTTACATGTGTGTGCCATAGTTTATATATCCATTAACTCGTGGAAGGACATTTGGGGTGTTTCCACTTTTCTGGCAATAACAATTAGAGTTTCTGTAAACTTTTGTGTATGGGCTTCCCCGGTGGCTAAGTGGTAAAGAACTCTCTGTCAATGCAAGAGACTCAGGTTTGATGCCTGGGTTGGGAAGATCCCCTGGAGAAGGAAATGGCAACCCACTTCTTATTCTTTCCTGGGAAAGTCCATGAACACAGGAGCCTTACTGGGCTATAGTCCATGGGGCTGCAGAAAAGTCTGACACCGGTTCATGACTAAAGAACAACAGCAGACTTCTGTGTATAGTTTTATGTCATCGTAAGTTATTCCTCAAGTATACACGTTGGCAAAGTTTTTTCTGTAAAGGGCTGGGCAGGCTATATTTTAGGCCATATGATCTCTGTTGTGACTACTCTGCTCTTGTAGGATGAAAATAGCCATATACAATACATAAATTTTTGAATGGATGTGGCTGTGTTCCAATAAGACTTTATTTACAAAACCGGAATGGGCACATGGCCGTACTTTTGCAACCCCTGTTTAGTGGCAAATGTCTAAGAGCCAGATTTCCAGGTACATGATAAGCTTACTTGATAAGAAACTGCCAGCTTATTGATTTTTTTTTTTCAAATATTTAGTTTAATAATATTTTAATTATGGAATTTTAATGAACTCAGACTTTAGTGTTCACACATCAGACCTACATAATTTATGGTAAGACAGGCTTTGGTCTGGTCTTATACTGAGGATGTATTTTGCCTCCTACTTTTTATTCGTATTCATGTGAGATTTTTACATGGATGAATCTTGTCTTCCTAGATAAAGTACAGCCTGAATTTCAGTAATTTTTATTTGACTTATGGAAGATATGATGAGATATTGCAAGCAGATTGTTTCTCTCAGGGATGTATTAAGAACAGAGAATCATAGTGAGAGCTGCTAGATTTTTAAATCAAACAGTCTATTTATTTTTTTCCCTAAAAATTGAGTGTGACTGCATAGACAGCTATCACACCATGACATCTAGTCTCTTTATATGTGTGTGTTCATTTTTTCATTATTAAAGCCAGACTGTTTATCCACAATGGAAGCTCATTTGGGAGATCATTGTCTTTATTTTGTGTAAGCTCCAGATGACAAATTAGGTATTAAATCTTAGGTTTATGCTCATGTCCCTGGAGTTCTAAGGGACAGCATTCTCCAGTTGCTGTTGGAAAGCTGTTGTTTCTGTTTGTTTTGTCTGTCGGATGCAGAATTAGCTTTTTGCTAGTAGTGGTTTTCTTGTTGTTCCCATGGCCACAGAGCAGGAGTGTGAAGTTCAAAGGAAGGCAGAGAATCTCGGATATATCAGTAACTAATGAAACTGGAGATGGTGAATAAAACAAAGGAGGTGTATCTTTCTGGTTATGGTTTGCAGTTAGTTATGCTCTTCTGAAAAAGCAGTGAAGCCCTAGGACAACATCAAAGAGGTAGAAGAACATTTTGTACTGATCATTGTCCTACTTGTCTTGATGAGATGGTTGGAATATTATATCCGTGAGTGGGAAGTGATACTGTTTATGTATGCATTATTATAAAGTATGGCTAATGACTGCCATATTGGACATCACAGGCTTAATTTCTTCCATGTTTGCTAGATTAGAATCCCTGTAAAAGAGGTGTTGAATATGCAACTTCTTGGTAGTCTAATATTCTCCCTTCGCTTCTGACTTTTTGCAGTCAAGCAGTAGGTCACTCTCTCTGGCTCTTCAGTTATTAAATTTTAATACAAGTCTGATTGTCTCTAAGTATGTAACTTCTTTGTAAGCCGAGGAGAGTTAAAGCATTTCCACCATTCGGTCCTGTTTTCTTCCAGAATGCAGTTATCCAGAGCAGGACTGTCCTGTGCTATTAGGCTTGTCCTGGGAGTGCAAGATGAAACTCCGCTGAGTGCTGCCCTGTGAGATTTCCTGTGTCACGTTGTCCTGTCTTAGCAACACTCTGATGGTTTGCAGTCACCTCTGCCCAAGAGTTTTAAAAGTACATTTCCCAGACCTGAACATTAGTTACTAACAAGATAAAAAGGTTAAGAGTGCCTTCCATAAAATCAGACCTTACGTTTCTATGGCAGTGGTTCTTGACCCTGGGTGCCTGTTAGAATCAACTGGAGAACCTGTGAAAGCAGTACTTGGGCTCCAGCCCCAAAGATTTCAACTCAAATGGTTGGGTCCCGGGCATCAGAGACCTTTTTCAAGGTCCCTAGTTAACTCCTGTGTCCAACCAGGGTTGAAAATCCCTCTTGTGTAAGAAAATTAGGGGATCTGGGCTAGCCATGTCGAGTCAAATATTCTGAATTAAGAGACTAATTCATAATCTTTTCCGCCCTCTTTCCAGTTGGAGCCCAGATTTCAAGTCTTGAGTAAAAATACCATTAGAGGAAAGGGCCCTATTGTGTTCACACATTCAGAACCTGTTGTTCAAGGAAGCCCCTAAAGGTCAGTGTATGGGAAAAGAAATTAGTGGGCTTTTATTTTTAATCTATACTACCATTGAGTTTATTGGTAGATTAAGATTGAAAATTACTTGTAAGTAGAAATACCATTTTTAATTGACTAGATTTTAAGTGCTACCATTATAGATTGATTATGTAATTTCATGTTTAAGAAGTACGTATATATCTTCTCATTTATTTTTAATGGGCTATTAAAGGAGCATACATATTATATACTTATCTTTGTGCTTATACTCATATAACATAGCTTTGCAAAAATATTCAAGAAATTAAGCACAATGATTGATTCTGGGAAGGCGAACTGAGGCCCAGTGGTGGGATATTTATTATTTTTACTCTTCTTCTTTGTATTATTTATTTTAACCCTAGTCATACATTAAATTTCACAAAATCTTTTTCAGTAGATAAAAATGCTTTTTTAAAAAAAGTTTTGCAGGTATGCTTATAGTTTTTTCTATTTGGAAAGTTAAAAATAACATGACAGTCATTTAACTTGAAGATTTCTGCTTATTATCTGGTACATTACCTTTTGTTTTAGATCTGTTTTATAAGTGCATATCTGCTCTTTCCTGTGTACCCACCTCCTGGGTTTATGTTTTGCTTTACATTTTCTCATGGCGCTTTCATATGCTGTATATAAAAGAATGGGCCCTACCTACATGATGACACTATCATTATTCCAGTACCTCAGGCTGGAAATCTTAATTCTTCTTTGTCTGTTTCATTTGATCCTGAAAGACATCTCATTCCCAGATTGTTAACCCTGTGCTGGTGACATTTCCCATCCAGTCGCCCTTCACTCCCACTTCCACTGGCACTGCTTTTATCACTGAGGGATCATTCAAGTAGCCATTGCACACTTCACTCTGTGCTTAGAAGTATTCTCTCAACATACATTACTCTCTTGCTTAATGGGCACTTTTTGTTAACCCAGACTGAATGGCCTTTTATGATCTGCCCTTGTCTACCTATTCTACGCAAGCCTCACTTCCGGCTTTTCCCCTGTGCTCCAGCTCTGCTAACCTACTGCAAGGAGAGAGCAGCATGTCTGTGCCCTCGAGTATGCACATGCTCTGTATATGGCCAAAAATAAGGGTGGGCCTATTTGTCAGCTGAATGAACTCCTATTCAGTTTCCAAGATTAAGTTCAAACGTCATCTTCCCTATTGATTGTTAAATGTTCCTTTGTGTTCTCATAGCATCTTGTTCACTTATTATTATGGCAGCTATCACATTCCTCTGTAATATCTTTTAGCTTAACTATGAATCCTTAGAAGGTGATCTGTTTAACTTTCTGTTACTAACACTTAACAGAGTTGCTGGATGTGTCAGAGGAAGTGTTAGAAATGAACAAGGAAATGAAAGTTAACACATAGAAAATTTCATACTATTTATAATCACTGGAACTCACTAATCAATGTTTTAATAACTTAGTAAACTATACTTTACATTTGGAGATCAGCCCTGGGATTTCTTTGGAAGGAATGATGCTAAAGCTGAAACTCCAGTACTTCAGCCACCTCATGCAAAGAGCTGACTCACTGGAAAAGACTCTGACGCTGGGAGGGATTGGGGGCAGGAGGAGAAGGGGACNGGAGATCAAACCAGTCAGTCCTGAAGGAAATCAACCCTAAATATTCACTGGAAGAACTGATGCTAAAGCTATAATACTTTGGCTACCTCATGCAAAGAGCTGACTCACTGGAAAAGACTCTGACGCTGGGAGGGATTGGGGGCAGGAGGAGAAGGGGACGACAGAGGATGAGATGGCTGGATGGCATCACTGACTCAATGGACATGAGTCTGAGTGCACTCTGGGAGTTGGTGATGGACAGGGAGGCCTGGTGTGCTGCAATTCATGGGATTGCAGAGTCGGACATGACTGAGCGACTGAAATGAACTGAGCTGAACTGAAACTGAAACTTTACATTGAAGACAAGAGTTATTTACTAAGCTGAATGACTGAGCTCGAGAAGGATATTTGCCTTTAAAAGAGCTGACATTTTTAAAGTACCTTTAGATGATTCGAAAGAGTACTTTTTAAGCAGATAAATTTATACTAAGTACAAGGCATTTTGACGATTAATTATTTAAATCAGAAACCAAGTCAGGCTTTATTAACATAGCCAGAGCTTATGTTCTTGGAAGTAATAATGCTATATTTACTTAACATTTATTCTGTTTTTTCAACATTTACTTACTTTTACTACGTATTCATTTGGATATTGGTACCCATTGGTTGGCCTTTTATCATGTCTTAACTTGAATATAAGTATCATAGTAGAAAATCTGGAGAAGGTAGTGGCCCATTCCAGTGCTCTTGCCTGGAAAATCCCATGGACAGAGGAGCCTGGTGGGCTGCAGTCCATGGGGTCGCGAATAGTCAGACACAACTGAGCGACTTCCCTTTCACTTTTCACTTTCATATATTGGAGAAGGAAATGGCAACCCACTCCAGTGTTCTTGCCTGGAGAATCCTCGGGATGGGGGAGCCTGGTGGGCTGCCGTCTATGGGGTCGCACAGAGTCAGACATGACTGAAACAACTTAGCAGCAGCAGCAGTAGAAAATCACTGTAGTTTACAGTGTCATATTGCTTATAGATACTTTATATATTAAAATTGATTCTGTGCTATTTTTTTTAAACAATAGTTACCAGTTTTTACAGATCTACTCTTAATGCATGTCTGAATTTATCTATAGTAGATAAAGGATTTATAAAGATAATTGAGTAAAAGCATTTGTATTCTCTTCTCCTTCCTAATGCTAACTAAAAGGATGAAGACTAGAGAAGAATTCTTGCAACTTGAGTGAAGTGAGGAGAAAACTAAGCCTCAGACTGCAAGAAGAGCTGTAACCTTTAGAACAAATGGAGAAGTGTGCAGACCTCTTAAACAGAGCTCTCCCAAAGTAGGTGGCATAGAGGTCTCAGAGTGGCAAGCCAGGTGAGGGTGCAGGAAAAGACAGACGCAGTTTTTATGCAGAAAAGAGCAGGAAAACCTAGCCTAGTGGAGGAGATAGTGTATAGAGCTGTCGCCTTGGTATCAGTGGATTCAGAGCAGCCGGAGAAGTAAACACTGAATCACAGTGCAGACAATCAACAGCTTAACACTCCCCGCCTCCTCCCCCACTTTAACCTTGCTGGCTTCATTAGGATTCTCCAACCAATGCTAAGCACGTTCTTCCCTCCAGCCTTTGATTTTGCTTGTCCCTCAGCCTGGAAAATTCTTCCCCTAGAAATTCTTACGGATTACTCCCTCATTCATGCACATTTCTATTCTGCTGTGAATGTAGAAAGGCATTTTGAGTTGCCTGTGCATACTCAAGCAAGCAACCTTGGAGCATTTTATTTTCAGAGCTTGCTGCTTTTTTCCTTGCAGCCATCACCACCAGACCTGTGTACTGATTTATTTAGTTTTTCTTGCCTTCACGCGAATCTGAGCTCCCAAAGGACACATACTTATCTCAATGCCTGTATTCCACCTCTCTATTCCAAACACCTAGAACACTGCCAGGCACATAATTTTTGCTTAATAGATGAGCACACAGTTCTTCCATACGCAGCAGCATGTACCCCGTACAAACTGGCAAATCCCATGTGGAGAGACTTAAAGGACAACATCAGCCATTAGCAATAATTCCTCTTTATTTTGATCCTGATTCATATAAAATAATTGTAAAAATAATGACATTTATAAAGTCATCGAACGTTTGACCGCTGGATGCTTGATACTAAAGAATGTATAGTAGTACTGTGACTCAGTCAGGATTTAGTTACAGAGAACAGAATTCATTCTAGCCATTTTAAACAGGAACAGACTTACTAAGGGTATATGTGTGTGCTTAGCTGTGTCCAAACTCATTGTAACCCCATGGACTGTAACCCACCAAGCTCCTCAGTTTATGGAGAGATAGAAAGGGCTGAAGAAACAGATTTTAAGCTCACAGTTGACCTTTTACAAACATCTCCCGTGCAATACTATGGAGCTGAACCATCAAGGGAGCTGCTAGTTTCTCTGTGGATCAGGATGCAATTGTAAGGGTTAATAAACCGTGGCCAACAGGCAAAATCTGGCTTCAAGAATTTATCTGTGTCCTTTCAGTTAAGAAGAGTTTTTGCAGTTTTTAAATGATTGAACAAGTCAAAAGAAGAATAGTAGGTTTAAAAAAAAAATTATTATTGAGGTATACTTGATGTCCAACACTTTATAATTTAAGTTGTACCGCTAATGATTCAGTATTTGTATATATTGCAAAGCCATCATTACAATAAGTCTTTTTAACATCCATCACCACACATAGTTATAATTTTGTTCTTATGATGGTAACTTTAAAGATTTACTTTCTTAACAACTTCCGAATATGTAATACAGTTTTATTCACTACAGTTGCCCTGCTGGTCCTTATATCCTCATGACTTAACTCATGTTATAGCTGGAAATTTGTACATTTTGACCCCCTTCACCAATTTGGCCACTCCCTACCCCTTACCTCTGGCAACCAACACTGTTTTTTGTACCTAGGAGCTTGATTTTTTGTTTTTTTTAGATTCCATTTATAAGTGGGATCATATGGCACTTATCTTTCTCCATCTGACTTATTTCAGCTAGCATTTGCCCCTAAGGCCCACCCGTGAAGTCGCAGATGGCAAATTTCCTTCTTTTTATGGGAGTAATATTCCATTGAGTTCTTGTACACATTTNACTTTCGTCAAGAGGCTCTTTAGTTCCTCTTCACTTTCTGCCATAAGGGTGGTGTCATCTGCATATCTGAGGTTATTGATATTTCTCTCAGAAATCTTGATTCCAGCTTGTGCTTCTTCCAGCCCAGTGTTTCTCATGATGTACTCTGCATATAAGTTAAATAAGCAAATATAAACATAAGAAATAACTTTCTCCCTAGCGTCAGGGAGTCCTTTTTTTGTATTTTATTACATGGCATTTCTTCTCAGAGGAGGATAAGACTGTAAGAAACGTGGTAAACTGGGTTGCACTATGCAATTATTCACTTTAGTAAGTTACTTCCCAAGAATAACGGTATATTTTGTATATGATTGTTAACATTTCAGATGGATTTATAAATTCTATTAAATAGAAAACTGATAAGAATAGCATTTCTCCTCTCGTTCTTCCCCAAGGGCATTGTTTAAAATAGGCTACATGTGATCAACAGTGAAATGATGTAATTAGGACATGGCTATTTGTGGTAATCATTCTTAGGTTTTACTGTGGGGGAAGAATAGAGAAATGTAGCTTTCTTATTCTTTTCTTCCTTTTTTTTCAGTTTCTTAAATCTTCAACCCTCATCCCTAAACTCTGTAGTGGGAATGTACATGTATCCCTTAACCATGGGACATTTTTGTATTTCACTTGGAGAATATCTAATGCCAAAAATTATAAGGAAACAATAACACTCTGATGAGCAGAGGGTTATATCTGGTAACAAGTAATATTTTTAGTCCTTAAGATTTTTATCATGTAAGATTTATTTGATGTTTTAATGTACGTTTCTTTAAAAATTTCATAGGTTTCTTAGTTGTCATTCATATACCTCCATTAAGTGAATAAAGAGTATTTAAAATAATGATGATAGCAGAGTTTCTGGAAAAGTTAACAAATAAGGTGTCAGCAAGATTTCCTGCTTTGCTCCATCAATCCAGCTATTCTCCAGCTAGTCATAACACATTTATTATGTTTCAGGTACCACAGCAAATACGAGAAAGTTGAATATAAATAACATAAGTCAGTGACCTTACACTAGGTTGATTCACTTTCAAGGAATGGTGGAGGAGCTTCCTGTTCACTGGAAATACCCCCCATAAATCCTAAGATGTTTTTATTATATGGAGTAGGTTGAAAAATAGCCTTAGATGGGCTCAGACTAGGTCGTTGGCTATCATTGTTTGCATAACCCTTGTGGAAAGTCTCAATGATAACTACTTTGTGCTCAGTCACTCGCCATGTCTGACTTTTTGTGACCGCATGGAGTGTAGCCCACTAGGCTCCTCTGTCCATGGAATTTTCCAGGCAAGAACACTGGAGTGGGTTGCCATTTCCTACTTAAGGGGATCTTCCTGACCCAGGGATCTTCCCGGCCCACATCTCCTGCGTTGGCAGGCAGATTCTTTACTGCTGTGCCATGGGGAAGCCCTTTGTGGATATTGAGTGCATGTTTTTCTCGGTGACAAGGGTGAGTATTTGTGGAATTGGGATAGGGCAGAAATATACACAGGGTAAATGAGCAGACATTCTTAAGAAGATCAGAGAGCAGACGGAAAATTATAATTTCCCTTTCCTTCATTTTCTGATGAGATTATGCAGTCTTTGACATGTTTGTTTCCTTTTGTGTGAAATACCTGTTTGTCTTTTGTCCATTTTTCTTTTGAATGATCTGCCTTCCTTTCATTGATTTGTAGCCCTTCTTTATATATTTTGGATCTATTGCTTTTTTGTTACTTATAGGTGCAAATATTTTGTTCCCAATTTGTGGCTTGTGTTTTTTGTTAATCTTTCATGTACAGAAGTGTTTAATTTTGAGCAGAATGTGTATGTTTGTGTAGAACATGTGTGAACATGTGTGTATTTTTTTTAAAGACATTCTTCCTTACCCCGAAGTCATAAATATATTTTCCAACGTTTTCTTTAGATTAATGTTTTTAATTGTGTTGGTGGCAAGGACCTGGTGAATATAAACTACTGAAAGCAGAGCTAGGTGGCTGGAACAGAGAAAGACTGAGGTGGGGTGGGGAGTGCCTGCCTTGAAAAATATTTCTTTGAATCAATGATCAAGTTGCTAATGTAGAGTTAAAACTGGTTTAGATTGTTTTGGAATTAACCACGGTCCTGAACTATTCATGATAGATTGCTGGGCAGTAAAAAACATCTGAGTAGGCCATTTCAGGAGGAGCAAAGACCAGGTGGGAAAACCATCAAGGGCTTGAAATTGCATGGCCTATTCAGGGAATAGCAGTTAGTGCTGTGGTGTGAGCCAGAGCTGAGAGGAGGCATAGTGCAGAAAACAGAGCTTTGGAACTGGATGGATAACAGACTCTGAGGAGTCTTTTATACCTTGCAAAGGGTTTTGACTCTGTCTCCTCGTAGGCAATTGTGTCACATTTGTGGAAGATTGTATACTGATCTGTTTGGAATTTTGGAAAAAAATATAGCTACACCAAGGAGGGATGAAAAACTGGAATTGATACACAGCGACTTGCACATAGTAGGCAGACACTTAAATTTCAACAATAGCATCATTCTGAAACCGTTCAGAATTTTTTTCCCCATAATCAGCTGCAGAGTCTTTGGTGCATTCTTTTGATTATTAATGGTAAATTTTCAGTCTTTTTGAAGAGATCTGCTATTTAGTAATCTACAGAAGTTATATGGAGGAAGTTTGGAAACTAAGGCAAATGAGCAAGCTGGGCAGTGGGGTGATTGCATTTTTGGTAAAGCATGTATTTGATGACACTGAGTTTTAGATGTAGCTTATAAAACGCCTTGAAAGCAGTCTGTAAAGCGGAATTTTTTAAAGTATTTTGAACCATGTCAGCATAATTATGTGGACAGAGCCTTCTAAGATAACTAACGGGTAGGGCAAAATTTATCTGAATATATAAATGTTTTTGTTTTCATAAAAATGAAAGTGTAAGAATTGGCAGTTTAAACCCTCATGACCATTATTATTTTTGTTGATATCTGCATTTTATTACTTTTTGAAATTTGTGATGTTTTACTAATATAATTCTGCATCAGCTTTCGCACTTGTCATTTTCCTTTCGTTGCCTTTAGAACACAACATGTCTTCCAGTTCATTCCGTGGCGATTTGCTCTTGGTATTGGGGAGCTGCTGCTGCTTTTGGATATTCCCCATCCTCGCTTGTTGATGCCCCAGTTCCCTGTGGAGGATTCACTTATTGCCTTTGGTTTTATCATCCTCTGCTTACCAACCACACCTGTTAGTAGTGAATTTTTTTTTCTTCTTCTGTCTCTGCATTCACATTCAGAGTTCTTTCTAAATTTATAGTAGTTTCTTCTGAATATTTTTTTTAATGCTCCCAACAAAAATGGTCAGATGGTAATGGTTTATTATTTTTTCTTTTTCTTTCTTGTTTTTGTTGGCCACGCTTAGTGGCATGTTGGGTCTTAACCAGGGATCGAACCCATACCCCCTGCAGTGGAAGCTCAGAATCTTAACCACGGGACTGCCAGGGAAGTCCCCTCAAGTAATAAAATGGATTTTCAACAAACCACAAAGAACAAAGTGGTCTTGTAAGCCTTCTTGTTTTAGAATAAATAGATAAGGAATTTAGAGAAAATTCTCCTCTTTGGCCTATTTTAAATTATTTTGGTTATTATTATTTTTGGTTTGAGCTGCCTCTAGTNCTACTTAAGGGGATCTTCCTGACCCAGGGATCTTCCCGGCCCACATCTCCTGCGTTGGCAGGCAGATTCTTTACTGCTGTGCCATGGGGAAGCCCTTTGTGGATATTGAGTGCATGTTTTTCTCGGTGACAAGGGTGAGTATTTGTGGAATTGGGATAGGGCAGAAATATACACAGGGTAAATGAGCAGACATTCTTAAGAAGATCAGAGAGCAGACGGAAAATTATAATTTCCCTTTCCTTCATTTTCTGATGAGATTATGCAGTCTTTGACATGTTTGTTTCCTTTTGTGTGAAATACCTGTTTGTCTTTTGTCCATTTTTCTTTTGAATGATCTGCCTTCCTTTCATTGATTTGTAGCCCTTCTTTATATATTTTGGATCTATTGCTTTTTTGTTACTTATAGGTGCAAATATTTTGTTCCCAATTTGTGGCTTGTGTTTTTTGTTAATCTTTCATGTACAGAAGTGTTTAATTTTGAGCAGAATGTGTATGTTTGTGTAGAACATGTGTGAACATGTGTGTATTTTTTTTAAAGACATTCTTCCTTACCCCGAAGTCATAAATATATTTTCCAACGTTTTCTTTAGATTAATGTTTTTAATTGTGTTGGTGGCAAGGACCTGGTGAATATAAACTACTGAAAGCAGAGCTAGGTGGCTGGAACAGAGAAAGACTGAGGTGGGGTGGGGAGTGCCTGCCTTGAAAAATATTTCTTTGAATCAATGATCAAGTTGCTAATGTAGAGTTAAAACTGGTTTAGATTGTTTTGGAATTAACCACGGTCCTGAACTATTCATGATAGATTGCTGGGCAGTAAAAAACATCTGAGTAGGCCATTTCAGGAGGAGCAAAGACCAGGTGGGAAAACCATCAAGGGCTTGAAATTGCATGGCCTATTCAGGGAATAGCAGTTAGTGCTGTGGTGTGAGCCAGAGCTGAGAGGAGGCATAGTGCAGAAAACAGAGCTTTGGAACTGGATGGATAACAGACTCTGAGGAGTCTTTTATACCTTGCAAAGGGTTTTGACTCTGTCTCCTCGTAGGCAATTGTGTCACATTTGTGGAAGGCTGTATACTGATCTGTTTGGAATTTTGGAAAAAAATATAGCTACACCAAGGAGGGATGAAAAACTGGAATTGATACACAGCGACTTGCACATAGTAGGCAGACACTTAAATTTCAACAATAGCATCATTCTGAAACCGTTCAGAATTTTTTTCCCCATAATCAGCTGCAGAGTCTTTGGTGCATTCTTTTGATTATTAATGGTAAATTTTCAGTCTTTTTGAAGAGATCTGCTATTTAGTAATCTACAGAAGTTATATGGAGGAAGTTTGGAAACTAAGGCAAATGAGCAAGCTGGGCAGTGGGGTGATTGCATTTTTGGTAAAGCATGTATTTGATGACACTGAGTTTTAGATGTAGCTTATAAAACGCCTTGAAAGCAGTCTGTAAAGCGGAATTTTTTAAAGTATTTTGAACCATGTCAGCATAATTATGTGGACAGAGCCTTCTAAGATAACTAACGGGTAGGGCAAAATTTATCTGAATATATAAATGTTTTTGTTTTCATAAAAATGAAAGTGTAAGAATTGGCAGTTTAAACCCTCATGACCATTATTATTTTTGTTGATATCTGCATTTTATTACTTTTTGAAATTTGTGATGTTTTACTAATATAATTCTGCATCAGCTTTCGCACTTGTCATTTTCCTTTCGTTGCCTTTAGAACACAACATGTCTTCCAGTTCATTCCGTGGCGATTTGCTCTTGGTATTGGGGAGCTGCTGCTGCTTTTGGATATTCCCCATCCTCGCTTGTTGATGCCCCAGTTCCCTGTGGAGGATTCACTTATTGCCTTTGGTTTTATCATCCTCTGCTTACCAACCACACCTGTTAGTAGTGAATTTTTTTTTCTTCTTCTGTCTCTGCATTCACATTCAGAGTTCTTTCTAAATTTATAGTAGTTTCTTCTGAATATTTTTTTTAATGCTCCCAACAAAAATGGTCAGATGGTAATGGTTTATTATTTTTTCTTTTTCTTTCTTGTTTTTGTTGGCCACGCTTAGTGGCATGTTGGGTCTTAACCAGGGATCGAACCCATACCCCCTGCAGTGGAAGCTCAGAATCTTAACCACGGGACTGCCAGGGAAGTCCCCTCAAGTAATAAAATGGATTTTCAACAAACCACAAAGAACAAAGTGGTCTTGTAAGCCTTCTTGTTTTAGAATAAATAGATAAGGAATTTAGAGAAAATTCTCCTCTTTGGCCTATTTTAAATTATTTTGGTTATTATTATTTTTGGTTTGAGCTGCCTCTAGTTCATTCCTCATCTAAACTTTATTCATCACTTTTTACTCATTTGTTCATCATATATTGCTTGTTTTGCCAGGCACCACGTTAGACACGGAGGAAAGAAGTTGCATAGTAATAGGATCTTTGCCTTCCATAGTCTTATATTACTTGTCTGGTGTTGGAAAAAGGCAAAATAACAGTTACAGTGAGAAGTGCTGTGATAGAGATACGCACAGTATTGTATGTACCTCTCTTATCAAACTGAGAGATTAGGGAGTGCTTTCTAGACGAGGGACAGCTGAGATCTGAAGGATGATTTCTTGTAGAAGTGCTGGGGGGCAGGGCTCCCCCCCCCCATCCCCACCCTAGGAGGAGGCGCAGCAGGGAGGCCTGCAGGAGGCAGAGTCTTGGTGGAATAAGGAGGGGGTTGGGTCTGGGGCCAGGTAATGAAGAGCCTGGGAAGTTGACCTTTCCCTTCAAGCTGTGGGAACTGCTGCTCCATTCATTTGTTCATTTCTAACTCTATTCTAAACCCTCAAGTGGTTGTTAGGGATTTGGAGAGCATAGCCTGCTTTTAGAAGTTCATAATTTATTGAGAGCTACTGCTAATTAAGGAGAAAGCAGTGATCTTTATTTAAGCAACTTGGTTACTTTTCAATTAAGAACGAATGGTTGACTGTCAGTGTAATTTTTTTCTGGAGATTTTCAAGAACATCAAGGTTTATGAACTCTAAAGACTTTCTATACAATGAGAACTCAGACACATAAATTGTAAAAATTTTAAAAAATTTTCTGTGTACTATGTAATTTTTTGTGAGGGATGGTAAAGCTAGCATTTCTGGAATTCAGAATGTAGATAAAGTACTGCCATATACTCAGCGTGTATGTAAGTTTTTGTGAGGAATAGTAAAGCTAGCATGTCTAGAATTCAGTATGCACGTAAAATATAACACTACCATATACTCGGTGTGTACGTGTATATAAGTCTTTTTTAACTTTTACTTACCTGTCATCTACTACAAAAAAAAAATATCTGGTTCCTACCATTGAAGACATTCTAAGTTAACGGGAGTAAATAACCACTAATTGGCCTACACTTGTCACAGTAGAACAGCACTAATAGTAGCCGTTGCTTGCTGAACACCCGCGCCAGACCTTACCCTCAGGTCTGGTAGTGCCTGGTTTGGTGAACTACACTGCAACACTGCTCTGGGGTGGGTTCTGTTAGTCGCTCTCTTCTCACATGTGAGGAATCTGATGCACAGGGATGGTGAACGACCTGCTGAAGCTACACAACTAGTGAATGGTGCAACTAGGATTTGAATCTTGGACAGCAAGGGGATCCAACTATTAATCCTAAAGGAAATCAACCCTGCATATTCATTAGAAGGACTAATGCTGAAGCTGCTCTGATACTTTGGCCACCTGATGCGAAGAGCCGGCCCTTTAGAAAAGACCCAGGTGCTGGGAAATACTGAAGGCAAAGGAGCAGGGGGTGGCAGAGGATGAGATGTTTAGATAGCATCACTGACTCAATGGACATGAATTTAAGCAAACTCCAAGAGATAGTGAAGGACAGGGGGGTGCGGTGTACTGCATCGTACACGACTTGGTGACTGAACAGCAAAAAGGATTTGAATCTAGGCGATCACTTGCAAAGCCAACTTAACCAGTATGCTGTACTGTCTTTCTTAATGACAGACTAACTAAAGAACCATGGTAGGATAAAGGAACAAATTCTGCTTGGAGGCTTGGGAAAGAAGGGAGGCTTCCCAGGTAGCTCAGTGGTAAAAGCATCTGCTTGCCAATGCAAGAGACACAGGAGACACAGAGACTCGGATTCGACTCTGGGTTGGGAAGATACCCTGGAGCAGGAAATGGCAACCCACTCCAGTATTCTTGCCTGGAAATTTCCATGAACAGAGGAGCCTGGCAGGCTGCAGTCCATGGGGTGGCAGAGTCAGACATGACTGAGCGCACACACACTCCCACTCTCTGAGAAGGTGACCTTAAAGCTTATCTGCTACGGAAAGTGGAAGAGGGGCCGTCCTTGGCCGAAAGAAGGACACACATACATAGAGGGCTGAAGAAGCAGAATTTAGAGTAAACCCGGTGGCTTAGTGAAAGAGGAGTCTGGAAATATAAATGGGGCAGAGTTTAAGAATTTAGATATCAGATTAAGGTACTTTGGTTTATTTTTAGGCAATAGGGAATCAGCAGAGGTTGTAAATCAGAGAAGTGGTATGATACCTGCTTTGTTTTTCAGAGGAAAACTGAGAGCTGTAGGGAAAATGCACTCCAGATAGGGATACCAGCTGTAGGGTAGATGGAGACTAATTCTGTCCATCGTTTCAGAGAACCAGACTTTGTTGTTTTTGATTTTCTTTGTTCTTATGTTTTCAGTTTCATTGATTTGTTGCTAAAATTTATTTCTTTCCTTTTGCTTCTTTTAAGCTTAAATTGCTTATTTTTCTACTTTCTTAGGATAAAAGGTTAGGCTACTTTTACATCTTTATTCTCTTAAAATGGGCTTCCTATGTGCCACTAGTGGTAGAGAGCCTGCCTGCTTAGGCAGGAGACACAAGAGACACGGTTCGATCCTGGGTCGGGAAGATCCTTTGGAGTAGGAAATGGCAACCCACTCCAGTATTCTTGCCTGGAGAATCCCAAGGAACAGAGGAGCCTAGAGGCTACAATCCATGGGATCGTGAAAGAATTGGACACCACTGAGTGACCGAGCATATTCTCTTATATATTTTTAGTGCTTCAAATTTCCCTCCAAGAACGTCTTCCCCTGCACTTTATGCAATTTGATAAGTGATATTTTCATTCATTTTAAAATGTTTTAAAATTTCTCCTGACACTTTCTTGACTCATGTTATTTAGATGCATGTTGTTTATGTTCTCCCAGCTGTCTTTTGTTACTGATTTCTGGTTTAATTTCATTGTGATCTCAAAGTATATTTCTTTTCTTCTGAATTTGCTAAGGTGTGTTTTCAGCCCAGTATGTGATTTGCCTTGGTGAATATTCCATGTGAGCTGGAGAAGAAGGTGCATTCTGCTGGTGTTGGACGGAGTATTTTGAACATATCAACTCTAGTTCTAGTCAGTTGATGGTACGGTTCAGTAAGCCATGTCTGTATTGATTTCCTGCACATTTGATCTGTCAGTTGTTGTATGAGGGCCTGTTGAAGTCTCCAGCTCCAAAAGTGAATTTGTTTTTTCCTCCCTTCAGTTCTGTCCATGTTTGCCTCCTGTGGGATTTCCATGTTAGGCTTATACATGTTAAGAATTGTAAAGTCTTCTTAGAGAATTGACCCTTTTGTCAATATGTAACTATCCCTGAAATTTTTCTTGTAAAGACTGCATTGTCTAAAATTAATAGAGTTAACCCAGCTTTCTTTTACCTGAAGTAACGTGGTATACCTTTCTCCATCTCTTTAGTTTCAATATATCTGGTTATTTATTCAATGTATTTGAAGCAGCTTTCTTGTGGACACCATAAAGTTGAGATAAGGTTTTAAATTTGCCTAACATTCTGTCTTTTAACTGGTATGTTTAATCTAGTCACCTTTAGAGTGAGTTTTGCTATAGTGAGATTTATGTCTGTCCTGCGTATAGCTTTCATACTTGTTCCAGTTGTTATTTGGTTCCTTCTGCCTTCTCTGGTTTTAGCTGAGTATTTTACATGGTTTCCTTTTAACTCCTTTCTTTGTGTATCAATTAAACGTTTAAAAACAAGTTTTAGTGGTTGCCTAGAGTGTACGTTTTTGACTAATATTCATCTGCCCTCCAGCTTCCCTCATAGCTTAGTCAGTAAAAAATTCGCCTACAGTGCAGGAGTCCTCCCACAATGAAGGAGATACAGGTTTGATCCCTGAGTTGGGAAGATCCCTGAGAAGGAGATGGCAACCCACTCCAGTGTTCTTGCCTGGGAAATTCCATGAAGAGAGGAACCTGGTGGGCTATAGTCCATGGGGTTGCAAGAGTCAAACACGACTTAGCAACTAAACCACCATACTATGGATATCTTACAAAAATATTCCCAATTCTTATGACATTGCTGTTACTCATCTTACTAATTCATAAACTGTAATCACCTCATGCATTATTACTATTATTACTTTTAAAACAAACTTTTAGATCAGTTGCTGCTGCTGCTAAGTCGCCTCAGTCGTGTCCGACTCTTATGCGACTCCATAGATGGCAGCCCACCAGGCTCCCCGTCCCTGGGATTCTCCAGGCAAGAACACTAGAGTGGGTTGCCATTTAGATCAGTTAAGGATCGTAAAAAATATTTTTTACCATAATTTATTCCTATTCTGATACCTTTCTCTTTATTATGTAAATAGAAACATACCCAGGAGATATTCCAGGCCACCTCAGTGAAACAAATATTGCAATAAAGTAAGTCACATCAATTTTTTGGTTCCCCAGTGGATATAATAGTTAAATTTACACTGTACTGTAGTCTATGAAGTGTGCAATAACATGTCCAAAAAATGTACACACCTTAATTTAAAAATACTTTTTCCTGAAAGATGCTAACCATCATAACACAGAGTTGCCACAGACCTTCACTTTGCAAAAAGTAACTCAATTTGTGAAGCGTAATAAAGCATAATATGCCCGTACAATTTTCCAATCTGTATTAATTTTTTTCTCCCTAAACAGCTTTTAATATTTCTGACATGGCATATCATGTTACAATACATATGACATTTTTTGATTGTCTGAGAAATTTTTTATTCTTCCTTCACTTTTGAGGGTAATTTTGTTGCAGGAAGGGGACCCCTTCCAGGGCCTGAAACTGGGCTCTTGTCTAACACTCAGAAATGAATTGTCCGAGGAGACACATGCACTGACAAAGCAAGAGATTTTATTGGGAAAGGGCACCTGGGTGGAGAGCAGTAGGGTGAGGGAACCCAGGAGAACTGCCCGGCCACATGGCTCGCAGTCTCAGGTTTTATGGTGATGGGATTAGCTTCCAGGTTGTCCTTAGCCGATCATTCTGACTCAAGTCCTTCCTGGTGGTGCACACCTTGTTCAGCCAAGATGGATGCCAGAGAGAAGGATTCTGGGAGTGGTTGGATATGTGTCTCCTTTTGATCTTCCCGAATTCTTCTGCTTAGTGTTGGCTTATTAGTTCCCTATTCCTTAGCAGGACCTGCTGTCATAAAACAACTTATGCAAATAGTTACTATAGTGCTTGGCCAGGGTGGGCGGTTTCAATCAGTATGCTTCCCCTAACAATTTCATTGGATACAGAATTCTGGACTGGTTGGTTTTTGTTCCAACACATTCAATATTTCCCTTCATTATCTTTTTGTTTGCACATTTTGGGTGAGAGGTCCACCGTAATATTTGTCCTGGTTCTTTTAGGTAAGTGTTTCCTACTCCCCCCCATCCCCTAATCCTGCTCCCTTTCAAGAGTTTCTCCTTGTCTTTGACCTTGTATGGTCTGAATTTGATCTGCCTAAATGTGGTATTTGAGGTATTTAACCTTTCTTGATATTCTCTGAGTTTTCTGTATCTGTGGTTTGGTGTCTGTCATTAATTTTGTAAAGTTCTTAGACATTATTAGTTTGAATATGCATGCCTCTGTTCCCTGTCTTCTCCTTCTGGAAGCTTTTCTCTTTCTTCTCCTTCTGGAATCTTCTAATTAATTTATATTCAGGCTTACTAATTCTTCCCATGGCCTTATTTGGTCTACTGTTGAGCTCATCAAAGCATTCTTCGTAATTGTTATGGCGCTTTTGATTTGTTGCACTTGCCTTTGATTTTTTTCTTTTAACAGCACAGTTGGTGGTTGTAAAGTGTGGAAGAGGGAAGAGTTTTGTAACCTAATGATTAAATCTCAGTGGGTTTGTAACTCTAGCTGTGACCTTCACAAGTATTTCTCCCAGGCTGTTTCTTCCTTTAACCCCTTTAGGTAAGACTGGAAGGCTAGGGGTGGTGGAGCTGGGGGAGGAGGAGAGGGAGATATGCCCTTCCCTCAAGTGAGACAAGGCTAAGATAGTCTTTGACCCTGGAAAATAGGGCTTTCTTATGAAGTTGCTCTGGGAACATTTCAAAGTGATTGCTCTTCCCCTTCCTCTGCCAGAGCCTGGAGGGCATCTTTCCCGGATCATCTCTGTGAAAGAGTTTGGAGGGGTCCTAGAATTGCAGCCCAGGAGTTGTGGGGAGGGCCTGAGACCGTGGCCCTCGACAGCCCACTGTTAACCTCTAGCGGTTCTTCACAGTCAGGGGCTCCAGGGATTTCTGTTCCAGATAAGCATATTCCGTCTGCGACTTTCCGGATTGACTTGTCTCCCGAGATTTCAGGGATTAGTTTGCTCCATAGTAGTCCCAGTTCTCTGAGAGTTCCAGGGAAAAATCCTTGGTTTCCGGTTTCTTCAGCTGTTTCTTCTGTAAGTACAGGAATGCTGACTTCTAAACTCCTTACATTTAGGTGTCGAAACCCTGATTTTTTCAAAACTTAAGTTCTTTTTTCCTCCTAACTTTTGAGAACTAAACTATGCCATAATATAGATATACCAGAAGTTGCCTATTCATCTACTAAAGGTCTAGGCTATTTCTGATTTTTTGTTACAAACAATTATAAAATATTTAATGCAATAAATCATCTTGTACTGTGAGCATTACTATAAGAGAGCTATTGTTGTCTGCTCTTTTGCTCACCAGACTCCTCTATCCATAGGATTTCCCAGGCAAGAATAGTGGAGTGGCTTGCAGGGGCTCTTCCTGACTCAGCGTCTAACCTGTGTCTCCTGCATCGCAGACAGATTTTTTACCACTGAGCCACCAGGGAAGCTCATGTTGGGTACTGGTCTTAAGTAATTGTATTTTGCCATGTAAATGAGATGGCTGATCTTGTCATGTCTCATACTTGGGCCTAAACTCTGATATGGCTGTTCTTGAAAGGTAAAAACAGTGTTTCAGTAGGTAGAATTTTAAAATTCTAATTCAGGACAATGGTTCAGTAATGGTTCTTTATATTTCTGGGCTCCAGAATCACTGCAGATGGTGACTGCAGCCATGAAATCAAAAGACGCTTACTCTTTGGAAGAAAAGTTATGACCAACCTAGATAGCATATTCAAAAGCAGAGATATTACTTTGCCGACTAAGGTCCGTCTAGTCAAGGCTATGGTTTTTCCAGTAGTCATGTATGGATGCGAGAGCTGGACTGTGAAGAAGGCTGAGTGCCGAAGAATTGACGCTTTTGAACTGTGGTGTTGGAGAAGACTCTTGAGAGTCCCTTGGACTGCAAGGAGATCCAACAGTCCATTCTGAAGGAGATCGGCCCTGGGATTTCTTTGGAAGGAATGATGCTAAAGCTGAAGCTCCAGTGCTTTGGCCACCTCATGCGAAGAGTTGACTCACTGGAAAAGACTCTGATGCTGGGAGGGATTGGGGGCAGGAGGAGAAGGGGACGACAGAGGATGAGATGGCTGGATGGCATCACTGACTCGATGGACACAAGTCTGAGTGAACTCTGGGAGTTGGTGATGGACAGGGAGGCCTGGCGTGCTGCGATTCATGGGGTCGCAAAGAGTCGGACACGACTGAGTGACTGAACTGAACTGAAATTTCAGCGTATGGGTTTAGAATACCAGGTTATATATACAATTTGTTGGGAGCCTGTCAGAATTTTGTCTTTTTTCAAAAGTGTAGGCAGTTTCGCCTTCACAGTGCAAAAACACAATTTTTTTTTTCCCTCCAGAAAGTTTAAGAAAAAACCTGTGGAATTATAATTCTTGAGTTTGGGTGAACTCTGGGAGATAGTGATAGACAGGGAGGCCTGCCGTGCTGCAATTCATGGAGTCTCAAAGAGTCAGACACTACTGAGCTACTAAACTGAACTGAATGAACTTTAAGATTTTCCCTAAGTCCCGTGAGCTATTTATTTATTCTCTTGTGAAATTAAGGAGTTACTTAGAGAAAAGACTTCTCAGTTTTTAGCTGAGCTACTCAAAGGCCATTAGTAACTTGTCAAATATATTTTTGGAAGTTGAAGCTATTTACTTTTTCTACTCTTTCATAATTTAAAAATGATAAACTGTTTAAAGGATTTAAACAGTTCTTCAAGCATTAACACAAGAGATTAAAATGAAAAATACTGTCTGGGCTCATGCAGTAATTATCTCATTGCTATTTAAATAACCCTCTGTTGGCAGCACACTTTTCTCTTGTGAAACTAAATAGAGTTTGCATTAGAAAACTTATGCACAATAATCTTTGTAAATATTTTGAAAATCCCTAATAACTAACCCCAAACAATCATTTTTATGATTTGTTCTCAATAGTACTACATTTTGCCTGTCTTGTCTTTATTGCTTTATGAACCTCTTTTTGAGCATTTAAGAAATAAATTTTTCCTTTATATTTTATTTATAGTTTTGTACATCTCTAATAAAACATAGTACTATCAGGGCCTATATTGTTTCCCTTCCTTTTGTTGTTTTCCTTAAATAACTAAAATGTAAATGAAAAGGAATTAAATGTTTCATGATCAAGCTGAAGGAAGAAATTTAAAAATTGTTGAACATACTGTGCTTGACACCTCATAGAAATGATGCTATTTTATGTATGCATTTCAGAAAGCCTATGAGGAAAGATTTCACAGGTCAGAGAAACCCAAGATTCAAGGGAATTAAGAATCTTTCACCTGAAATTAACTATCTTACATGGACATGTAGGTACAGATTTCACTGAAAAGTACCTGTTCTCTGCTCTTTCACTGCTGAAGAGTGCTTTAAACAAGATAGTTCTGTATCTGAATTATACCTTAACTTACAAAACACTGAAGTACAGACAAAGCTATGAGTCAGTAATCTAACATGATAGGCTTAAGTGTTTCTTGGTAAATTAGGAGAAAAGAGGAATCTGATTATTTTCCCCCAAACTGAGATTATCTGAGTAATCAAGCAATACCAGCAAATCTTAGCTGACTGACTGACAGAGATTAAATAACAGTGGTACAATAGCTTGATTACATCTAGCTAGTTTCTGTCTTTGTGTGATTATTTGTGTCTTTAGTGATATTTATTAATGTATCTTCAGAAAAGTCAAAAAGATTTCTTTTACATTCTAATTGCCTCTTGGTGCAAAATAAATATTCTAGAGTCAGAGTTGCCAAAATTCTGTAATTTAAAATAGGTACATGTATACCGGTAAGCAGTAGGGCTGGACCAGGAGGTCAGAGTCCTAGGTTCTCAGTCAGTTCTTTTTCATTGTGCATTTTGAGCAAGTTGTTCTTGTCTTGGGGGGGAGGTCTCACTTACAAGCAGAATAGGGTTCACTTGCTTAAATTTGAATGGCGACCAAAGAAAATGGTCAGAAAGTGCTCTAATGCTCTATAAAGAAGGAATGATGCTTGACTTTTTAATGACATAGACGCCTTTGAAAGCTGGAGACTCTTAAAAATGTTTTTTGAAGTGTTAAAGGATCATGAATCCCCTAAATCCTATCCACACACTTTAGATTATAAACCACAGCTACAGGTTAAGGAAACAGAACCGATCTATGCATAATCTGAAATGTTAGCTAACTAACATTTACATAGTGGGCTATTGGAATGTATTTGTTGAAATATAATTTACATTTGGAGAACTTAGCACGGTTTTCTGAGAATGAAATATGTCAAGCAAGTTTGAACCAGACTGACTTTCACTTGTCATTCTGTAGTTCAGAGGGCCTCCTTGGCCCTGTGCCAGTAGTCTGAGCACTTTCCCCATGACTGGACAGTAGTGGTTTTGAGTGCTCCTTGAGTATAGGGCCCTTGGCACAGACCAGCCTTGACTAGAGTGTCTTCCTGCTCCTCACCTGTGATGAGTCACAAGTGACCTCCTGGTGTAGTACAGCTAGGCTACATAAACATTTGCCCACAGCTAAATGTGGAATCCACTCAAAATTCTCAAGGACAAGCATGCTTACTAGTTCTTCTTATGGCTTTAAAAAAATCAATAGATGTTTGGTAAATAAAGCAGTGATTTTGCCTTTCTTAAGAAATGCCATACTGGCTTATATGGCAGAATTGCAAATTTTCACGTTATTCCTGCTTTTCTACAAATTAAAAAGAAAATTGCCTTTTACCCAAGTTTGGTATATCCATAATGTCCTCCCAACCTTCCTGGTTCCTTTTGTAAGATAATCTTGTTTTTTGTGTCTGAGGTTAGCTGATAGCTGGCACAATTCATGGTAGTTGAAAAGGGCTGATGGTGCTTTCTGAAAGCTTAGTGTTATTGATTTTGGTGTGTGTTCTAACCCAGTGGTTGGTTTATTTATTTCTTAACTGCAGCTCTAGCCAGGGATGCATTTTATATTGTGATTCAATACACATGAATGCACCCTTACCTAAAATAAATTTTATGAAATAATGATAGCTCTTTCTACGTGTATTCCAGTATATTCTATTTCATTAAAAATATTTTTATTGAAGTATAATCAATTTGCAATATTACATTCTATTTCTTTTTTTAATTGATTGTCATAATCTGTTAAAGGAATTAACCTGAACTGCCAAAGGGTTTCAAGGTATAGTCTAAAGAAATAAAGTTACATGTCAGTTTTCACTTATGATTTATAATATATTTAGAGGTATCATTTCATTTTATTTGCATGTTTCAAACTACCATGTAAACTCTTCAGTGAGTATCCCAAGTGTAATCCTTCATCTACAAAAATGTTAAATGATTAAAAATAGAAAGCTTTGTGGATTTGTTTGTTTCAGTTAATTTGGAGGGTGTGGATGAATTTTAAGTTCTTTTCATCTTTTTCCATATACTTAACTATTAAGCCATATATTAATTATAAAATTTATGATCCTTTTATTTGTTGAACTTAATATGACTGCCTTAACTGGAAATGTTTATTGCTCATCCAGCAACAATTAATTTTTTACATTTAATGTTTTATAGTTTATCCAAATTGGGGCCAAGTTCGCAAACAACTTTTGAGTGGCACAATTTGTAACTTGTCATTTAGAGAGATTTATCAAAATTAGCTCTGCCTCTATTTTTTCTGTTTAAAAAGTAGAAAAATATTTTAGACAGAATTTTTTTGTTTTCCTGACTTTTTAAGAAGCTCTGCCATGCATGCTGGACTTGGTCAAGATGATGATATTTTGACGGTTTGTGTATGAACATCTCCCTGCAGAATTAGAAGAGTTTATCACCTCCCAGCCAAGATGAACATGGTGAAGAGGATCATGGGGCGGCCGAGGCAGGAGGAATGCAGCCCTCAAGACAACGCCCTAGGACTGATGCACCTCCGCCGGCTCTTCACAGAACTGTGCCACCCTCCTCGGCACATGACCCAGAAGGAACAAGAAGAGAAGCTGTACATGATGCTGCCAGTGTTTAACAGGGTGAGTCCAGGCTGCCAAGCACCTGGCTTTAGGATGGGCTGGTACTGCAGGAATCTTGAGATTACAATATGTCATGTTGTTGTTGTTGAGTTGCTAAGTCGTGTCCACCTCTTTGCAACCCCGTGGAGTGCAGCACGCCGGGCTCCCGTGTCCGCCACTGTCTCTCGAGGTTGCTCAAAGTCATGTCTGTTGAGTTTGTGATGCTGTCTAACCATCTCATCCTCTGCTGTCCTCTCCTCTTCTTGCCTTCAATCTTTCCCAGCATCAAGGTCTTTTCGAATGAGTTGGCTCTTCTCATTAAGTGGCCAAAGTATTGGAACTTCAGATTCAGCACCAGTCCTTCCAGTGAATGTTCAGGGTTGATTTCCTTTAGGATTACTGGTTTGATCTCCTTGCAGCCCAAGGGACTCTCAAGAGTCTCCTCCAGCACTACAGTTTGAAAGCATCAGTTCTTTGAATTGACAATAAGTCATAAATAAATGATAGAATGAGTTCATTTTTGAGAAGCTTGATGATGTTCATTCCTTCCTTTCAGTTTGCTATAAGGCGATTTGATGTGAGATCTGGTCAGAATGAAGTCCTTTTATTTCTAATAAATCAAAGGAAGATTGTGAACATTTTGTAAAATGTTCCTCTAATGGTTGATCCTTGGAAGAGAGCGATAGGTTGTAAATGACCACTTATGTTATTTCTGTTATCTTTTGAAGTGATGGTGTATGGCATCAAATGGTGCAGTTGCCACAGTGCTTTGTATACTTTGAAGAGTCATCACAGTTTACTTTGTTGTTTGGATTTTCTAGAAGAGATCTTGTGATAGGATAGTTAGTCCAAATAGAACTAATGTTTTAATGTGTTTTGTCTAGTTGATCACATGTAGCAGTCTGAGTGGGGATTTTTAGAATAATTTAAAAGTTTTTGTCAAAAATGTATATGAAGATAGTTTAAACAGTCAAGCACTTCCACAGGCTTATAGGGTCCTCTCCACTGCTAGTTGTTGCTGCCACCATTAGCTCTTTCAGCTTTTGCAGAGCATACTGTTACAGCTGTTTCTTGATTATTCAGTTTTAATTGACTTCTTATTGAGAAATAGAATAATTGGCTTTTTTTAACCTCTGCATCCCTCCAAACCATGCACACATGCTTTCACTCATCCATGCTGCCCTGCTCCTTTTTCTTCCCATACGAGTACACCATTCATTTAAGGAGGATTCAGTGTTTATCCTCTGTTGACCCTGGTGTAAATATTATTCCTGGGTGAACCTTATAACAAACCACCACTATTTTCCATTCCGTTTTCCTAAGACTTTGTAAAGTAACCGTCTCAGTTTCTGCCTTTCTTCATGCCTCTCTTTCTTCCCCATCTCTCTCTCACTCCCCTTTGATCTTTGTCCCCCTCGGGTCTTTCTCTGCTTCCCTCTCTTGTCTCTTCCTTCTCCTCTCTGCCTGTCTCTGTCTCTCTTCCCACCTCTCTCTCCTGCTTCTCTCTGTTCCTCTCTTGGCCCCCCCCACCCCCCTTTTCTCCCTTGCCTTGTCTTTTTTCCTGTGTCCATGACTCACTGTCTCCCCTCAGAGTCTCACTGATCTCTTTATTGTGTGTTCTCTGTGTCTGTTAGTCTTTCTGTGTGAAATTTTCTAGATTATTTTTCTCATTATTTTGAATTTTTATGGAGGCTTCACGTGAATTCGCAAGCTTGTACTTTTTATTTCTGGGCAAATATTTTAAAATATTTCTTTGTTAATATTCTTCCCTTTGTTTTATATGTTCCCCTTTTCTGCAACTCTATCAATCAACTATTAACTTTTGGGGATTAACCTTGTGCTATCATATTTTAATTTCCTTGAACAATTTTTTAAAATTGTGCAATATCTCCTTATCCCTTGGAAAATATAAAGCTTTTTCAAATTTTCTCATGCCTCTTTCATTGTTATTTGCTCCAAATTACTGTTTTTCTTTGTTTATATTACTTTCTTTCCTATTGGAGTAATCTTCAGATGTCTGATGATAATTCTAATTGTCTATACATTGATATTTAAGAATGAGGTATTGAAACACTGATTGGAAAGTATATGTGCAATGGTGAGACTTTTCCAGTGGTAAGATGATCTGGCTGGATAAAATGTGGAGACCTTTTAGCCTAGGATATGTTGATATTCCAGGAAAGCGTATTTTTCAATCTGCTGCCTAAAGCATGTATTTGTTGTTATTCAATCGCTAAGTCGTGTGCGACTCTTTTGTGACTTCATGGACTACAGCACTTTAGTTTCCTCTGTCCTCTGCTCTCTCCTGGAGTTTGCTCAAATTCATGTGCATTGAGTCAGTGATGCTATCTAACTATCTCATCCTTTGCCACTCACTTCTTTTGCCTTCACTATTTCCCAGCATCAGCGTCTTTTCCAAAGGGTGGGCTCTTCTCATCAAATGACCGAAATATTGGAGCTTCAGCTTTAGCATCAGTCCTTCCAATGAATATTCACGGTTGATTTCTTTTAGGTGTGACTTATTTGCTGTCTTTCTGGAGTATATATCTACTGGTGTTGCCTTAAAGCTAAATTGAAGAACAAGACTGATGTTTCATGCTCAGTAGATAGACTTTCACTTAGTCTCCAATTTGTAGCTGTCAGTGTTCTTGGTTGTTCCTCTCTGGGGTTTAGACTTTCAGGTGTCCCCTGGCCTTGGGAGGGGCTGTCACCTTCAGTTTCTCGGCTGTAAATAAGAATATCTACCTTGTGGGGTTGGTGTGAAGATTAAGTAAGAGAATATACTTAATGTACTTAACAATTGTTTGTCCTAGGGAACTCTTGTGTCTGTTGTTGTTTTTATGACATTACAAGGTGAAGGAAAGATTATAAACTATTTATGCTGAAATGATTTCATACTGAATATATGCTGAAATACATTCAGTTTATGTGTTATTCATACCAAACTAAAGGCTAATTTGACAGCAGAGAGGAGGGACAGACTACATATTCTGTGTTTATTTGTTTGCTTGTCTCTTTGTGTATTTTGTTACGGTGCATTACTGAGTCATTCCGTGAATATATGTCAGACAAATAGAAGTTGTGCTGTACACCGTACTCTACACTGGAGTTCTGAGATAAGATAAAGTCCAGCTTCATGAATCAGAAGTATCACGAGGAAGATAAACATGACATGGAATTCCGTTGGAGAAGAGATGAACACATAAACAGATAATGGAATAACAAAGAAATGTAGTACTGGGGACACAGGAGAGTCTTATGGCACCCCTGCAAGGAGAGTTTCCTGAACGTCTGTGGGGGAGTCAGGGCAGGGAAAGGTCTTTTGAGAATGTCATGTGATTCTTGAATCCTTATAAGGTAGGCATTAGCCAGATTGGAACTAACTGGGCTAAATGAACCAAGAAGGTAGTTAGAGTAAAAAATTCAAGCCTGAATCAAAGTAAATTCCACAAACATGCTGATGTGTGCGAGCATCTGTAAGTGGTCAAAGAAGTTGATTTTATGTCAAGGAGGGGTAAAAAAAATGGCCATCAAGATGGATAGGAGCTACATCATGACAGGTTTTATGGCATATTAAGAGCTCCCTCATGCAAAGAGTTGACTCATTGGAAAAGACCCTGATGCTGGGAGGGATTGGGGGCAGGAGAAGAAGGGGACGACAGAGGATGAGATGGCTGGATGGCATCACTGACTCGATGGACATGAGTTTGAGTGAACTCTGGGAGTTGATGATGGACAGGGAGCCTGGCGTGCTGTGATTCATGGGGTCGCAAAGAGTCAGACACGACTGAGCGACTGAACCAAACTGAAAGAGCTAGTACTTTTTCTTGGAGGTGTGCAGAGCCAATGAGGTATTCTCAGCAATAGAATAAGGAAGAAGAAAGGGCCAAAGTGAGGCTATCTCTTATGTTTCTAATTTGAGAAACTGGGTGGATGTTTTCCTAGTAGCTGAGAAACAGAGGTGTAAGTGATAGACTCAGTTTGGGGCATTGAGTCCACACTGTCTGTGAGCTTCCCAGGTGGACGTATTCAGTAGGCAGTTAGAAGCTCAGGTGAGGGGATGTGGCTAGATACTTACTTTGGGGACCACTTCAGAGATGTGGTCGTTGGAACCCTAGAAGGGGACCAAACACTACTCATGCCTCCCCCTAATCCAGGAGCAGTAGGCGAGGATGAACTATGAAGAATATGATTGTTTAATGAAAGAAGGGGGACCTATAAAGGATACAGCACAGGAACTGGTCAGTAGCAGTACAAACAGAATCAAGGGAGGGTGATTATGGAACTCAAGAGATAATAGTTGCGAGAAAAAGCATTCATCTCTGTGCAGTAGAGAGACCAGCAAGATGGAGACCTAAACATGTGCTTGAGGTTTGCCAGTTGGAAAGTTACTAGAATGGCAGCGTCAGAAAGCAGTAGTATGTTGAGTGGTGAACGGGAGATGGGAAGAGACAGTATGGATTCAGCTTGTGGAAATGTGAAAGAAAAGATGATGGAAGAGATCGATGGAGGTGACTGCTGCAACAGGCAGTTTGTGTTTGTATATTTCTAGTGTTTTGCTATGTTGTTAAAAGTGGGAGAGATCAAAGCATGATCATAAAGAGAAGGGAAGAAACAAGCATAGGGGGAAACCCAACGTTTAAGAGAGTGAAGTTTGGTGAAGAGAGTCAAATTACAGGTGGGTGAGTGAGCCTTGACAGTAATAAAGAATCCGCCAGTAATGCAGGATATGCGGGTTTGATCCCTGGATTGGGAATATCCCCTGGAGGAGGAAATGGCAACCCATTCCAGTATTCTTCCCTGGGAAATCTCATGGACCGAGGAACCTGGTGGGCTACAGGTTACAAAGAGTCAGACGTGACTTAGCAACTGAGCACATACACATGAGCTTTGAACAAGAGAGACACTGTGTGCTGTAGGAAAGCCTATAGTTTTGTTGGGTGTGAACACAGATTTGCAGTGAAGGTGGTGGAAAGTTGAATAAGATTTTGCTCGATGATCTCTGTTTCCTATAGTTTTCAATGGAAGATGTCTGTGAAAACTTTGGAGTCAGTAGGTCAGATAGGGGACTTTAGGAAATTGTGATAGTTTGGAATATTAATGAAAAGGAATTGAGAAAGATAGTTGAAAAGGTTCAACAGGAACAACAGAAGACTTAGCGTATTTAGGGCCCAGGGAAGGTTGGAGATAGTACCTTTGTACTGGATCTTACCCATGCAGGCATGTGATTTTTCTTGTTCACTTAAAAAGCAGCATGTGTGTGGAAGCAGAGAAGACAGCTGTGTTTGCTCTGTTGGGGCTGAGCTTTTGCTGGGTTGATAAAGCAGAAGGGCAGGAGCAGGGGGACAGAGCACAGTAAGAGATCGAACTCACATATCACCCTTGAAATTGGATGGGATGGAGCAGGGACAGAGCGTGATCATCTTTTTGCTCTCCGAGATAAAAGGCTGAGTGATGGAAAGAGACGATGAATAGACTAGGAACACAAGGAGAGGTAGGGAAAGGTTAAATTTTAGGTAGCCATTTTGAAAATGAGGGGACTGATTACAGGAAAGCTATTGTTTTAAAACCCTGTTGAGGTAGCAGTCATTAATTTTTATTACAGCCAATTCTGGGAAGTTGGCTTTATTTTGAATGCTTTTGGTTTTGTTTTGTAACATTGTCACAGTGTACTTAACCATTGGCTACCAAGGAGTCTGAGGTCATTTCCTTCTCTCAGTCTTAAGAACATTGACAAGGTGATGATAATGTTAAGAGTAGTTAGCACAGTTGTTATTCCCAGCTGTTAAC
The DNA here is from genome assembly GCA_006410615.1 of Neotragus moschatus. Classification (NCBI taxonomy): domain Eukaryota; kingdom Metazoa; phylum Chordata; class Mammalia; order Artiodactyla; family Bovidae; genus Neotragus; species Neotragus moschatus. Next base: position 249,180 of record SJYA01000966.1, on the reverse strand, counting down.
ATAAATTTGTAAGTCATATCGTGGATGTGTGTCCCATGTATTTCATCAGTTAAGCTTCCACAGTCAATTAAGTGAGTCTTAGACTAGAATAATCTAAATAACTTGACTTTTTTTTTTTTTTTTAAAGAAGATTGAGATTCTTTAGTGGTTATTCTTTATTGCTTAGACTGTTTGTCTTAGTTCTCTTGGTTCTGTGCTGCCAAGAAAAAGAAAGTCTATTCTTTCAAGCCAGAAGTTTTTAGTTGGTTAATTAAAAGCAGATATATATGTATAGAATTTCCCTGGTGGTCCAATGGCTAAGACTCTGAACTCCCCATGTAGGGCACGCAGGTTCGGTTTCTGGTCAAGGAACTGTATCTCACATGCCACAACTAAGACCCGTTGTGGACAAATAAATTAAAAATAAATATTTAAAAAAATTAGGTCAAAAGCATATATATATGCACTGCCTTAAAGCTCTAATACAGTGAGTGATTTAAATATCATAAAGGTTCATTCAGCTCTTTTTTTTTCCTTCTTTTTATTGGACTTCACTTGATTGCATTTTTTTTACAAGTTGAAGGTCTGTAGTAACCCTGCATGGCCAGATGCCACTTAGCATTTTTATAAATTTTTTTTTATTGAAGTACAGATAATTTGCAGTGCTGTTAATTTTAGGTATATAGCTAATTCAATTCTATGTTTGTGTATGTGCATAGTTTTTTTCAGGGTCTTTGTACCAAATATAAATAGATAGAAAGTTATTTTTGTACCATTGTGACCAATTTTAAAAATATATTTAAGTTATATTTGTATGTTCTATTGAGTTCATGACTTATCATTTACAAACTAAAATTGTCCTAGATATTATATCTGTTAAATTTGGAAATCGATAACCATATTTATTTAAATAATGTTTGGCCATTTGTACATGAACACCTTCCACTAATAAGAAACAGCTTGGATGAATGAATAGCTCAGTAAGGCTCCAGACTTCCTACCATGATGGCCAGAAATGAACTGTGTTGTTGATTTTTGAGACTTTGCTGGATTCATGCTAAATGGCAAATAAACCATATTACAGTTAAGCACGGACATTTATGTGCAGAATCATTTCCAAAGTGTGTTTCCTAGTGTTATTTCAGTGTGTGATTTTGGCCTTTATGAGACACACAGTTGAGAAGTGGCATGTGTTGACTCCTTTTCCTGGGCCAGGACTCATGCTGGGTTCTTCAGCTGCCTCCTGTAGTCATCATCACAGTCCGGCAAAGACATGGCCGGCCTCCTCCCTCTCACAGATTCTCTCAAACTGAAGGATTATGGTGAAGTCTGAGAATAGCTGGGTAATATTTAACAAGCATTCTCAAAGATAATTAACCTTTAGTCCCAATTTCGTTTAAACTTATTAAAAATGAATAGCCTTTTAGTCATCTAAAAATGAACTACCATTGTTAATTACTTTGGTATATGTTATCAGACTTCATTGTGTGTATTATAATCTTTCCCCTGGATCTTCTTTAGAAACTCCCCTTGTTTTTGAATTTGCTTCTGAATTGTATTCAATAAACATCTAAGTTGAATCTAGTGTCTGTGTCTTATCCCTCACAACTAACTTTTTCTGCCTGCATTGCTGGAGACCCAGGTTCTATTTCTGGGTGATCTCCTGGAGAAGGGAATTGGCTACCCAATCTTGTATTCTTGCCTGGAGAATTCCATGGACAGAGGAGCCTGATGGGCTATTCATGAGGTCCTGAAGAGATGAAAGCGACTAGTCACACCCATGCACAATAAAACTTTATTGAATAGCTTCATTCAGTAACGAATACATACTGAGCCTCTGCTTTCTGCATTCCATTAGAAAACACTGTTCCTTTGTTCTCCCAAGTATACCAAAAATATTTAGTTGAGAAGCAGCTAGGAAATTTTCTGAAGTTTATTTAGACGGATGTTAAAAATGACCCTTCTAAAAACAAGTCAAGCCATGTTAATTCCCTCTTAAGATGAACACTGTGCAAAGTTGTAGTGCTAGGGTTCCTGTGAAGTTAAATTAAGACACTGCAGTTCTGAGTGACTAAGAGCACAGCTTGGAATCAGACCAGTCTAGTTTTGATTTCTCCTGCTGTCTACTCTCTCTAACCCTTCATTTCCTTATCTGTAAAAGAGGAATAATGTGCAGGATTTAATGAGATTCGAATGACATTATCTGTCAAGTATTTGAATAGTGCTGTGCACACTGTAAAGGCTCGTTTTATGATAATTATTGTTATTTGTATTAAATTTGCCAGAAGTTTTGTTCCTCGTACTGTTGTTTTCATCTGGGTGTGAATGTCTGTTCTATAGGACCATCCTCTGAGGTGGATGTACTGCCATCCAGTTCTTTCTCTCAGCTCTCCACTTTGATAGATGAGGGAGTTAAGAACAGGAAATTTTGACCAGAGACCTCGAGAGCATAAAGGGAATTCCAGCTGTGAGCTTCCCTCTCTGTGGCACACAGGTGCATGACCGAAGCATTGTCTGTTTCCCACTATTTGTGGAAGGTGGTAAATATGTACCCAGTATTTTAAGATTTGATTGTTAAAGTCAGTCACCAAAAAAAAATCTCTTTACTACCTGACACTTTAAGTATTATCGAAAAATAAAGCTCAACATTCAGAAAACGAAGATCCCATCACTTCATGGGAAATAGATGGGGAAACAGTGGAAACAGTGTCAGACTTTTTATTTTGGGGGCTCCAAAATCACTGCAGATGGTGACTGCAGCCGTGAAATTAAAAGACGCTTACTCCTTGGAAGTAAAGCTATGACCAACCTAGATAGCATATTAAAAAGCAGAGACATTACTTTGTCAACAAAGGTCTGTCTAGTCAAGGCTATGGTTTTTCCAGTGGTTATGTATGGATGTAAGAGTTGGACTATAAAGAAAAATGAATGCCAAAGAATTGATGGTTTTGGAACTGTGGTGTTCATGAAGACTCTTGAGAGTCCCTTGGACTGCAACCAGTCCATCCTAAAGGAGACCAGTCCTGGGTGTTCATTGGAAGGACTTATGCTGAAGCTGAAACTCCAATCCTTTGACCACCTGATGCAAAGAAGTCACTCATTTGAAAAGACCCTTATGGTGGGAAAGATTGAAGGTGGGAGGAGAAGGAGATGACAGAGGGTGAGATGGTTGGATGGCATCACCTACTCAATGGACATGAGTTTGAGTGAACTCCGGGAGTTGGTGATGGACAGGGAGGCCTGGCGTGTTGAGGTCCATGGGGTCACAAAGAGTCGGACACGACTGAGCAACTGAACTGAACTGAATATATATATGTCACTCTCAGTCTCCCAAGTCATCCCACCCTATTTGCCCACTTGGTGTTTTTACATTTGTTTGTTCTCTGCATCTGTGTCTCAGAGAGCTTTTATGACAACCTTGTCTCACTCCAGGCATTCCCTTTCAAGTGCCCTGTTTACTTCCTTTATAACACATCACTATCCAACATAGTTTTCATTTGTAAATAACTTACTGTTCGTCTCCTGTGCTAGTATGTAGATTCCATGAGCACTTGCCTTATTTACCTTTATATTCACAAGTCTTTATTTACCCTTATATTCATGGCTCTGAGTACTGCCTGTTGTACACAGGAGATCAGCAAATATTTATGAATGAATAAATGAAAGAGTAAATTAATCAGTAGTGTAGAATCACTAGACTAAATAAAGATTGTTTATGTCAAAGAAGCAGTCATTTTTCTTTTCAGATGAGGAAATACGACATGGTCCTTTCTGCATAATATTGACTTTGGTTTGCTCAGTTCAAGCAAGATAGCTTTTGAAAGAAAAAATTTCCTCGTGGGAACAGCGGTAAATATCAGGATTTGTAATGAAAAGTTAGTTACGTTGTTTTAACAGTATATTATTCACTTAGCATGAAAACTGCTTGAATATCATTTGCTTATACTATCTCAGAAATGAACGATTTTATGAAGTTGCATTAATTACTCTTAGGAATAAAATAGTGCTTATTAATTCTTAAGAGCAAAATATACATCAGTTTATTTCGAATAGTTTGAATAGTTATCTATTTAAAATCAGTTTGACAAAAACTTAAGCTTGCTTAAGCACTGCCTGAGCAAAATACACGGTTATTTTATAAACATCTTTAGTAGGCAGTTACATATTCATCTCTGGGTGCAGGTAGGATGGCTGTTCAGGCTTGTGTTGTTAGGCTTCTCTATTTCTAATCTATCTCCAATTTTTTAAAGAACACGGGTCTTATTTAACAGGCATCAGAGAGTTACTGTAAGCACATAATATCAGAATTCCAGCAGAAAAACAATTTATTAAGGAGTTCCTGAAGTGAACATTTTATTTGTTCTTTGAACTCCTTTAAAATTTTTTGTCAAGTTAACAAACAGACTACCTGCATAAAAGTACACCCTGTAGAATTGATTTATTATTGTTTGTTAGGTACTTCCTGCTGTATTTGAGTATGACTGTAAGAAACATGATATTTATTGTAATAATGTAAGAAACATTTATATTACAAGGATACTATAAATTATATTCTTTTATTAGGATCCTTGGAAGAAAATTCTTATAGTATGAGAAGTAGAAGTACTTTCTTTAAGTATGTGTTTTTCTTACCCAAGGACCTCGTGGACCATATAATTCACTAGGTTTTTTCTCCTGTGTATTTGATCCAAACTTCATGACTAAAATGTGGCAAAACATAGAGGTCTTTTTCCAGTCCGTGTGCCTAACCTTGATTTTTAAAAAAATTTGCCTTTTTTTTTTCTTACTTTTTGTTTATTGTGCTCAGTCATGTCCGACTCTTTGGGACTGCATGGACTGTAGCCCACCAGACTCCTTTGTCTATGGGATTTCCCAGGCAAGAATATTGGAGAGAAAAAATAAAATAAAATAAAAGTGTTTGAAACAAACAAACAAAAAAATTAATTAAAAAAAAAAAAAGAGAGAGAATATTGGAGTGGGTTGCCGTTTTCTCCACCAGGGGATCTTCCAGACCCAGGGATTGAAGCCACATCTCCTGAGTCTCCTGCACTGACAGGAGGATTCTTTACACTGAGCCATCTGGGAAGCTTTTGTTTATAATTTGTGTCCTTCCATGCTACCTAAAGAGTTTCTAGAATTTGATTGTATGGGCAGGCAATGTGTAAACAACCATATTCAGAGAACATCCCTTTAAAAGGCAGGGTGCTGGCTTAGCAAGGAATACAATGCTGAGTGAGATACATTTCCTCCTTTTAGTGACATTTGAAGAGAAAATAAGAATACAAAATATTGTTTAAGTTTTTAATAGAGAGCTATCATTATAGTGTTAGGAGACACAGAAGTCCCTTTTAGCTATAAAGAGATTTTTTAAAAGTAATATTCCAGACGCATCCATTTATATAGCTATTATAGTACTCTTTCTTTATGTATTACAGTCTGTTCAAGTTTTGTTTTCTTACTGTCTTTGCTGAACCTTACCAGTTTGAGTGATTTATTCTTTTTTAAAAAATAATTTTATTTATTTTTGGCTCTGCTGAGTCTTTGTTGCCACGTGGGCTTTTCACTAGTAGTGACGAAAGGGGCTATTCATTGTTGGGTGTGTTGGCTTCTCACTGCAGTGGCTTCTTTTGCTGTGGAACATGTACTCGAGGGCCTTAGACTTCAGTAGTTCTGACTCCCAGGCTCTAGAGCTCAGGCTCAATAGTTGTGGTGCATGGGCTTACTTGCTCAGAGGCCTGTGGGATTGTCCCAGATCAGGGAGTGAACCCATGTCTCCTGCATTGGCAGGCAGATTCTAATCCACTGACCTACCAGGGAAGCCCTGGTTTATTCTTAAGTACATTTACTGTAGGTTTTTTTTTTAAGTATATTTAATGACCTCATTCATATTCTTTATTCGAATCTTTTGGCTAACTGTCTTGTTTGGGGAATTATTGAGGTTAGAATTTAGAAAGTCTGATATACAAGTTTAGTGAATTCTTTATTTTAGCCTAGGACTTAGCACTAGATAAGTCCCTGCTTTTTACCCTCTGGTATGTCTCTTTTTTTTGCCATCAAAGGAATTTACCACTTTTTTCTAATTTCTTAATTTAGATTTCTTCAGAGAAATTATATTTTCTTAAGTTCATTAATAAGATTAATTCAAATTTGATAAATGATTTTTGGCTTTTAAATTTCATTTATTTACTCATTCATTCCATGAATTATTTTATATGCATAAGGAAATGTGGCTAGGTGTGATTTATTGAAAGAGTTGTATTTTAGCCTTACTCAGATCCGAAAGAACTGTGCAAGCATATACTTTTTTTAAACTTGATTTTCAAGTCACACTACACTTTTAAAAATAGAAGGAATAAGTTGACAGGGCTGTGTTAAAAATGTCTTTGTCATNAATTAAAAAAAAAAAAAGAGAGAGAATATTGGAGTGGGTTGCCGTTTTCTCCACCAGGGGATCTTCCAGACCCAGGGATTGAAGCCACATCTCCTGAGTCTCCTGCACTGACAGGAGGATTCTTTACACTGAGCCATCTGGGAAGCTTTTGTTTATAATTTGTGTCCTTCCATGCTACCTAAAGAGTTTCTAGAATTTGATTGTATGGGCAGGCAATGTGTAAACAACCATATTCAGAGAACATCCCTTTAAAAGGCAGGGTGCTGGCTTAGCAAGGAATACAATGCTGAGTGAGATACATTTCCTCCTTTTAGTGACATTTGAAGAGAAAATAAGAATACAAAATATTGTTTAAGTTTTTAATAGAGAGCTATCATTATAGTGTTAGGAGACACAGAAGTCCCTTTTAGCTATAAAGAGATTTTTTAAAAGTAATATTCCAGACGCATCCATTTATATAGCTATTATAGTACTCTTTCTTTATGTATTACAGTCTGTTCAAGTTTTGTTTTCTTACTGTCTTTGCTGAACCTTACCAGTTTGAGTGATTTATTCTTTTTTAAAAAATAATTTTATTTATTTTTGGCTCTGCTGAGTCTTTGTTGCCACGTGGGCTTTTCACTAGTAGTGACGAAAGGGGCTATTCATTGTTGGGTGTGTTGGCTTCTCACTGCAGTGGCTTCTTTTGCTGTGGAACATGTACTCGAGGGCCTTAGACTTCAGTAGTTCTGACTCCCAGGCTCTAGAGCTCAGGCTCAATAGTTGTGGTGCATGGGCTTACTTGCTCAGAGGCCTGTGGGATTGTCCCAGATCAGGGAGTGAACCCATGTCTCCTGCATTGGCAGGCAGATTCTAATCCACTGACCTACCAGGGAAGCCCTGGTTTATTCTTAAGTACATTTACTGTAGGTTTTTTTTTTAAGTATATTTAATGACCTCATTCATATTCTTTATTCGAATCTTTTGGCTAACTGTCTTGTTTGGGGAATTATTGAGGTTAGAATTTAGAAAGTCTGATATACAAGTTTAGTGAATTCTTTATTTTAGCCTAGGACTTAGCACTAGATAAGTCCCTGCTTTTTACCCTCTGGTATGTCTCTTTTTTTTGCCATCAAAGGAATTTACCACTTTTTTCTAATTTCTTAATTTAGATTTCTTCAGAGAAATTATATTTTCTTAAGTTCATTAATAAGATTAATTCAAATTTGATAAATGATTTTTGGCTTTTAAATTTCATTTATTTACTCATTCATTCCATGAATTATTTTATATGCATAAGGAAATGTGGCTAGGTGTGATTTATTGAAAGAGTTGTATTTTAGCCTTACTCAGATCCGAAAGAACTGTGCAAGCATATACTTTTTTTAAACTTGATTTTCAAGTCACACTACACTTTTAAAAATAGAAGGAATAAGTTGACAGGGCTGTGTTAAAAATGTCTTTGTCATCCACAGGTTTTTGGAAATGCTCCGCCAAATACAATGACAGAAAAATTTTCTGATCTGCTGCAGTTCACAACACAAGTCTCACGACTGATGGTGACAGAAATTCGAAGGAGAGCATCAAACAAATCCACAGGTATTCGTCACAGAAACCAGCAAAAACTGATTTATTTGAAGGGACAGTTTGGTAAAAGTGCTATTAAAACCAAGCAGAAAACTGACCCAATGCTAAGCTCAGAGGTATTAATACTGTTTCCCGTTCCCTTTCTTATGGTCACAGGGTTCGGTTGGTATCAGCACCTGCTACTCTTAAGTGGAGTGGATCTGCTTCCCATGGACCACTACCATCCCAGCCCTCACCCTTTTAACACACTCTGTTTCCTCTGAACAAGATCCAAATTCCTAACATGACATTCAGCACACACTCAGGGCCTGTAGATACACACACAGTCACACACAGACACACACACACACACTCTGGAAATACACACACACACATATACACAAACACTCTGGAAATACACACAAACACTCTGGAAATACACAGTGTGCACGCATGCACTCGCCTACCCTTTTCTATTTCTTGTTATCTTTTCCTGTTACATTTCAGTGTATTTCAACCAAATTGAGTTGCGTGCAGCCCTGTGTGTGCTCTGTTTTTCTGTCCCTGTGGTGCATCACCGAGGAAGAAGCCTCTCCCCATCCCCCTGCCTTAGTACATCTAAATCTCAGCTTGGATTAGTCACACTTCCTAGACAGAATATTTCTTGATTCCCTTAATCAGAGAAACAGTTCTCTCTTCTTAACTATTTAGCTTCCCAAGTGAAGTTTATGTATGTATCTTTCTAGAAGACCATCTTTCTTCTTTCCAGTAGACCGTAGCCTGCAGTCTTTACCACAGGCCTTTACACAGTAGGCCTTTTGGAATCACTGCCCGAATAACTGTTCTTACTCATAATTAGGTAATTTTAAATTTCATAAAGTATTATTCCTTTTAATCAGAATTGAAATATGCTGTTTTGGTTGTGATTACTATTAGTCATTTTCTAAAGCAGCAATATGTTTGAAGGATTTTACCTTAATTTCTACCTCATTGTTTTGGTTTTGTAGCAATTGTTTGAGTTATTGCTTTCCTACTGAAGCATTAGACCAAGAAATCAATAATTTAAGTTTTGCTCCTACTATCTGTTTGGAACATCACTTACCTTTTCCATCCATCGAGTTACTATTTTTCCAATAATAACAGTACTGTCTTTGCTCTATAATACTATTTTTTAATTTGGTTTTTATTTTTAGTTTTAAAAGTATACAGATGCATGGTTTTAAGGGTCAAATAGTTTATAGATTTATTAAAAACAGTGTCTCCCTTCCACCATCCTGGTTCATCCTCATTTTTCACTCTTAAGATGCAGTGACTTTTTGCATCTCTTAGCTGCTTTTGATATTTACTTCTCTGTCTTAACGTGCTTACAGTGGGTGCTCTTGATTTTTCATATTTAGATTCTATCCTCTGACTTCCCACAAGAGCAGTGGGACTTTTAAGCTCGCCACCCCACAGATGCACACTTCTATATCCGCATATCATTCTATCACAACTTGACTAGCTCAGTATTCATTATAATACTGTGTCTGAAAACACTATGCAAAGTTGAGCCATATGGTGTACTCTGATTATACTGCCTTTCTTGAAAACTTCGCCACCCTTATCACTAGTTAATAATTGCCCTCTAAAAAAAAAACAAACTAGGTTTTCTACATTTTCGTTAATACATTCTTCCTCCCCACTCCTGTGTTTTTCTGAATTTCCCCTTAATATGACTGAGGCGTCTGATGTTTTGTCAGTTTCATCTTCTTGCAAGTAGCTCTTCCAGAACCTTCTGCCTGCTTTGATCTGTGGTAGTTGCTCTTTTGGTCAGCTGGATGGCTGTCATTTTTATATCTTAACTCACATCATCCTGGGATGTCTTTCCACTTCTTTGAGATAGAGACTTGGTTTCCTGAATCTCACGTCTTTTTTTCTCAAATCAACTTCCTCATTTTTGGTAACATTTCTTTTCCAGCAGCTTCCTGAGAAAAGATGCATTACAGTTATCATTTTTGATTTTGGGTTTTTTTGTTTGTTTGTTTTTAGAAATCTGTGAGTGAAACTTTCTTTGACTCTTGCTGTGTAAGATGAGTTCCTGCCTCTTATCCAAGGAAGGCAATAAGTTTAGGGTGACACACTTTCATTCAGGTACTAGGGTTTCGAACAGACCTTGTCACATCACATAGGATGGCTTTGTTGCAGAAAGGGGGAAACTCATAGAATCAGGCTTCAATAGAACAAAAGAAGTCACAGGTCCATCACCCTCATCACCTCACAGAGAAGAGTGCATGGGATATTCCGCCTGCCCAGAGCATAAATGCAGTCTTAACGGTGAAGATGCAACCTGTGATCTAAACTTTGAGTTCTGGACCTGCTGCTGCTGCTGCTAAGTCGCTTCAGTCCTGAGTCCTTCCTTATTCAATGTTTGTAGGAGTTGTGTGAGAATGCTAGCTGTTTCAGTTCAGTTCAGTTCAGTTCAGTCGCTCAGTCGTGTCCGACTCTTTGCGACCCCTTGAATCTAAGCTAGCTGTTTAGTTCCAAGATGTTTGGGGGCCCAGAGGAAATTACAAGTCCTCCTACAGAGAATAGAAGCTGTGAGGGTCCTAGGATGTTGAGCTTGGGTGCAGTACCTCTGGGAGCATGGGCAGTGGTAGGTCTTAGCTGGTCCTTCTCCAGGGAGCCCAGGGTGATGTCTCAAGTTTCATTTCAGAAAACCTCTCTGCTCACATGACATCCCCCTTTCAGTGGATACGTCAGGTTCTGGATTCAAAAACATTTTATCTCAGAATGTAAAAATTATTTCTCCATCATAGTCTAGTTTCCTGTTCTCCTGTTGAGAAATCTGAAGCTATCTAGATTCTTAGTTCTTTCTCTATGGCCTTGTTTTTGTTTTGATTCTGTTTTTTATAGAAACATTTAAAATCCTATCATTGACCCTCCTGTTCTAAAATTTCATGATAACATGCCTTGGAGTGGACTTATTTTTGTGCATTATGCTGAGTACACTGGACCTGGGAATACACATCCTTTAATCTGGAGAAAGTTTCATGAATCATTATATAATAATATCCTCCCTTCTCTTTTCTCTGTCTTGTCAGATGAACCCCTAAGTCTCCTCCTTTCATTTTCTTATCTCTCCTCACTTGTTTTCTTTCTTTCTTTCTTTCTTTTTTTTTTTTACTCTATTTGCTAAAAGAGCTTTTCAGTTTTGCCATCTATTCCTTCTATGAGTTTGATGTTTTGAGACATGATACTTTTAATTTCTGAGAGGTTCCCCCTTCCCCCACCTTTATTGTGCTGTTTTTCTCTTAGCTCTCCGAGGGGTTTTTTTTTGTTATTTTTTTTAAGGTTTTTTTTCTTCCTCACTAGTCTGTTTCTTTCAGGTTTTTTGTTGTTGTTTAGCTATTTTTGTCTCAGTCTTTTAAAGAATGTGCTCACATGTCTCACCCTTGGCCCTCTGCTGCTGTATTAGAATGGAACCTTGGAAAGTTGCCAGGTAGCTCAGCAGTTGTAGGGGGAGCCTGCAGCAGTGGCCTCAGCCCAGGGTCATCTTGCTGAGCCCTTCTCTCGACCATCTTTCCCTTGAGCTAGACAGTCCCTGGGAAAGTATGTCTAGTCTTTACTTAGACAGTATATGTCTGACTCTGAACACTTGAGAAGCTAAGTAGGAGAAAGGTCTGAGGACCCTCCGCTTTTGGTACATGAGCTTTCTACTTCCTCTGTGATGCGCCCACAGCTGTGCTTGCTGTATTATCAGTGTCCCCCTTCCACCCCAGTCCAGATACCCTGTTTTTCCTGGTAGTGACGAAGTCTCCAGCCCAGTGCCCACACAGCGAGGATCTGGGCTCTGGCTGCTCTTACATGTACTATTACTTCACCAGTCTTTCTGCCCCACATTCACTTTTTCTTCTAAAGGTGCTTAGTGCCACCAGTTCTTTAGCCTCTGGAAAGTTCTGTTGTAGTAAATTGCTTTTGTATTTTCCTTGCTATTGCTTTACAACAGGAATGTTTCTTCACAGTTCTAGAGGCTGAAGCTTTGGGATCATGGTGCCAGCATGATTGGTTTCCGATGAGATCTCTCTTGCTGGCTTGCATATGGCTTCTTTCCCTATGTGGCCTCACCAACAGGAGAGAGACAGTTCTCTGATGTCTCCTCTGATAAGGGCATTAATCCCACCATGAGGGCCCCACCCTCCCGAAGACTGAACACAGTTACCTCCCAAATGCTCCGTCTCCAAATTCCATCACATTAGGGGGTTAAGGCTTCAAATATGAATTCTGAGGAGACACAGTTCAGCTTATAGCAGCAAGTGTTCAGGATGGGAAACAGATCAGTGAGTCTGCTAAGCCTTTTGTCTTAACAGGGGGCCCATTGTCGAGTCTTTGGAGTAACAGCCATTAAAGTACTTTTAGATTGAGAACCAAAATCTCTTATTAATCAGAAGCAGTATGTTATATGAGTTGATGCATAGCTTTTAAGGTGACACGGTTTAAATTATATTTGTACGCTTTGAAGCAAGTCTAGTGAGAGATGATTAAAATAGTTTCAGGTAACCTTTCTGTCTGTTTGCTTCTTCCACCCAAAATGGAGTTGCATACTTTTTTTATCTTTATTGATTTCAGTTGCTCCTATGGAAGTGAAAAGTCTGTCTAAAATATAAGATTTGTGTTTCGTATGCCTTTTTGACTATTTTAAATAGGTAGTATGAAGGGAAGTTTCTTAGTCACATGTTGACTCCAGTCATTGCCATTTCTTTCTGGTGTGATGTTTCTAGACTAGAAAAAAAAAAACTTCAAAGCTTATTTATACTCTTGTCTGTTGCTGTCTTTATGAATACTTAATCTGCATGTCTGTGGAAAAACATTTTTCTTCATTGGAGATTTTTTATTCCTAAATCTCTTTACAATTTTGTATCTGTAGGGCTATTTTTTAGAAATAATGAAAAGTATCTTAAATGGACGAGAACATGCCTCATTGTTAATTACAGTAGTCATTACACAACCTTTTTTTCTTTTTGAACTCTATTTTGAAATACTTTGGGACTCATCAGAAGTTGCAAAATAGTACATAGAGCCCCTTTTTCCCTTTCTTTGTCCACATCCTCCACTGGCGACATCTTGTTTGCAGGTATTTGATGGTATATTTTTTTCATACTGTGTAATTCCATGTCATTTTTAGTTTTAAACTCTTGAAATTGATTGCAAATTAATTTCAAAAATTGATTAACTTTGAAAATTAATTTCAAAATTAATTCAGAATCAGTGAGATTCAGTGCAGTTTTATAAGTTTTACCTGCAGAAGAGAAACCTTTTCAAATTACCCTTTTTCTCAATTGATCTTTTGCCCTCTGTCTCCATACCAGTTAGTAGTTACTCAGTCGTCTTAAATGCTTCCTTTAGAGCTTCCATCATCATCTGAAAGTATCGTGTTTATTTAGTTATTTAACTTTATTGTCTGTTGTGTTCACACCTTTATCACCTAAAGGAATGCACATCATAGACTTGTTGTTGTTCAGCCAGTCAGTCGTGTCTGACTCTGCCACACTGTGGACTGCAGCACACCAGGCTTCCCTGTCCATCACCATCTCCTGGAGCCTGCTCAAACTCATGTTCATTGAGTCAGTGATGCCGTCCAGCCATCTTGTCCTCTGTCGTTGCCTTCTTCTCCTGCATTCAATCTTTCCCAGCATCAGGGTCTTTTCCAGTGATTCGACTCTTTGCATCAGGTGGCCAGAGTATTGGAGCTTCAGCTTCAGTCCTTCCAATGACTTTTCAGGATTGAGTTCCTTTAGGATTGACTGGTTTGATCTCCTTGCAGTCCAAAGGACTTAGAAGAGTCTTCACCAACAGCACAGTTCAAAAGCATCAGTTCTTCAGCGCTCAGCCTTCTTTGTGGTCCAACTTTCATATCCATACGTGACAACTGGAAGAACCATAGCTTTGACTAGATGGACCTTTGTTGGCAAAGTAGTATCTCTGCTTTTTAATGTGCTGTCTAGGTTGGTTATAACTTTTCTTCCAAGGAGCAAGTGTCTTTTAATTTCATGGCTGCAGTCACCATCTGCAGTGATTTTGGAACCCAAGAAAATAGTCTGTCGCTGTTTCCATTGTTTCCCCATCCATTTGCCGTGAAGTGATGGGACCAGATGCCATGATCTAGGTGCTCAATAAATTTTTTACTGACTTTGCCATAGGATTTTTCTGCTCCACCTCCCTCCCCATCATGCTTTGAAAATTGGAGGAGTATTAGAAAAGCCAGCTAATGAGAGAAAAGCATAGTTTTGGAGTATCTCCTAAGTTAGCCTTGAAGTAAGAACTCTTGCTATTGGAATCTTTCTTCTTTTCTTTCATTTTCAGTCTTGAACATTGGAAATTTGATCAATATTGTTATCCAAAGTACTTTCATGGAGATTTTTTTGATCTTTTCCTAGGAAAGAAATTCTAGATTTTGAGGTACTAGGTACATCCTGAATCATTTTCTTCTTGCATATCCTGTTCTGGTTCTCTGATTGATTGATACGTTGATTTTTATTGGTAAAAACACATAACACGAGATGTGCCCTCTTCAAAAAATTTTACATGTACAATACAGTTAATTGTAAATACAGTATTGTACAGTAGTTCCCAAGAACTTTTTCATCTTCAGTAGCTGTAACTTCATACATATTTATCAGCAACTTCGCTTCCTCATCCCAGCGTTTGGCAACACCATTTGACTTTCTGCCTCTGTGAGTTCAGCTGCTTTCAATATCTCATGTAACCTTTTATAGGAAGTTATCATTGAAAGTAATTTTGTTAAGATATCGTCGTCATGAAGTCGCTCAGTCGTGTCCGACTCTTTGCTATCCCATGGACTGTAGTCTGCCAGGTTTCTCTGTCCATGGGATTTTCCAGGCAAGAGTACTCGAGTGGGTTGCCATTTCCTTCTCCAGGGGATCTTCCTGACCCAGGGATCGAACCCAGGTCGCCTGCATTGCAGGCAGACGCTTTACCCTCTGAGCCACCAGGGAAGCCCTTGTTAAGATATACATGCATGTAATTTTTGTCCAAAAAAAAGGCATATAGAATGAACCCTCTATTCTTCTTTTGAAGATTGGGTCTATTTCTTGTGCAAGTTTGTTTTTCCAGGACTCCTCTGAACTTGGTGTGAAATACTTATTTTATTTGTTACCTAATCACCTTTTACATATCAAGTCTTTTTACCAGATCACTTCCTACATGCATTATAGATTTATCAAGAGGAACCATGCTTATCAGCAGTTCTGTTGTTTAGACCTGTCCATCAGAAGTTAGTAAAAGGTGAAAGTTTTAGGCAGATCAACACGCAGAATGAGTATGTGGGCAGATTTGTAATACATTAGTCCTCTCTCTTGGTCTCTTAATTTTGACTTAGTTATTGCCTTCCTGTAGTAAAAATATGTAGTAACTCTCACCTAATTTGAGAAAATATATACTTTTGTGGCCATATTGTGTACAGGGCATGGCTTAAGACTTTCCTCTGTCTCTTCTAGTTCAGCCTGTGCAGCTACTTAACTCTTAAGGTCCTTAACATCATGTGGTCGATTTACATCACTGGAACAGAAAATTCCCACCTGTGTAAAAATAGTATCTTTAGCTTATTATTAAGGACTTTGCATGCTAGGTGCCACTGTTACTCCCAGTGGTGCAATCCCCACTGGGCAGCAGCCCAGTGAAAGAGAAGCAAGGGATGCTGACCTCAGTTGGCACCTTGTCCAGCATCTTGTGGCATGATTAGTATAATGTAGTGAATCCCAAAGTAGACAACCTAGCCTTTTTTTTTAAACAGAAAAACAGTGTGTCCCGCTCTCCTCCAAGGATTTCAAAGCCACAACACCTTCAGGTAATTTCATTCCCAAGATGTGGTTACGTATTATCAAATGGAAAGATGCATGGAAGCTATGAGTTCGAATACTGTTTTCTCACTAACGTAAAAGTGGGTTCCTTTTTTTTTTTTCAGAATGGGGGATGGTGGAAAGGAGTTTTAGGGCTTGGTTACATTATTAATGTGAGAAGTATAATAGTACTATTGATGTGCCTCACATTATCATCCTGAAGCAAAAGTTTGAAAATAACTATGCTTTAAATGGACTTTAAAGGAACAAATTACTGTATTACACTTACTACTAACACATTTTGTGTTCTGCTTGTTCTGAATGGCTGTCTGATTGAGTTTACTTGTATTCTCTCAGTGTAGANGTACTATTGATGTGCCTCACATTATCATCCTGAAGCAAAAGTTTGAAAATAACTATGCTTTAAATGGACTTTAAAGGAACAAATTACTGTATTACACTTACTACTAACACATTTTGTGTTCTGCTTGTTCTGAATGGCTGTCTGATTGAGTTTACTTGTATTCTCTCAGTGTAGACTGGGAACTTAACATTTCTTTGAAAAGTGTCTGCTTTCTATTCTTAATCTAATAATGAGCTCTATTAACTCCATTTCTGTAATTTTTAGCCTAACTATGTGCATTGAAATGCAGCATGTCAGCTAAAGTTTAAATCAAATGATTGGGAACTCTCAAGATGGGCTAATATTAATATGTTCTTTGCATTAACTCTTATCATCTTAAGTCAGCATTTAAATTTGCATTTGTTAAGAATTAGAGAAATTCATAGTTCATAATAGTAGTAGTAGTGTTAGTCAGTCCGTCGTGTCCAACTCTGTGACCCCGTGG
>SJYA01000966.1:185213-230237 GCA_006410615.1 Neotragus moschatus | reverse complement strand
TGGGGTCTCAAAGAGTCGGACATAACTTAGTGACTGAATAACAAATAACTGAAATTAATAGGTTAGAGTAAATTAGTTCTTCTGAATACATTTGTTATGTAAAGAGAGTTTGTTTGTCAACGAGAATTTCTAGTCTCACCCTAGCATTCAGCCACAACCACTATCCAGACCTCTTTGTGCTCCGTTGCTGCTCAGTTGTGTCCCACTCTTTGTGACCCCATGGACTGTAGCCCACCAGGCTCCTCTGTCCGTGGGATTCTCCAGGCAAGAGCACTGCAGTGGGTTGCCATTTCCTACTCCAGGGGATCTTCCCAGCCCAGCGACTGAACCCACGTCTGCAGTGTTTGCTGCATTGGCAGGTGGACCTTTTACCACTGAGCCACCTAGGAAGTTCCCAGACCTTTTTGTACACTCCTATAATTCAAATCCAGATAACACCATTATAAGCTGTTCCTAATGTAACTCATCTTCATCATCTTTTTCTCAAAAAGAGCAGTTATTATTAAAGTGGTAAAATTGCTAAATGTGCCATTAATAATTACACTGCTTTGATCCTTTTCAAGGTGTATGTTGCTAATTAGTATCTCATTCAGTCAATTCCGCAATCTACCGAGCTGTTGTAATCTTTAATAACAACATTTTTATAAATACATTGTCTTTTTGTCTGTTGAGGAATATCTTAATGTTCATTGCCAATGAAAATGAAGGAAACCACACTCATATTTATAAATGCCAACAATCAGATATATGGAACTGTTTCAAACCAAGAAACATTTTTGGTATTTTGTATCTCAAAATAAGCATTGGCATTCATTGTTGGTAATTGGCAGCTTACTGAGGAGCAGTGAAAATACATTTGTCCAATCTTCTTTTATTGTTAATAGTGTTAAGTAATATAAGTGGAATCCANAACTCGAGTCACTCTCTCTATGCCTGTCTCTGTGAGATGTATATAGAAAGCACAGGTGCAAACAGTTAGTGTTTTCCTAAGGAAACCTAAGTACAGAGAGGTTACATTACATACTTTCAGGTCAGAGAATACATGTTCAGATTTCCTAGCTTTGGCTTTTCTCACCCAGTAATCTAAGAAAACTTATTGTATATATATAACATTTAATTATGTAAGAGTGCAAGTTTTATAGTTTATGTAATTTTTTTAATGCATACTAACCATTCTGAGCTTCCCTGGTGGCTCAGAGGTCGGGAGAGCTGGGTTTGATCCCTGGATTGGGAAGCTCCCCTGGAGAGGGAAATGGCAGCCCACTCCAGTATTCTCACCTGGAGAATCCCATGTATGGAGGAGCCTGATGGGCTACAGTCCACGGGGTTAGAAAGAGTCAGATACGACTGAGCGACTTCATTTTCCCATTCTGAAAGAATGTGAACCCACAGGCTTCTAATAGTTCTTTTCACGTTATTGTTACATACTAAATATTCAATACTGTGGTGATATTTGCATGTAAAATTTAGCCAGAAAATATCATCATATCTGGTTATTTCAATTTCACAGCACATTATCTATGTATTTTATAATGTAGAACCCAGCAGTTATAAATTCTTAAGCCTATGAGAATAAATAGATATATCAGAATACACTAAATTTAATTTACTGGAGGGAATTATATTGAAAAGTCATGACTTAAATTGAAGTTGTCGTACTAACTTCCATAGATATGCCCTCAGTTTATAGGTTATACAGAGCTTCTTAAATAAATAAAATCTAGAGGTGTTTTACAGAGCTGTTCAATATTTTATTTAATATTAAGGAACAATATTAAATTAATGCTTCTAATTTATAGACTTGAATTTAAATATTCCACAGTTAACTGTTTCTATGCGTTCACCTAAACATAGCTCAGTAATATAATTTTTATTTTAGGTTTCATTATTTTATTTGGTTAATCAATCTGATTGTGACACTGAGATAATATTTAGTTACACAGTAGTGTAATTTTGTAAAGAGAGAATTAATGCAGCTAAATTAACCTTCCTCAAATTTCTGCCTGATTTTATCTCATCTATAACAGGGATGATTCACATATAACCTAGCACCTCTAGGGATTATTTTGAGAATTCAGCAACATATGTCTATGAAAATAAGGTTAACTAGAAGGGACGTTGTCCTGAGTCAAAACTCAGGTTTCTCATAAGTGGCATAACCTTTCTAAATATCAACTTCTTCAGAAACATTGATGTAATATTCTATAAAATGCATAGATCAAGCTAGATCATTCTGAGTTTCATTTATGACTCAAAATTATCTTTCTCATGNTAACTAGAAGGGACGTTGTCCTGAGTCAAAACTCAGGTTTCTCATAAGTGGCATAACCTTTCTAAATATCAACTTCTTCAGAAACATTGATGTAATATTCTATAAAATGCATAGATCAAGCTAGATCATTCTGAGTTTCATTTATGACTCAAAATTATCTTTCTCATGGCTTGTTTAGACTCAAGGAGATACTAATGGTTTTATTTCACAGAAAGAGATTATGAAATATGGTTTTTTTCTGCCAGCAGTATTGAGGTATAATTTGCATATATTAAAATGTATCTTTTTAAGTGTTGGGTTTGAGTTTAGGTAAATATTTGTGGTTGTGCAGTCACCACCATAATCATGATAGGGAATATCCCATCCGTCTAAATCTGATGCTGGGAAAGATTGAAGGCAGGAGAAGGGGAAGACAGAGGATAAGATGATTGGATGGCATCACCAACTCTGTGGACATGAGTTTGAGTAAGCTCCGGGAGTTGGTGATGGACAGGGAAGCCTGGCATGCTGCTGTCCATGGGGTCGCAAAGAGTCGGACACGACTGATTGAACTGACTGAACTGATCCATCTAAAAGTTTCCTCGTTCCATTTTATATTCAGTCCCCTCTTATCATCCCCTTACCCTGGTAACCACTGATCTGCTTTGGTTTTGCTATTTCTAGAATTACGTAAACTAGACCCCTAAATTACGTAGTTTCGTGTATCTGGCTTTAGTATTTCTCCATGTTACTGGATGTATCTGAAGCTCTTTTTTAATACTGGATAGTATTTCATTGTTTAAATATCCTGCAGTAGTTTATCCGTTCACCAGTTGATGATGTTTATTTAACTATAATGAATAAATTATTAGGAACATTTGTATAAAACAAGTCTTTGTGTGGACATACATTTTCATTTCTTTGGGGTGGTAACCAAGCAGTGGAATTGCTGATTCATATGATAAATGTATGCTTAACTTTATGAGAAACTGCCAAACTATTTTCTAAAGTGGCTGTCCCATTTTGCATTCACATCAGCTCTGTAGTAAGAATTTGTTTTATAGTCTCAAAAACAGTTGGTGGTGTTACCCTTAATTTTAGATATTTGAGTGTGTAATAGTATATATTGTTTTTTTTTTTTTTTTTTACTTTTTTCTAAATTATTTCAAGCTTTTTTCATATTCCTATTTGCTGTCTGTGTCTTGACTTTGGTTCAGATCTCTGTGTCCAGTGTTTGATAGCTTTGTTGGTTTTATTTGAATTTTTAGGGCTCTTTAGATATTCTGGATAAGTCCTAAGTATATTCTCTTAATCTTGACATGCCTTTTCTTTTCTTGGTAGTATCTTTGAAGACCAAAAGTTTTAAATTTGATGAAGTCCAATTTAGCACTTTTGAAATATTTTGTGGGTTTTGCCTCATATTTAAAAATCTTACTTAACCCACATTCACAATTATCTTCTCCTGGTTTCTTCTAGGAGTTTCACATTTTTAACTCTTACTTTAAAGTCTATGATACATTTTAAGTTAATTTTTGTATGTGGCTGGAAGTAAGGTTTATTTGTTTTCCCAGTACAGATATGCACATGTGCTAGGACTCTTTGTCGAAAAGACCGTATAACTGTATATCTGGAAGTCTTCTCAATTCTGCTCCGTTAATATGTCTGTCGTGAAGCCAATGCTGCTTCAGTTTTGATTCCCATATCTTTAAAGTCTTGAAATGGAATCATTTAAGTTGTCCAAGTTTGTTCTTCCTTTTCAAAATTATTTTGGCTATTCTAGATCCTCTGAACTTCCACATAAATTTAGTAATCTTCATGTCGATTATTGAAAACAGAAAAAGCCTACTGAGATATTTATTGGGAAGTACATTGAACCTGTAGATAAATATAAGGAGAATTGGCATCTTAACAACATTGAGTCATTCAGTTCATGAGTATACAGCTTTCCACTTATTTGGGTCCTGGTATTTTCTCTCAGCAATGTTTTATAAGTGTCCATTGTAAAGAATTTTCCTTCTTGTTCTTAAGTTTATTCCTAAATTTTTTTTGATAAGGTAAATAAAACTATTTCTGTTACTTCATTTTGGATTGCGTGTTGTTAGTTTATAAAGGAGATGATGGTCTTTTCATAGGGATGGAGATGCAGAAATATGGTTGTGGCAATGCTATGTTTATGTAACACTGGTAAAATGAAGCAAGGATGGTCGTTTACAAATTTTAACTCTTTGGTTTGGACTATTTGTAAATTGGAGCTGTGTATATTCTGATATAGTCGATACTGTTTATCTTTTTGTCAATTATTTCTTCAGGCTACTTTGGGGCATGTGTTCTTCAACTTCACTGGTTTCCCTTTCATTATTTATGAAAAGAAAATTCCTGTTACCAAGGACTTTTTACCCATTCAGTGATAATTACTTTTATTATTATTTTTTAAGTTTAAATTTTTATTTTTTAGTTTGTTTTGCTTTACAATACTGTACTCATTTTGCCATACATTGACATGAATCAGCCACAAGTGTACCTGAGTTCCCAATCCGGACCCCCCCCCTTCCCTCTCCCTCCCCACACCATCCCTCTGGATCATCCCGCCCATCAGTCCCAAGCCTTCTGCATCGAACCTAGACCGGCAATTCATTTCACTTATGATATCATACATGTTACAATGCTACACTCCCAAATCCTCCCACCCTCTCCCTCTCCCACAGACTCCAAAAGGCTGTTCTACACATCTGTGTCTCTCTTGCTGTCTCGCATACAGGTTTAACACTACCATCTTTCTAAATTCCATATATATGTGTTAGTATACTGTATTGGTGTTTTTCTTTCTGGCTCACTTCACTCTGTATAATTGGCTCCAGTTCCATCCACCTCATTAGAACTGATTCAAATGTATTCTCTTTGATGGCTGAGTAATACTCCATTGTGTATATGTACCACAGCTTTCTTTTCCATTCATCTGCTGATGGACATCTAGGTTGCTTCCATGTCCTGGCTATTATAAATAGTGCTGCGATAAACATTGGGGTACACGTGTCTCTTTCACTTTTAAAAGAGAAAACATGAATATATCTACCTTATGTTGCTCTATACATGGATACAATTTAGCTGCCTTATTTTTATTGCTGATTTTAGATCAAGTGAAATAATACAGAAATATAAAATTTAAAAGAAGAAAGTAAACTGAGTTATTAGTGAAGTTGGTAAATGTATCTGTTTGTGTGAAAGCTTGAAAATGATCCCTGTTTCTATCTTATATAGTAGAGCTTTATAAACCTTTTTGTCCTCACCAGTCGATAGATTTTTTTTTTTTTCAAAAGAAGAAAATTAATGAAAAATGGAGTAGTCCTGTTTAGTAAACACTGCATGGTGGTTTTTTTTTTTTTTTACCTTAACTATGCTAATAACATCTTTGTTGCAAGGTTGTACTCTGTAATTCAGAGCTCTCTATAGCTTCCACATTTGTTCCCTAAACACAGAGTGTTTTAAATATGTTTTAATAGAGAATATGTCTCTTCATTAAAAAAAGACCATACCTATCTTTTTCAGAACTCTTCTGTGTCTTCACCATTACAAATGTTTTCTCATAACACAATTCTCATGACATATTAGGCAATGTAAAAGGATAACGTACTTTTCCTTTTCTTCATTTTTGTTCACACTAGTAACCAGAGTGCCCTGCATTGTTCATCACGGGATTACTTTGAAGGGATTTTTATGCTGGTTCTATCACGGACGCGGATGTGGCCAGGACTGATGTTCAGTTGGCTTGCAGGAGTAGAACCCTGAGGATTGTTTACAGCTGGGCGCCATTTTGATTGGTCACTCACATGTATAATTTGTTTGTTATTTTCCATCTTATACTTACTAAACGTTTATTAGTTTCCTTCCTCTGGTAACAGCCCTTTTGCCACCACCTTAGTTGAGGCTCTAGAGATCACTCACCTGGATTACCATAGGTGTCTTTTTTGTTTGTTAATAATTCATTTATTTGGCTGCATTGGGTCTTAATTGCACCATGTGGATCTTCATTAAGGCACACAGACTCTCTAGTTGTGGAGCCCATAGGCTCAGTAGTTGTGGAGCTCAGGCTTAGTTGTTCCGTAGTATATGGGACCCTAGTTCCACAGCCAGGGAATGAACCCATCTCCCCTGCATTGAAAGGTAGATTCTTAACCACTGGACCACCAGGGAAATCCCTTATAAGTGTCTTTTTTTTTTTCTTTCAAATTTTATTTATTTATTTATTTTTTTATTTGAAGGCTAATTGCTTTACAGCATGCATTGGTTTCTACCAAAATCAACATGAATCAGCCATAACTAGGACTCGATAACAACCTAGAGGGGCGAGATGGGGAAGGAGGTGGGAGAGATGTTCATATAGGTGTCTTTTTAACTGCTGACCTTTCTATTCATTTCTATTCCTCAGCACTGTCCTCTCAGTGTTGCATGGAATCCTAACTCCCATGACCTGGAATCTGAAAAACAATATTCAGTGTGTTTACTAAATGAGTGTCTACATTTCTTTATTCTTAATTCATTTTGCATGTTGCTTATGCTTGTACCATTTAGGCTCTTCTTTCAAACGTAAACTTTTACATTCTACATTAGGTTCTAAATATAGGAAAGCTCTATTCTTTCTTGTATATACACTTATTCTTCTAAGCCTTAGAATAATTCATTTCTTTTGTTTCTGCTTGTATAGGCTTGAGAGTAATGAGACGGTGATTGTCATCTTTTATAATGACTTCCTTACTTTACTCTTATTTTAGTTGTGTGCCAAATAGATTTTAATCAGTTAATGCAAATTTTGAAACTTATACAGGATACATCTGTTTAATTAAATTATTAGAGCACATATGTGTCAATATTTAAGGCATTTTCTTATCTTATTTATAGCAGCCTTTTTAATCATCCTTTAGATCTAAGTATTCTCCCTTCCCCAAATTAAATATTGTAGTAATTTAATGGCTGTGACAGTCCTAAATAACTACTCCTGATATCATCAGCACTTAAAATAAACTTCAAATTTGTATGCCACTAGTTTTGGAATTATAATTTAAGTCATTCTTTTAGATAATTTTTCCTGATAGAAAGCCATATTATTAGATTCTGTGTAGTTTCATTGTATATGTGCTGCGTGCTTAATTGCTAAGCTGGGTCCGATTCTTTGTGACCCACGGACTGTGGCCCTCCAGGCTCCTCTGTCCACGGAATTCTCCAGGCAAGAATGCTACAGTGGGTAACCATTCCCTTCTCCAGGGGATCTTCTGACCCAGAGATCAAACCTGGGTCTCCTGCATTGCAGGCAGACTCTTTACCGTCTGAGCCACCAGGGAAGCCCATTGAGGTTAGTTGGTAATGTACCTTATCTTTTGTCAGTGACATCACTTAAAATTAGGTTTTGAAGAAAAAATCAGATAGTGAAAATGAAACTTGAAAAGATCCAATTTTTTTGCATTACATCAAGTTCATCTCCTTTAAACTCTTTTCTTAAAGGTGAGAATTGATATTCTCACATAGCCAAAAGATGCAAAATATTGATTAGAGGTATTCTTTAACCTTATTTGTCACGTGTCATCAGATTTTTGCATTTGTATGTTCATCATTCTATCTAAGCTTGGTTTTTAACTACCTACAGGTAATAAAAAGTTAGTGATATCCTCAGTAAGAACAAGCATAAAATTAATAAGGAACTGGAAATAAAGATTTGGCATTTGCCACACATGGAATAAGTTTATATGTTATAAACAAACAAAGTTAAAAATCATATATAGACTGAAGAGATTTTTTTAATCTTTGCCTTTTCAGGTAATGTTCAAGCCACAATGTCTGAGCAGTCTTTCTAACCCATTTTATTGTTTTTCCTAGTTCTGTGTTCATCCTCTTTCAAAAATCCAGCTTATTCTGTAAGGCACTGTGTTAGTATTTTGATCACTCTTGCAAATGATCTGTATTCCTACCGGTTGTGAACCTGAGGACAATTTTTGTAGGCAAAGGCTTGTTTTCATTTGCCTTGCTTACTTTCTATGTTAATTTCTTTATAAGTATTTTCAGTGATTTGTCTTATAAGAGCTCTTGTATACATATTTTTTTTTCCAGTTGATGTGTTTGAAAATCAGGAATTTATAAATATAGCTAGTAGTTGGCCATAAATTGCTTTAACAAATGTATATGTAAGGAAATTGTACTTGTGGCTTGAAACAGCAAATTTCCATATTAAAATTTATGAAAGCTGTAGTGTTGTAGTGGAAGCTGGAACTCAAGGGTATTTTTCCCTCCTGTTTCCTGCTGCCATTCTTGCTTTTCAGCCTAAAAGTCTTTTCAGATTGAGAGGTAACTGTCCTTATAGTCAAGGACAATGTTACAGATAGTAAAAAGCAACACTCCTGTACATTTCCAAACTCTGAAGCCTAGGCCTATATAATTTGCTTTATTCTTTTGAAAACAGTCTGATGTTTCAGTGTATACTCTTCTGGAATCAGAATATTGATAATACTGCATTAAAAGATTAATCAGTATTACTCATTTTTAATTAAATGACTGAACCCAATGAAGAAAAAGAAGACCTTTTGTGAAAATGGGAAGTGTTCTTAGTGAATAGATGATAAATGTTACAGTTCATCATCTGCTTAAACAGATTACTTTGCCATGATGAAAATATCACATAACACCTACTTTTGTGTTCTGGTTTTCTACTTTAGGTCACAGTGTGAGAAACATCCAGGCCTTTGCAGTTCTTCAGAATGCATTTTTAAAAGCAAAAACCAACTTCCTCGCCCACATCATTCTCGACGCCATCACAAATATTTACATGGCCGACAACGCCAACTATTTCATCCTCGAATCACAGCACACACTGTCCCAGTTTGCAGAAAAAATTTCTAAACTCCCAGAAGTACAAAACAAGTACTTCGAGATGCTGGAGTTTGTTGTTTTTAGCTTAAATTATATCCCTTGTAAAGAACTTATTAGCGTTAGCATCCTCTTAAAGTCTAGCTCTTCTTACCACTGTAGCATTATTGCGATGAAAACACTTCTCAAGTTTACGCGACATGACTACATATTTAAAGATGTGTTCAGGGAGGTGGGCCTTTTGGAGGTCATGGTAAACCTTTTGCACAAATATGCTGCCCTCTTGAAGGATCCAACTCAGGCACTAAATGAACAAGGTAAAGCATTTCCCCTACTTTTGATTTTATTTGGCCGAGGAGCTTGGGCAGGGTGTTTTGTTCATGTTTTGTCTTTCATTTGTTTATAGATTTGAGTTGCTTGATAATGTGCATAATTGTGGCATCCTTGTGAATATTTCCCACGAGTTAAAATTTGTTCACTCAACCTCTGTTAGGGAATTGGGGGAAGGCAAGGGAGGAGACAGAAATTTGTCATGGTGGAAGAGAATTTAAGGTAACACTGAGGAAACCATTTATGACCCACGTAATTAGTGTCTTCTGCTTTGTTAGGGAATAGCAAAAAGCTTCTAGAAACAATTGGGATGTTTAGGTGCCTCCAAATCTTTATTAATTATAGAGAGCACATTAGTTTAGTATATCTTTTTAGTGATGTTTATGCACATATTTATTAAGTACCTTAAATTTGCTGTTCTTTGTCCTTTCTGATAAAAGCGTAGTAGTATCTGGCACTGGCACCCCACTCCAGTACTCTTGCTTGGGAAATCCCATGGACGGAGGAGCCTGGTGGGCTGTAGTCCATGGGATCGCAAAGTCGTACACGACTGAGCAACTTCACTTTCATTTTTCACTCTCATGCATTGGAGAAGGAAATGGCAACCCACTCCGATGTTCTTGCCTGGAGAATCCCAGGGACAGAAGAGCCTGGTAGGCTGCCATCTCTGGAGTTGCACAGAGTCGGACACGACTGAAGCAACTTAGCAGCAGCAGCAGCAGCAGTGTCTGGCACTTAGCATTTAATATGTTGAATGAATTAAATTGAATAGACAGTACTACTTACAAACTTTTTTTTTCCTCTTTGGTGCATTAAAACCTAGCATTCTTCTTTGTTGACACTTCTTTGATTAGGAAAGCGTCTGTGAGAAGGATACATTTTACTTTGTCATTTTCCCTTTTAATATTTTTTAGATAACTATAGCTTTGTAGCCATACCAAAATAAAATCTATAAAAATGGACTTTACTTTTGGTAGCTGGTAGTTTAGACATATGTATCATTTTTTTAAAAGGTTATATTGAGTCAGCCCAAAAGTTCATTTGAGTTTTAACATCTTGTGGAAGAAACCAAATGAACTTTCTGGCCAACCCAATACTGTGTCATTTGTATTAGTGGTAAAATTAATAGAAATAAAATTTTAATTTGTTTAAAAAAATAAACCTAAATCCAGAAAGAAATAAGCTGACAAGTCTTGTGATTCGGACCTTTGATTCTTTTTCCCAGGGGACTCAAGAAATAATAGTTCATTTGAAGACCAAAAACACCTGGCTTTGTTAGTCATGGAGACTTTGACAGTGCTTCTTCAAGGGTCAAACACAAACGCAGGTAATTAGAGAAGCTGCTTCTAGCAAGTGCACTGGTAAGATAGTACCTGTGGTTATGTCTTCTCTAGTGATTCTTGCTTCTGAGATGCTCTTGCCACTTAGAGAAAATTCTGTTGATTCAGTGATGGTACTATCCCATCTATAGACATGCAACACTTTTGACCTTCCTAAGTTTATGAATGATAAAATATATACTATTATTATTACTTCAAAATGTATTCTTATAATTTTATTGCTTTTTATAATATGCCTTGTGTTTGAAATATTCTTTTTCTATTTGTTTACTTAAATAGTGCAGACTCTTCGTCGGATAACTTTGCTTATTTAAATATTTTCCCAAAACATCTGCCTCGCATTGTGATTTTCTTAATTATTCAATAATTCAGATTAGAGTATTATAATGCTACAACCTTAAGGAAATACTGAAGAGAATAAAACTTGCTTCTCTCAGGGAAAAAATGGATTTAGTATATCTTTTGCTTTATCTTAGGGCTTCCCTGGTGGCTCAGACAGTAAAGCGTCTGTCCACAATGCTGGAGACCTGGGTTCGATCCCTGGGTCGGGAGGATCCCCTGGAGAAGGAAATGGCAACCCACTCCAGTACTCTTGCCTGGAAAATCCCATGGACAGAGGAGCCTGGTAGGCTACAGTCCATAATAGGGTCACAAAGAGTTGGACACGACTGAATGACTTGACTTGACTTTTGCTTTATCTTTAATCTCAACTTCTCCTTAATCCTTTTTTTTACCTGTCATTAATGAACAGTCCATTGGAAGGACTGATGTTGAAGCTGAAACTCCAATACTTTGGCCACCTGATGCAAATAGCTGACTCATTTGGAAAGACCCTGATGCTGGGAAAGATTGAGGGCGGGAGGAGAAGGGGACGACAGAGGATGAGATGGTTGGACGGCATCACCAACTCAATGGATATGAGTTTGAGTAAACTCCAGGAGTTGGTGATGGACAGGGAGGCCTGGCGTGGTACAGTTGATGGGGTGGCAAAGAGTTGGACGCAACTGAGCGACTGAACTGAAATGAAATGAACAGTCCAACTGTATTTATAAAATATCACTCCTGCTTTTTAACAAATAGAACTGAGACAGTTTAATATGAGCTATTATGTTAGTGGCATGTAGGAGGTACTCTAAAAGCATAAAGGACAGAATGCTATTACTGTGGAGGAAATACTGATGATTTGGATCACTTGGTCGGTGTGTTTTTTTTATACTTAAAGATGGTGTTTGATGTCAGAACACTATCCTCCATGGTCAAAACCACAGGCTATAGAACAGGGCTGTAGAGACATGCATTCTGCTGGCTGCTTGCTCTCTGTATCACTGACCTGACGCCTTACTCAACCTCTGCATGTCTCATTTGCTTATCCGTAAGCAGGTAAGGGATGAGGAGATTCAATAAGTCCATCTACATAAAGCCTTTGGAACAGTACAGCAACCAGTACTTTCTATTATAGAGTTTATTATTATCTTTTTTAATGAATATGGGCTCAGCCACCTTTATTTATCTCATTTTTATTGGAGTACAGTTGATTTACAGTGTTATGAGTTTGTCATTTTTGTGTCTTCTACCAACTTAAAACGTTTGATTCCTTATTTTTTCTTACAGTAAGAATAACTTATTCCCTTTTTTCTTTCTACTATTTTGGAAGCCTTGTTTTCAGTTTAAATCTCATTTATTTGCAGTATTGTTCATCTAAAAGCCTTTTACTAAACTGATTTCAAGTATTTCTTGGTAAAGCCTCTGCATAAAAATACTGGTCATTTTGGTAACTACCTACAAAATTTCTGAATGTTTGAGATTTGGAGAAATTGAGCATGTGGAATGTATCAGGGCATTCTTACATTAAGGAAACCTAGAGAAAATTTGTATATGCCTTTGCTGACATCCCACAGTTTTGCACTGTAGTTGTAAATTTAAAAGGAGATTTTGTATTTTACTTTAAAAAGTAAAATCGCTGGGTAGGTTTTATATGCCTTCTTTTAAGTTACTCTTTCTACAGATGGATCAGATTTGAGTTCGTGTGACTTAGAATGTTTTAAGTTAACCTGTGTTGTTGTTTTGTCTCCCTCCTCCAAGGAATCTTTCGAGAATTTGGAGGCGCAAGATGTGCGCATAATATAGTGAGGTACCCACAGTGTCGGCAGCACGCCCTGATGATGATCCAGCAGTTGGTGCTCTCTCCCAATGGGGACGATGACATGGGCACGCTCCTGGGACTGATGCACTCGGCCCCACCCACAGAGCTGCAGCTCAAGACTGACATCCTCAGAGTAAGCTTGAGAAGTGTGTTTTTTTGGGAGGGGAGGTATAGGGTACTTTTATTGATGGTACATGACAAGGCAGGGCTCCCTAAGCCCCTCCCCTTCCTCAGGGCTTTGGGGATGGAAATGTGTGGAGGTGGAGAGAGTCTCAGTGTGTTGGAGGTGGGGCAGGACTCCCCAGCAGCTGAGGAACTCTCTCTTCCTCTCATGCTCCTACTGGGGCTGGAGGTCTGGGGACCTTACTCCTTGGAGGCCATGTGGACCATGAGGTCCACCAGCCTGTTGCTGTAGCTGAATTCATTGTTGTACCAGGAAATGAGCTTGACAAAGTGGTCATTGAGGGCAATGCCAGCCCAGCATTAAAGGTAGAAGAGTGAGTATAACTGTTGAAGTTGCAGGAGACAACCTCGTCCTCAGTGTAGCCTAGAATGCCCTTGATAGGGCCCTCTGACACCTGCTTCACCACCTTCTTGATCTCATCATACTTGGCAGGTTTCTCCAGGCAGCAGGTCAGATCCACAACAGACACGTTGAGGGTGGGGACGCAGAAGGCCATGCCAGTGAGCTTCCCGTTTAGCTCAGGGATGACCTTGCCCACGGCCTTGGCAGCGCCAGTAGAAGCAGGGATGATGTTCTGGGCAGCCCCTCGGCCATCACGCCGCAGCTTCCTGGAGGGGCCATCCAGTCTTCTGGGTGGCAGTGATGGCATGGACGGTGGTCATAAGCCCCTCCACGATGCCAAAGTGGTCATGGATGACCTTGGCCAGGGGGGCCAAGCAACTGATGGTGCAGGAGGCATTGCTGACAGTCTTGAGGGTGTTGTTATACTTCTCGTGGTCACGCCCATCACAAACATGGGGGCATCAGCAGAAGGTGCAGAGATGATGACCCGCTTGGTGCCACCCTTCAAGTGAGCCCCAGCTTTCTCTATGGTAGTGAAGACCCCAGTGGACTCCACCATGTACTCAGCACCAGCGTCACCCCACTTGATGTTGGTAGGATCTCGCCCTGGAAGATGGTGATGGCCTTTCCATTGATGATGAGCTTCCCGTTCTCTGCCTTGACTGTGCCATGGAACTTGCCGTGGGTGGAATCATATTGGAACGTGTAGACCACGTAGTGAAGGTCAATGAAGGAGTCACTGGTGGTGACAATGTCCACTTTGCCAGAATTAAAAGCAGCCCTGGTGACCAGGCACCAGGCTAGGGTGGGAGAGGAGGTAGAGGGTATGATGTATGGAGAGAATAATGTGAAACATGTACATTACCATATGTAAAATAGATAGCCAATGGGAATTTGCTATGTCACTCAGGAAACTAAAACCAGGGCTCTGTAACCACTCAGAGAGGAGGGATACAGAGGGAGATATGAGTTAGGTTCAAGAAGGAAGGGATATAGATATAGCTGTGACTGATTCATGTTGATGTTTGGCAGAAACCAACACAATATTGTAGAGCAATTACCATTCAATTAAAAATAAATGAATTTAACTATAAAAAAGTAAAATAATGTCAGAATAATAATAGCTGAAGAAAAGCCAGTGTCTCTAACCTGGCCTCCAAGAGCCCTCAGAATGCCCACTGTCTCTTTTCCTTCTGACTTCCTCTTCTGAGATCCCTGCCCTTTTCCTGCCACAGACAGTAAAGTATAGTTGCCTTCTACAATCATACATTTCTTTTATTAAACTTTTGCTTTAT
Organism: Neotragus moschatus; assembly: GCA_006410615.1. Lineage (NCBI taxonomy): Eukaryota > Metazoa > Chordata > Mammalia > Artiodactyla > Bovidae > Neotragus > Neotragus moschatus. Next base: position 215,500 of record SJYA01000966.1, on the reverse strand, counting down.
GCTTCTCATCAGTAATGAGAAGTTTGTGGTTTTTATATTTGTGCTATTGTATGTTTCATTCTGTTTTGAGTATGACTGTTTTGAATATACATTTTAACTTTCAAGCATGATTAATCTGACCACAGTTTATCTCTTAGACAAGGAGGAAATCTACATGCTTGTCAATATTGGGGAAAATCTGTGTATTTGAAGGGATCGCCTGGGAAAATACAAGTGCCCTCAAAAGCTGTTAAGGTTGCCAAGTTTTTAAGCATGCATTTTCCTTCTTTCTTGGTACCATTATAGTTCGATTTGTAAAATATTGGTAGATAGAGGCAACTAAATGATCTGTAATTGGAAAGCAGTGTTGTTCTAGTACGTGGTAATAACTGCCTCCCTCAGGCTGGAGGAAGGCAAAAGAAGGGTCCTGATGGGCAGCATGAGTGATTCCCATGGAGTGAGAACTCCTGCTATGACCTATTTCAGGCAACTGTTGTGTTAATGAATGTGCCTTGAGAGGAGATGTGCATTACCACCCCATGGTATACTATCTCAAGAGCACAAATAATAAAATGCAGAAAATCAGAAGTACTGAGTTCTGAGTATTGGCTACTTTTGGTTTTAAAACAATTTATTGTTTTTAATTTATAGAACTTAATTTTTAATTATGGTTATGTCTTTAAACAACTGGTAGGCAATATTCCAAAAAGAAAACAGTTGCCTCTTATGACCAATATGAGCTGACTCCAGCATTCCACCACTTTAAAAGAATAAAGTTGTGTTGGAAGACAGACAGGAAGATTTGGGATTCCGGTTTCAATTAACGTTTTTGCTCCACTCAGAATTGCTTCTCACTTGGCTGTTGTGGTTCAGTCATGAAATTGTGTCCAGCTCTGCGACCCCATGGATGGCAGCATGCCAGGCTTCCCTGTCCTCCACTATTTTCTGGAGTTTTCTCAAGTTGATGTCCATTGCTTCTCACTGCCTCCATTCGGTTGACTAAACCACAGACCTGTGTGATTTCGTTTGTAATTATTTGAGAACAAGGCTGAAATTCCATGAGATGTAGCATTTTATAATTCTGCTAATGTGAAAATTTGAAGTTTAAGCATTAGATTTTTGCACATGTGGGTAATATATAGCTGATGATTCTGTCTAATGAACCCCCTAGGGCCTACAGCTCCTTTTAACTTTGATATTCACTGCATTATCATTAATTATTGACTTAAAAAGGATATTCGCTTATACATGGTATTTGAAAGTTTCAGATACTGAGATTATGCTGTGATTATGTCAAAAGTACCTAGGAATGACAGTTTTCAGGCAGTAGGAAGTAGACTTATCCAAAAGAATGTAACATAGACTGTTTTCGGTCTAAGGATTAATAAGCAGTGTTTTTCTGACCCCTATCATAATTCTAACTATTGATGTGTTTTTGTACGTAATACTTTGATTCTTAACTCATACTTCCTCATATATAAAATAACACGTGTCCAGTTTTTCCCAGTGTGTATTTTAAGATGGTGATGAACTTTTATGCTAGGTGCTTTGCTAAAGGTTTTACATGTATTTCCTATGAAGTAAGTTGTTATTGTTTAGGTTATTGTTTAAGAGGAAACTGGCATAGAAGGGTTAAGTAACTGACCATAGTGAAATGCTTTTTAATGTTGGAGTAGAATTTCTACCCAAGGGTTCTAACTCTAAGCCCTTGCATTTAACCTTCAGGCTAGGTTATATGATGCTTAAAAATATCAAAAAGTTATGAAGTCTTGTGTTAATATGAGTTGGTATTACAAGTATAGTTTATTAAATTTGAGAAAATACAGATACAAAATGGAAACTTACTGGTTGCTGGATAATGGAAGGATTACACTGTATTTCTAAATTTTATTTACATGTACAGATTGTACATTCTTATTTTTTGAAATACTATAATATGTGTGTTAGTTGCTTACCCATTTCCGACTCTTTGCTACCTCATGGACTGTAGCCTGCCGGGCTCCTCTGTCCATGGGATTCTCCAGGCAAGAATACTGGAGTGGGTTGCCATTTCCTTCTCCAATAAAGTATAGGTATGTACAATGAAATCTCATAATTTCTAAAGCAGTATACTTGAAAAAGGCCTCTTTAGCCTTTCCCTTTTTCAAATACTGTTAAAAATAAAATGAACTTTTCAAACATAACAACTGAGAATATTTAACTTGTGTCTTAAATAATATTAGGTTCCTAAATAATGATATTGTATTTCAGTTGCTGAAACAGGAAAAAGGAGCTTGTGTATCTGCAAACAGACTTCGAATTGCCCTCTGGGGCAGTATAGTTTCATGGTTAAGTGCATGAGTAGAGGAATCAGACTGCCTGAGTTTAATTCCTATCTCTACCATTGTATAACCTATGCAACTCTTTGTGACCCTATGGACTGTAGCCCGCCAGGCTCCTCTGTCCATGGGATTTTGCCAGGCAAAAATGCTGGAGTGGAGATTGAACCCAGTTCTCTTGCATCTCCTGCTTGGCAGGCAGATTCTTTACCACTGTACCACCTAGGAAATGTTATAAACTGTGTGGTCTTTGGAAAATTATTTAGCCACATGAAACCTCAATTTTTCATCTGTGAAGTGTGAATAATAACAATGCCCATTGCAGAGGATTATTTAGAAAGTTAGATAAGCTAATGTATTAAAACACTTAAAGAAGTACCTAATACAGGGCTTCCCTGGTGGCTCAGCTGTAAAGAATCCTCCTGCAATGCAGGAGATATGAGTGAGTTCAATCCCTGGATCAAGAAGATCCCATGGAGGAGGGAATGGCAGCCCACTCCAGTGTTCTTGCCTGGGAAATCCCATGGACAGAGGAGCCTGGTGGGCTACAGTTCCTGGGGTCGAAAAGAGTCAGAGACAAGTTAGCAACTAAACCACCATCACCAGTACATAGTAAGTGCCCCAGAAAATGCTAGTTATTTTATAATGTGTTATTTTTAATAATGAACACAATTAAAAGTATGCCAGTTCATATAGTAAGAGTGTTCAATGCATAGGATTACTGGTAGTTATAAAAGATTATCTTACCTGTTTGGCCTTGTAGCTATTCTGGGGATGAACATGCTTTCAGCCCTCTGGCTATAGTTCACTCTGCAAGTAACTCCATGAAGTGACTCTGTTTTTGAAAGTATCAGGATATGGTCATTTTATATGAATTGAAATACTGCATGCAGGTCTTGGCTACCTGATCATCTCTCTCATCCTTTCTAGAATAAATCCTTTTATATACACAGAGTCATAAGTTTTCATGATTGTGTAATATTGTACTGCTGCTGCTGCTGCTAAGTCGCTTCAGTCGTGTCCGACTCTGTGCGACCCCATAGACAGCAGCCCACCAGGCCCCCCCATCCCTGGGATTCTCCAGGCAAGAACACTGGGGAGTGGATTGCCGTTTCCTTCTCCAGTGCATGAAAGTGACAAGTGAAAGTGAAGTTGCTCAGTCGTGTCCTACCCTCAGTGACCCCATGGACTGCAGCCTTCCAGGCTCCTCCGTCCATGGGATTCTCCAGGCAAGAGTACTGGAGTGGGGTGCCACTGCCTTCTCCAATATTGTACTAGAACATGTATTTTACTTACTTTGCAAAATTACTTTGTAAAAATGAAAAATGACTTCATTGATGTCCTTATTCATCCAATACATAGGAAAAGCTTTTTCACCGAGAATTTGGTTATAGCCATTATTCTATCAAAAGCGATATGTGGTGTGTTTTCTAAAATTTTCTCCTGCTTTTAATATGGCATTTTTTAATTAGCAAAATATTTTACATGCTTCATAATATTGCTTTTTGGGTAAGTAACAAAAATACTCTTAACAGATATTCACAGAATGGCATTCCCCTTTGACGTTCATGTGTGGGTTTTTTTTTTCCTTTAGTTTGAATTATAAGTTTGTGTTGTTTTTTGTCCTCCGTAGGCCCTCCTGTCGGTCCTTCGAGAAAGTCACCGTTCCAGAACAGTCTTTAGGAAAGTTGGAGGCTTTGTGTACATTACGTCCTTGCTCGTGGCTATGGAAAGGTCTTTGAGCTCGCCCCCCAAGAATGGGTGGGAGAGAGTGAACCAGAACCACGCGTTTGAACTTCTCCACATGGTGTTCTGCACGCTGACTGCAGCGATGCGCTACGAGCCGGCCAACTCACACTTCTTCAAAACAGAGATTCAGTATGAGAAGCTGGCAGATGCCGTTCGGTTTCTTGGCTGCTTCTCAGACCTAAGAAAGATCAGCCCCATGAATGTCTTCCCTTCCAATACTCAGCCATTTCAAAGACTTTTGGAGGAAGACGTCATCTCGATGGACTCGGTGTCACCCACTCTGCGGCACTGCAGTAAACTCTTTATTTATCTCTACAGAGTAGCCACAGATTCTTTTGACAGGTAGGACTCTGCTCCATACTCTGAATTTTAAGGATGTGTTATGTATGACTTCAACAGTAAGGCTTGAATTATATTTTCGCGTAAAGTGAAAACACATGGATCTTCTCTCTCATTCACTTACCTATCAATCACTTTATATGTGAACAGTACTATTGCCCTGATGTTAAGCCTTTCAGCACGGACATCTGTGTAATATTTGTCAAACCAGGGTTAGAGTTAGGCTCTCAGGGCACCTAAGAGAACAGTTTCTATGGCGTTTATGTCTCGTGGCGGTGTTTCTTGTGTTCTCTTTTTCCTCAAGAACAGCAGGTGCCTCCAGACTTAGTTGATGTTAATTATCAAGAGGAGAACATGGTTATGATTAATGTGTTTTCAGACAGATGATGTAGTCTCAGCATAGAATCTACATTTTATAATCCTCAAAAAGTGACATGTCTTCCTGGGAGATACTGATAGTTCAAGAGTCTATGAGTTTAATTTGCTTATTCCTTCATTAAACAGTTTCTTAACGAACATCTGCCACATGCCACGTGACGATGCTAAGCATTGAGAGTTCTGCTCAGCACAAGGCTTCTCTGTNAAGTCGCTTCAGTCGTGTCCGACTCTGTGCGACCCCATAGACAGCAGCCCACCAGGCCCCCCCATCCCTGGGATTCTCCAGGCAAGAACACTGGGGAGTGGATTGCCGTTTCCTTCTCCAGTGCATGAAAGTGACAAGTGAAAGTGAAGTTGCTCAGTCGTGTCCTACCCTCAGTGACCCCATGGACTGCAGCCTTCCAGGCTCCTCCGTCCATGGGATTCTCCAGGCAAGAGTACTGGAGTGGGGTGCCACTGCCTTCTCCAATATTGTACTAGAACATGTATTTTACTTACTTTGCAAAATTACTTTGTAAAAATGAAAAATGACTTCATTGATGTCCTTATTCATCCAATACATAGGAAAAGCTTTTTCACCGAGAATTTGGTTATAGCCATTATTCTATCAAAAGCGATATGTGGTGTGTTTTCTAAAATTTTCTCCTGCTTTTAATATGGCATTTTTTAATTAGCAAAATATTTTACATGCTTCATAATATTGCTTTTTGGGTAAGTAACAAAAATACTCTTAACAGATATTCACAGAATGGCATTCCCCTTTGACGTTCATGTGTGGGTTTTTTTTTTTCTTTAATTTGAATTATAAGTTTGTGTTGTTTTTTGTCCTCCGTAGGCCCTCCTGTCGGTCCTTCGAGAAAGTCACCGTTCCAGAACAGTCTTTAGGAAAGTTGGAGGCTTTGTGTACATTACGTCCTTGCTCGTGGCTATGGAAAGGTCTTTGAGCTCGCCCCCCAAGAATGGGTGGGAGAGAGTGAACCAGAACCACGCGTTTGAACTTCTCCACATGGTGTTCTGCACGCTGACTGCAGCGATGCGCTACGAGCCGGCCAACTCACATTTCTTCAAAACAGAGATTCAGTATGAGAAGCTGGCAGATGCCGTTCGGTTTCTTGGCTGCTTCTCAGACCTAAGAAAGATCAGCCCCATGAATGTCTTCCCTTCCAATACTCAGCCATTTCAAAGACTTTTGGAGGAAGACGTCATCTCGATGGACTCGGTGTCACCCACTCTGCGGCACTGCAGTAAACTCTTTATTTATCTCTACAGAGTAGCCACAGATTCTTTTGACAGGTAGGACTCTGCTCCATACTCTGAATTTTAAGGATGTGTTATGTATGACTTCAACAGTAAGGCTTGAATTATATTTTCGCGTAAAGTGAAAACACATGGATCTTCTCTCTCATTCACTTACCTATCAATCACTTTATATGTGAACAGTACTATTGCCCTGATGTTAAGCCTTTCAGCACGGACATCTGTGTAATATTTGTCAAACCAGGGTTAGAGTTAGGCTCTCAGGGCACCTAAGAGAACAGTTTCTATGGCGTTTATGTCTCGTGGCGGTGTTTCTTGTGTTCTCTTTTTCCTCAAGAACAGCAGGTGCCTCCAGACTTAGTTGATGTTAATTATCAAGAGGAGAACATGGTTATGATTAATGTGTTTTCAGACAGATGATGTAGTCTCAGCATAGAATCTACATTTTATAATCCTCAAAAAGTGACATGTCTTCCTGGGAGATACTGATAGTTCAAGAGTCTATGAGTTTAATTTGCTTATTCCTTCATTAAACAGTTTCTTAACGAACATCTGCCACATGCCACGTGACGATGCTAAGCATTGAGAGTTCTGCTCAGCACAAGGCTTCTCTGTGTCCATCCTTTAGCTTCAGTACAAAAATTCAAGCACATAAATGAACAATTACAATATATCAAGATAAAATCTGAGGGAAATCTAGGGTTCTAAGATCGTAAGCCTGCTTTATCTAAATCCCTTATTTTTAGGAGTGTGTTTTCCATCAAGTTCTCACTTTGAAAATAATGTAAGAGTGATTGATTGGGCTGCTCATTTTCCCCAAGCATGATCACTTTTAACAGTTACCATTTGTTTTATCTTATGAAACAAATGAGCTGTTTCTGTTAATATAATGTCCCTGTCAATAAAGCAAGTAACTCTTTTATATCCCTAACTGTAAAATTATCAACTCTGACCTACCTACTGAGATGTTTCTTGTTTCTTAATATTTCTTAGGCCTTAATGTTTAGATAGAAAATACAGGTAATGTAAAAAAAAGTTTTCAAATTTTTTCTGTCTTGAAAATAAAAATGCATATTTATTGTTATATACTGTTAACTTATAGAAGACATGGGAAAGTGTAGTGTTCAGGGAATAAAATGTTAAAATTTGTGTATTTAGGTTCAACCTCTTTTCCCTTGTTTTCTAACTTATCCTAGTTAGCATACCTTATTTTTAGTTTGCTTTGTCAAAAAAAAAACAAAAAAACAAGGCCCACAGCAGTCTGTTTAAGAAATATGTTAAATGTTAACCTTGATGGATAAGCATCTGCCTTAAGCATGCTTTTCTGTCTCCCTCAGTGCATGTGTTGTAGTCTTGTTCCTTGTTCCCCTGAGTATGGAGGTTGTTCCCTATTAAACTTTTACTGGTATTGCTTGTGAAACTAACCAGCTGCCCTCCTGGTGTTTTGCTCTAACCTCTCTGACCCCCCCTGTCTGTTTTGTTGTCTGTAGTCGTGCAGAACAGATCCCTCCTTGCCTGACAAGTGAGTCTTCTCTTCCCTCTCCTTGGGGGACTCCAGCTTTGTCCAGGAAAAGGTACTGATCTAATAATAGCAATCCATCTTTGTTTGCGTGGGTTTTTTTTCTCCTGTGCTTAATGATATATTAATGTGGATTTCGTGCTTTGTGTTGAATAACTTGGAGCTTCCCTGATGGCTCGGTGGTAAAGAGCTCACCTGCCAATGCAGAAGACACGGGTTCAATCCCTGGGTCAGGAGGATCCCCTGGAGAAGGAAATGGCAACCCACTCCAGTATTCTTACCTGGGAAATCCCGTAGACAGAGGAACCTGGCAGGCTACAGTTCATGGGGCCACAAAGGAGTTAGACACCAGTTAGCCACTAAACAACAGCAACAGTTAAATAACTTTGATTTTTTTTTTCCTTTCTATTTGAGTTCTTTGTTTTTAAAATTTTCAGCTTCAGCTGAGTATATTTATGAGAGTAAAGTGTGTCAATGCTATATAGATATCAAGGGCATGTAGAATTTTGTCATCCAACTATAGACTAAAATGTGCCTTTTAGAGCAAACATATTTTATTAATATTAATTTAGAAAAGATAATGTAAGGCATCTTTAAATAGGATACTTTTCTGCTTTTTCTTTTCACTTTAAATGTGCATGGGATCGTTCTTTGGTTTTTAGTATTACTCCAAAATGAACGTGCCAGCCTTGGCTGAGGAAATGTGTATTTTCTCAATCAGGTTCAACCAGTTGAAATGTGATGCTGTTATGAAGACTGAACTGGCTAATCTTTGAAAAAGTGAACAAAAAAACCTACCCTAGCTCCTGCTTTCATCAGTTGTGTGTAAATCTCTTTCTCAGCTGATGTAGTCTACCTCATACTTAAATCTTATGACTGTAAAGTTCCCCGGTGGCTCAGGGCTAAAAAATCTGCCTGCAGTGCAGGAGACTGGGGTTGGATCCCTAGGTCGGGAAGATCCCCTGGAGGAGGAAATAGCAACCCACTCCAGTATTCTTGCTGGGAAAATCCCATGGACTTTATCGTAGCTTTATCCAGGCTAGGATGGCAAAGAGCTGAATATGACTGGCTGCCTAGGGTCGCAAAGAGTAGGACAGGACTGAGCGGCTGAGCACATACACGTAAAAAACCAGCAGGTGATTGACACAAGTACAGGTAAGATTCAGGTGAGAGTCCATTTGTTAACCTGTACTTAAAATGATCATAGTCTGCGCACTTGGCACCAGATTTTCTTCCTTCCCTTGTTTCCTCATAAACACGTACTAGTCCTTAGGTCTTGTATTAATATTCTCATATTGTGGCTTTTAAAAAATGAGCCTGAGGCTCTGCTGTGCTGTTTAATTTTATTTCTGTGGTTCATGTTGTGAAAGTTGAATAGAGTTGTTGATAATTTAGTACTACACAAATTTAGTATTGTAATATATTTTAATAGCAATATTCATTAGGTATATGGGCTTATATTTTCCTTTTTCTCAATGTACACTGGAGTTTACAGCTCATTTTCTTCTATTAGCTCATGAATATTCATAAAGGAATTTAGCATTGTTCAATGTACTTATATTTAAAAACTATTTCTTTTTTGTTTTTTTAAAAAGCAGTTCTTAATTCAAGAAATTATAAAATCAGTTTGAGTTGACCTAAGTGTGTTTTTCTGTTGTTAAAGTAATTAGCGTAAAAGATATTATTTGTGTTGGAAGAGTCATGTGCACCCACTGTCTCACAGAACTACAAGATATTAAAACAATAGTTTCAATTACCAAATAATTTTAATTAGTTAAAAAAAATCACATTTACGACTCTGTCATACATGATGAAGGCTTAAAAATTGCTGTGTTTAAAAACATTTATGTCATTAAATATTAACTAGAATTTACAAAAAACTTTGAATAGAAATTCACAGATTAAAGGAACAAATTATTTTAAAGTTTATCAGATTTTATTATTTATTTAAATAGAGTTTGACAAAGGAAAAAAATAGCATTTTATTCTGTATGATAGGTATTTAAGGTCTTCGATCAAAAACATTTTGTCACCATTTGCAGGACGGCTACATGTAAGGATGCCCTATCTTTGACCTAAGGGGAGACTGTCACTGAATTGACAGTTGTAGCTTGAGTTGTGACTCATCCATGAGAGTTCTAATCCAGTTTATAATCTGATGTTACCCTCAAGGGTTCCCAGTGCCATTCATACTAATAATAAGATCAGTGTTGACATTTTCAGGTTGCCATTCTAGTCAGGTTACATACATTTGCTCAGTAGTAAAAATCATAAGCTGAAAGAAATCTTTTTATTTCACAACATAGTAACTTTCAAAGTTAGAATGTCTCAAGAACATCTCAGATTACATCAGTTTATGGGGATCTTTTTTCTTGTGACAAAATTTTTTTTTTTCTTTTGGCAAAAGGGAAAACCAACATTGTGTTAGTTTTATGGCTTGTGGAGATTAAGATACTAAGGAAAATTTGACATTGTGATACTTGTCTGGCATGTAAAAGCTTCAAGAGTCTTCTCTAAATATTTTAAGAGTTGAAGAACTAAGAAAACTTATTTTGGAAAACTAAAAGCATAGTTTTTTTCATTATTCAGAAGGAATAAAGAAACAGAACTATAGCTGAACAGTATCTAATCAGAGTTAGAGAAAGTGAAAACAAAATATAAAATAGTAACCAAGACTCTCAGAATACTATCTACAGAATGGGAAACAGTGGCGAATACTGGCTATCGTTCAGACATGGTCCCCATTACTCAGTGCCTGTGCACACTTGATGATAATCGATGTAAAGCAAATTCAGGATTTAAATATTTAAATGTATATTCCTCAAAGAGGTAGATAAGTCTTAGGTGTGTGTGAGAATTTAGATTGAAATGTTAAGTTGCAGTTTCTTTAGGCCTTAAAAGTAACTGCAACATAAAAATTAACGAAATCTTGAAATGTCGTTTTATCCTATCTTTGTAAATGGTTAGGTCTTGTTTGATAATTATCCGTTTAGTAAGTTTACCATAATCTCTAAATTTAAAAAGTAGTGTAATACCTGTGATATACTTAAGTGACTTAGTAAGAATTAATTGTTATATAATGCCTGTTACAATAAACCCCATTTTACTTAATATATATCATGTTTTAGATTTCTGTGATGTTTACAGTATTTTTCTTGTTTGAGAAGAATAAAGGTAATTCCTGCATTAGAATATTTTTATAAAAGATTGAAAGTTTACCACTATAATAGTTGATGTTAGTAAAGAGTTCAGTTTCCAAAGGCATAAAGGACTTCTTCCTAGCTAGCTATACATATCCATAAGTATAATAAGTATAAGTTCTAATTTATACCAGGCACCTCAGAAATAATTTGAGAAGGCCTGTAATTAGAATATACAATTAGAATCTATGTTTCTTACCCTCACATTTGGGCTACTTTTTGTGTGTAATGAAAGCAAGTTTTATAAAATTCTTAAGTTTGGAGTCTATTACACAGTGGAGAAAACATGGATCTTTTTTTCCAAGTGAAAAGAGTAAAAATAAGGGGAGAAACATAAGAAGAGTATACCTATTGGTAATGAGCATTTAGAAATCTACCTTGGTAAGTTTAGAAATTAAATCTTTCTGAACAAAAACAGAAAAAGAAAACGAGAATGAAAAAAATGAGTAGGAGGAGGATAATGCTGATTTTAAATAAATGGGAGAGCATGTTTCTAAGTGAAGCTGAATACTTTCTTAGAATCTCTGTTAAAAAGAGAATGGTACTTAAAAAAAAAAAAAAAAAACGTGGAAGTGCCAATTCTTTGCTACTAAATCAGTGACTTAAAGCATCTGTTTCCCAAGCTGCTCTTGTGCCAGAGAGCTGAAACTGCACTGCTCTTGGTGACAGAGCTCAGCATTAGACAAATTATGCTGAAACCGATTCACTGGAACAAAGAGCTCCCATAGGTTGAAGCCACAAGCATCTGTTTCCTTGTGCCAAGACACAAAATGTGCAAAATTCATGAATTGTAGAAGAAGAATATGAACTAGAAGGAGGATATCATTGATGAGATAAAATGGGTATTTGGGACATATCCCAAGATTGAAAAAATTGTGATGAATATTTTCAGTGGTAGGGAAGATAATGCAAAAAAGGATACTGCTGCTGCTGCTAAGTCACTTCAGTCGTGTCCAACTCTGTGCAACCCCATAGACAGCAGCCTGCGAGGCTCTTCTGTCCTTGGGATTCTCCAGGCAAGAATACTGGACTGGGTTGCCATTTCCTTCTCCAGTGCATACATGCATGCTAAGTCACTTCAGTCGTGTCCAACTCTGTGCAACCCCATAGACGGCAGCCTGCGAGGCTCTTCTGTCCTTGGGATTCTCCAGGCAAGAATACTAGAGTGGGTTGCCATTTCCTTCTCCAGTGCATACATGCATGCTAAGTCACTTCAGTCATGTCCGACTCTGTCCAACCCCATGGACAGCAGTCCACCAGGCTCCTCTGTCCACGGGATTCTCCAGGCAAGAATACTGGAGTGGGTTGCCATTTCCTTCTCTGAAAAAAAGGATGAATGTAGTGTTAAGTAACCTAAAGAAAAACTCCCTTGATGCTTAATACATATATTGCCCAGTAGCCAGTCTTCCCAGAAGGTGCTTTGGTAAAGAATCCACCTGCCATTCCAGGAGACACCAGAGACAGAATTTCTTTCCCTGGGTCAGGAAGATCCCCTCGAGTAGGAAATGGTAACCCATTCCAGTAGTCTTGCCTGGAAAATCCCATGAACAGAGGAGCCTGGTGGGCTACAGTTATGGGGTCTCAAAAGAGTGGGACATGTGAGCTCATGTACACAGAACCAGGATTTGAAGCCAACCCTGACTCAGTTGAACCAGTTATAGAGTAGGCCATCTTGTTTGATCATGTTTGTTCTTGATTATATTGCCCTTGGTTCAAGGAAAGGTTGAAAACACATAGGTAATTAAAAAGAAAATCTCACTGAGAGATTTAGTATAACCTATACTCTGATCATATATTATCAGAACTGTCGTCTTTCCTAGAGCTTTGTTGTTTCTAGAGCTTTCAATCACTGTAAGTTAACCTGTTCTTTATATCTTCTGGTGCATGTGTTATCCTTTTTTTTTTTTCTCCTTTGTTTTCTTTCAGTTTTACTGAGATATAATTGATGTACTGCACTATCTAAGTTTAGATGTGTATTCATATGGCTTGCAAAGTGATTAACACAGTAAGTTTAGTTAACATCCATTATATAGATTCAAGGAAAAAATACTCCTTTTCGTTGTGATGAGAACTTTTAGGATCTACTCTTATAGCAACTTTGAAGTATACCTTAGAGCAGTGTCAACTAGTCATCATGCGCCATTCTTGAATGAAACAATTCCAATAGTAAATGGTAAAAACATATAAGACCCAGAAGAATTGATAGTGAAATTATCTGTATGTGACTCGCTAAGAATTATTAATATATAGATTTTTAAATTTCCCAACCTTAAAGTAGCAGAAGATGAAGAAAATGAACAGAGACTATGATTGAAATTAAATACCCAATTACCCTTCTTTCTTTTTTACAGGCACACCTATCATTCTGTTTCTACTCCCCCCGTCTACCCTCCTAAAAATGTTGCTGACCTGAAACCACACGTGGCAGCTTCATCTCTCTCGAGTTCTGATGCCGTCATCATCCATCCTGGAGCCGTGCTTGCTATGCTGGATCTCCTGGCCTCTGTTGGGTCAGTGACACAGCCAGAAGTAAGCTTGTGTATATTAATGCCTCCCTCTCTTTAATAGTGAAAGGTGTGACTGCAGAAGCAAGGGGATGGGGCCAAAAAAGTGATATGGAACCTTTCTGTGTCACATACTGAAATAGATAAAGGGGAAAAACAGGATTCTTCTATTTGAGTCTTAACTTTTTAAATCAATAGTCATAACATATGTTTTAGAGTACAGTTTGTTAAATGATACACATGCCTGTCTGTTGGGCTTCCCGTGTGGCTCAGCTGGTAAATAATCCGCCTGCCATACAGGAGACCTGGGTTTGATCCCTGGGTTGGGAAGATCCCCTGGAAAAGGGAAAGGCTACCCACTCTAGTATTCTGGTCTGGAGAATTCTATGGACTGTATAGTCCATGGGGTTGCAAAGAGTTGGACATGACTGAGCAACTTTCACTTAGTGACAAATGTTTTAGAGTACAGTTTGTTTGTTAAAGTGCTTGTCTGTAAAGCTTTTGAATTATCCTTCATATTTGAATGAGATTCTTTCTGGGTACAGTAATCTGGGCTGTAGGTTTTTCTCTTTCATCACTTTAAGTATGTCCTGCCATTCCTTTCTGGCCTGAAGAGTTTCTATTGAAAGATCAGCTGTTATCCTTATGGGAATCCCATTGTGTGTTATTTGTTGTTTTTCCCTTGCTGCTTTTAATATTTGTTCTTTGTGTTTGACCTTTGTTCATTTGATTAATATGCGTCTTGGGGTGTTTCGCCTTGGGTTTATCCTGTTTGGGACTCTGGGTTTCTTGGACTTGTGTGACTTTTTCCTTCCCCATTTTAGAGAAGTTTTCAACTATTATCTCCTCGAGTATTTTCTCATGGCCTTTCTTTTTGTCTTCTTCTTCTGGGACTCCTATCATTCGAATGTTGCGGCATTTTACATTGTCCCTGAGGTTGTCCTCATTTCTTCTAATTCTTTTTTCTTTTTTCCTCTCTGCTTCATTTATTTCTACCATTTTATCTTCTATCTCACGTATCCTATCTTCTGCCTCCGTTATTCTACTGTTGGTTCCCTCCAGAGTGTTTTTTATCTCATTTATTGCATTATTCATTATTGACTCTTTTTTATTTCTTCTAGGTCCTTGTTAAACATTTCTTGCATCTTCTTAATCCTTGTCTCCAGGCTATTTATCTGTAACTCCATTTTTGTTTTCAAGATTTTGGATCAGTTTTATTATCATTATATTCTAGATTCTTTTTCAGGTAGACTCCCTATCTCCTCCTCTTTTGTTTGGTTTGTTGGGCATTTATCATGTTCCTTTACCTGCTGAGTATTTCTCTGCCTTTTCATCTTGTTTAGATTGCTGTGTTTGGGGTAGCCTTTCTGTATTCTGGCAGTTTGTGGTTCATCTTTATTGTGGAGGTTCCTCCCTGTGGGTGGGGTTGGGCAAGTGGCTTGTCAAGGTTTCCTGGTCAGCGAAGCTTGCCTCAGTGTTCTGGTGGGTGGAGCTGGATTTCTTCTCTCTGGAGTGCAGTGAAGTGTCTAGTAGTGAGTTTTGAGATGTGTGTGGGTTTGTTGTGACTTTGGGCAGCCTGTATGTTGAAGCTCAGGACTATGTTCCTGCATTGCTGGAGAATTTGCGTGGTATGTCTTGCTCTGGAACTTATTGACTCTTGGGTGGTACTTGGTTTCAGTGTAGGTATGGAGGCTTTTGGATGATCTCTTATGAGTTGATGTTCCCTGGAGTCAGGAGTTCTCTGGTGTTCTCAAGTTTGGGGCTTAAGCCTCCTGCTTCTGGTTTTCAATTTTATTCTTACAGTAGCCTGAAGACTTCTCCATCCATACAGCACTGATAATAAAACTTCTAGGTTAATGGTGAAAAGATCCTCCACGGAGAGAGAGAGATCTAGGCAGTGCTCTGTTCCCTAAGTGTTCTCCACAGCCCGGAGAGATTCACAGAGTTGGGTTGAGAAGAGAAGGGGGAGGGAGGAGATAGAGGTGACCTGGGGGAAAAAAAGGAGAGTCCAAAGGGGGAGAGAGTAATCAAGCCAGTAATCACACTCCTAAGTAAAATGGGTAATGAAGATTGGATGTACAAAATTGATAACAAATACTATAAAGCAAAGATTAAAAATCTAGAGGTTAGACTCTCAAAAATACAAAATTTAAAAAAAAATCAGAAAAAGTATAAGAAATATATATGAAGTTTGCTTTAAAAAATAGGGCCTTTTTTTTTTGCAAGGTAATAGTAGGTTATAAAAATGAAAATTAAAGGAGTAATAGAGGACTTAAGAAAAAAAATTTTAATTAAAAAAACGATAATAGTAAAAATCTATCTAGGAATTTCTCTGGAGCTGTTGCGGGCAATGTGGGGTCAGTTCAGTTTCAGATCGTTCCTTGTTCTAGCTTATACTTCTCAACATCTATAGGCCCTGTCCAATGTAGTCGGTGTTCACTACAGGGATTTTAACCTGTTGCATCTGTCACTTCCAAAGTGGTTCCTTCTGTTTATTTGGCTTCTTCTGTTTGCTGGTCTCTTCAGTGTCTTAATTTCCCCTCTGACACAAGGAGGTGAAGGTGGTTGCCTGTTTAGGCTCACTTATTCAGTTGTGCTGTGGGGAGGGAGGAACACTGCAAACACGTATGACTGGCGTGTGTGGGGAGTGCTCACAGTGTCTCAGCCGCACTTGGGTCTGCCTCTGCTCCACGGGGTGTGTCCTTTCCCNTGAGATTCTTTCTGGGTACAGTAATCTGGGCTGTAGGTTTTTCTCTTTCATCACTTTAAGTATGTCCTGCCATTCCTTTCTGGCCTGAAGAGTTTCTATTGAAAGATCAGCTGTTATCCTTATGGGAATCCCCTTGTGTGTTATTTGTTGTTTTTCCCTTGCTGCTTTTAATATTTGTTCTTTGTGTTTGACCTTTGTTCATTTGATTAATATGCGTCTTGGGGTGTTTCGCCTTGGGTTTATCCTGTTTGGGACTCTGGGTTTCTTGGACTTGTGTGACTTTTTCCTTCCCCATTTTAGAGAAGTTTTCAACTATTATCTCCTCGAGTATTTTCTCATGGCCTTTCTTTTTGTCTTCTTCTTCTGGGACTCCTATCATTCGAATGTTGCGGCATTTTACATTGTCCCTGAGGTTGTCCTCATTTCTTCTAATTCTTTTTTCTTTTTTCCTCTCTGCTTCATTTATTTCTACCATTTTATCTTCTATCTCACGTATCCTATCTTCTGCCTCCGTTATTCTACTGTTGGTTCCCTCCAGAGTGTTTTTTATCTCATTTATTGCATTATTCATTATTGACTCTTTTTTATTTCTTCTAGGTCCTTGTTAAACATTTCTTGCATCTTCTTAATCCTTGTCTCCAGGCTATTTATCTGTAACTCCATTTTTGTTTTCAAGATTTTGGATCAGTTTTATTATCATTATATTCTAGATTCTTTTTCAGGTAGACTCCCTATCTCCTCCTCTTTTGTTTGGTTTGTTGGGCATTTATCATGTTCCTTTACCTGCTGAGTATTTCTCTGCCTTTTCATCTTGTTTAGATTGCTGTGTTTGGGGTAGCCTTTCTGTATTCTGGCAGTTTGTGGTTCATCTTTATTGTGGAGGTTCCTCCCTGTGGGTGGGGTTGGGCAAGTGGCTTGTCAAGGTTTCCTGGTCAGCGAAGCTTGCCTCAGTGTTCTGGTGGGTGGAGCTGGATTTCTTCTCTCTGGAGTGCAGTGAAGTGTCTAGTAGTGAGTTTTGAGATGTGTGTGGGTTTGTTGTGACTTTGGGCAGCCTGTATGTTGAAGCTCAGGACTATGTTCCTGCATTGCTGGAGAATTTGCGTGGTATGTCTTGCTCTGGAACTTATTGACTCTTGGGTGGTACTTGGTTTCAGTGTAGGTATGGAGGCTTTTGGATGATCTCTTATGAGTTGATGTTCCCTGGAGTCAGGAGTTCTCTGGTGTTCTCAAGTTTGGGGCTTAAGCCTCCTGCTTCTGGTTTTCAATTTTATTCTTACAGTAGCCTGAAGACTTCTCCATCCATACAGCACTGATAATAAAACTTCTAGGTTAATGGTGAAAAGATCCTCCACGGAGAGAGAGAGATCTAGGCAGTGCTCTGTTCCCTAAGTGTTCTCCACAGCCCGGAGAGATTCACAGAGTTGGGTTGAGAAGAGAAGGGGGAGGGAGGAGATAGAGGTGACCTGGGGGAAAAAAAGGAGAGTCCAAAGGGGGAGAGAGTAATCAAGCCAGTAATCACACTCCTAAGTAAAATGGGTAATGAAGATTGGATGTACAAAATTGATAACAAATACTATAAAGCAAAGATTAAAAATCTAGAGGTTAGACTCTCAAAAATACAAAATTTAAAAAAAAATCAGAAAAAGTATAAGAAATATATATGAAGTTTGCTTTAAAAAATAGGGCCTTTTTTTTTTGCAAGGTAATAGTAGGTTATAAAAATGAAAATTAAAGGAGTAATAGAGGACTTAAGAAAAAAAATTTTAATTAAAAAAACGATAATAGTAAAAATCTATCTAGGAATTTCTCTGGAGCTGTTGCGGGCAATGTGGGGTCAGTTCAGTTTCAGATCGTTCCTTGTTCTAGCTTATACTTCTCAACATCTATAGGCCCTGTCCAATGTAGTCGGTGTTCACTACAGGGATTTTAACCTGTTGCATCTGTCACTTCCAAAGTGGTTCCTTCTGTTTATTTGGCTTCTTCTGTTTGCTGGTCTCTTCAGTGTCTTAATTTCCCCTCTGACACAAGGAGGTGAAGGTGGTTGCCTGTTTAGGCTCACTTATTCAGTTGTGCTGTGGGGAGGGAGGAACACTGCAAACACGTATGACTGGCGTGTGTGGGGAGTGCTCACAGTGTCTCAGCCGCACTTGGGTCTGCCTCTGCTCCACGGGGTGTGTCCTTTCCCAGTCTGTACTGCTCAGGCTTCAGGTTGCTCTGCAGGGAGCAGGCCCAGTGTTGCACTTCCCGGGTCTAAGCTGGTCAGGTTCAAGTTCTCCGGTACTCCACAAAGGTGCAGACTGGGTTGGGCCTGCGTTTTGTGCTGTTCCCCAGTCCCAACTGCTTGGTTTCCGGTGCCCCAAAGTGCCGTGTGTATCTTCTGGGGAGCTAGCTGATCTCTGGCTGCGACCCTCCTGGCGGATGTCCACCATCCAGAATCTCAAGAAGTCTTTGGTTAGAAACTGGAAGCCTGTTCGCAGTTTGGTAGGGGATGCCCTCTCTGGGACCGAGTTTGCCTCTTTCTGGCTCTGGCTGGCGCCTGCCTGCCCCCTATCTCTGGTGGGGATGGGCCCCTGGTCCGCAGCCCGCTAGCTCTTCTCTGGTATTCGCTCAGTTCTTTGTTCTTTGAGCAGGCTGGCAGTGCCTTAGGTTAGGGCTTGCGAGATAGTTCTCTCTCTCTCTCTCTCTTTTTTTTCTCTCTCTGGCTATCCCCAGTTTAGGTTGCTATCTCACTTAGCTCCCTCAGATTACCCTCAGGGCAATCAGGCCCTCTCCTCTCCGTTCAGCCCCCGCTTGCTGGTGGTGGATGTGAGCATCTACGGTACTTCTCTGCTGGGAGTTGCCTTTAGACAAGTAATCTGTGGGGTTTTATTTATTTATTTTTCCTCCTGGTTATGTTGCCCTCCGAGATTCGAAAACTTTCCCCAGACTTGCCGGTGAGAGGGTTTCCTGGTGTTTGGAAACTTCTCTATTAAGGCTCCCTTCCGGGGACAGATCTCTGTCCCTAACTCTTTTGTCTCTCTTTTTATCTTTTATATTTTGTCCTACCTCCTTTCGAAGACAGTGGGCTGCTGTTCTGGGTGCCTGATGTCCTCTGCCAGCATTCAGAAGTTGTTTTGTGGAGTCTGCTCAGCGTTCAAATGTTCTTTCAGTGATTTTGTGGGGAAAAAGTGGTCTCCCCGTACTATTAATCCACCATCTTTGGACTGCCCCTGTTTGTTGAAATGCAAGACAGTTACTTTTAGTGCTAAAATAATTCTGTTTCTCCTTGTAAATCCTGCTCAGCAGTGATAATTGTTAATAAGATGGGGAGAGAAATAACTGAAGATACCATTTTCAGGCTGTTGATGTATTTTTGTTGTAGCACTCGAGTTTGGGTGAACTAGAGTTTGGGTGGCCAGTTTTGTTAAAATACTGTATGGTCTCAGGCCTAAAGTGTCATGAATGTTAACTATAGGCCTTTAATGTGATTATTTACCTACCGTGAAAAAGACTTTAGACAAAAATACTGTTACCTGTATATAGTCATGTAATGTGATGGACTTGAAAGAGAATGTAGTCTAGTTGGATATGCTTCTAAGAAAATGAAGATTGGAAATATTTCCTTAGTCCTGTTCTCAGCTACTTAATTCATCTAAATGTAATCTGAAGTACCTAGAGACACCTCATATCGAAAGGTGTGCTTCACCTTTTAAAGGGAGAGAACTATCACTTATCTTATTAAGAGTGCCCTCGTGTCATGGATTTCTTTGTTAACTCCAGCATGCCTTGGACCTTCAACTTGCTGTGGCCAGTATTTTACAATCCCTGGTGCACACGGAAAGAAACCAGCAGGTCATGTGTGAAGCTGGTCTCCATGCACGACTGCTGCAGCGGTGCAGTGCTGCTCTGGCTGACGAGGACCACTCGCTGCACCCGCCCCTCCAGCGCATGTTTGAGCGATTAGCCTCTCAAGCGCTGGAACCCATGGTGCTCAGGTCAGTGCGTTCTCCTCTTCACATTGAGAGAAGCTGCCATGAGTGATGGTCGTTTGCAGAGTCTTTATAGTCAAGAGTTCTCGCTTTATAAACATATATTCAGTTACCTGTGGGCAAAACTAGAACACCCCCAAAATGGGCAAAATGCTCAAAATACAGAAACAGATAAGTCTAGTTATTAGTAAAAGAGATGTGTTTGTTGTTGGTCGTTTCTCCTCCTAGAATCCAGCAAACTCACCTTGCTTTAAAAACGAAGTCATGTTATATTTGTATGACTTGCATTTACTTGATAGTTATGAACACTTTATGAACTCTTTTAGGAAGCACTTCTTAAATTTTAAAGTCATTACAGATTCAGAGGAAGTTGTGAAGAGAGGTTCTGTGATCCATCCTCCCATTTCCCCCAGTGGTGACGTATTATATAACTACAGTTCAGCGTCAAAACCAAGAAACTGACATTGGTACTATGTATCTATGTACACTGTAGTTCCCTGCCATTTATCACTTGGGTCAGATTGGTGTAATCATCACACAATTAGGGCTTCCCGTGTGGCAGTGGTAAAGAATCTCCCTGCTAACGCAGGGGGCATGGGTTTGATCCCTGGTTGGGAAATCCCCTGGAAGAGGAAATGGCAACCTGCTCCAGTATTCCTGCCTGAAATGCCATGGACAGAGGAGCCTGGTGGGCTACAGTCCATGGAGTTGCAGAGTTTGACACAACTCAGTGACTAAACAACAACAGTCACACAATTAAGCTGTTGCAAGGGTCTCCCCAGTGCTACACCTATATTATCATACTCACTTCCTTAACCCCCACCATCTCTAATCCCTAGAAACCACTAATCTGTTCTTCAGCTTCATAATTTTGTCATCTTGAAAACATTACGTAAATTAAATCATATAGTTTATGACCTTTTGTGATAAGCTTTTTCTGCTTATTACAGTGCCTTTGAGATGCATCTAAATTTTTGTATATCGAGTGTCTTTCTGTTGCTGAGTTGTGTTCCATGGTATGAATGTACCTTGCATAATTTAGCTATTCAAGAAATAGGTATATTTGAATAACTTTTTTAATATAAAAAAGTTATTTTCATCTGTGTTTTACAGATAAAACATTTTTTAAAAAAAGACTTCCCTTAAAAGTTACTTAACCAAACATATTTAATGTGTAAATCAACTTGTCTCACCTTAAAAAAAAATACACTGATATATCTTATCATTTTTGGAATATTAGTTGCTCTCTTTATAAAATAATTTTTTTCTGCTGTTAAAGTACCCCTTTTTCATAAACTTTTAAAACTTTCTTAAAAATGGTTGGACTCTGTTTGTAATTAATATTTTTTAACTGACTCCAAGCTAATGGTGGATTAAGAAAACCCTTTGCAGTTAATATTTGTTAAACAGTATTGTACCAGGCAGTGTGGTAGTCCTTATTACACTAATGTGTACAATTCATTATTACACTAATTATAGAGACGGTCTCTGCTTACTTTGACCATCACATTATGAATGTATTCAGAGACCTAAAGTTTTGAAAGCAGCATGGAGATTTCCCCCGATCCTTTTTGGTGATCTGCTACTTTAAAAGTAGAGAGAGTGAATGAGTGAGTGAGAGAGACTATCTCATACCTAATACTTGTATTTACTAAATAACTTATATTGCCTACTTAGATAAACAGAGTAAGCAATGGAAACCAACCATTTTGACAGGCTTGGTTTTCACAGTGAATGAATTATCAGAAGAGAAGGCTGCATGGTGGAACAAGCACCTAGCTGTCAATAAGCCATAAGTTACAAGCTAATTACGGAGAAGGCAATGGCACCCCACTCCAGTACTCTTGCCTGGAAAATCCCATGGATGGAGGGGCCTGGAAGGCTGCAATCCATGGGGTCACTGAGGGTCGGACATGACTGAGCAACTTTACTTTCACTTTTCACTTTGATGCATTGGAGAAGGAGATGGTAACCCACTCCAGTGTTCTTGCCTGGAGAATCCCAGGGACAAGAGAGCCTGGTGGGCTGCTGCCTCTGGGGTCACACAGAGTCGGACACGACTGAAGTGACTTAGTAGTAGCAGTACAAGCTAATTATATTGTGCGCGCTCTGTGAAAAACCGACAAAAGGTACCTGACTTCTAAATGTTTGGGTATATTACTGTAGGGACTTGAAAATTCAAAAAAGTCTTTTTTATTTTATTTTTTTCCTTTTACATGATGCCATAAATGACTAGGTATAAAGGGCTTCTATTTGTGTAATCCCATAACATTTCACTTTATTTGTACCCATCACATTCCAGGGGAACATGCTCTTCGGTTTTCATTTTCTAAGTTGTCACAATATTTTATGCTCTTTTCAATAGTTCGTGATTAAAACATAAAATTAACGTTGTGTATTATAAAACTGTTTGGATTGCTTTAGCTTTTTTGGTTTGTTATAATTCATTAAATCACTTTTTTGGGTGCTTAGCTTGTGAATTATATAATGTTCTCAATCAAGGAGTAACTTTGCTTTGTCTCCTCTTTAGGGAGTTTTTGCGTTTGGCAAGTCCATTAAATTGTGGTGCCTGGGACAAAAAACTGCTAAAACAATATAGGGTCCACAAACCAAGTTCACTGAGTTTTGAGCCAGAGATGAGAAGTAAGTTGACTTTTAAAATTCCCTTTCCTGGGTTTATCTTATAAATGAAAATCCTGTAGAGGATGAATATTATTTCAAGAGAAGTTCGACTATGGAATAAAAGGGTTTGTTGGGTTTTGTTCATTGTTATTTAAATAGAAAAACATAAATCTCATTGATTGACTGGAGAAGCAGTTATAGGGATGGCTGAAGAAGCATTGATGTAAGCAACATCCAGAGAAGATGAGAACAATGTAAAGAATAACCCTTGGTTTGGAAGAGGGAATGCCTCTTTCTCGGAGGATCCATAATTTCTCTGCCTTTCTCAATTAACTTTTGCTGCCTGGACCAGGGTGGTTGATTGGACTATTAAAAGACTGAGGCTTTGCAAGACAATTGGTGTGGGAGGACATGGAGAACAAGAAATTTTAAATGCTAGTAAAAATAGTTGAGAAGTTATACCAAGGAGTAAAGGATGGATAGAGGAAGAAGCTAGTGCGAGGCTGGGAGAAGAGGAATGGATCACTGGGAGGGAGAAGAGTGGCTTGGCTGAGAAGCAAATGTAGTGAGAGGATAAGAATGGGAGAACTGGAAGAAGGAGATAGGATAATAGCAATCAAAACTGGAGTTGTGAGACAAGCAAAGAAGAGGACTGCGCCCAAATTTTGGCTCTGGAGTGAAGCAGAGGTGAAGCTCATTGGAGGAAAGGTGATCATAGCAGTGGGGTATTAGGTTGACATCCCCCAATATGCTGGTGAGAGTTAGTACAGGGAAGAAGGGGGAGTGAAATGCCTACCCGTCCATCATGGACCATGGAAAAGCACCAGATTCCATCCACACACAAGCTCTGGGGAGAGTGTTCTCACTAGAGAGTTCAGTTGCCCTGGATTTCCTCCCAGCATTAATTCTGTAATTTGTTGGGTTTTAATATTACAGTTTATTTTGTCTGATTATTAGCCATAGGTAAGGCCTCTGTGTTGATGAATTGAAGTGACCATTACTAGTGAAGCAGGAAAGAATAAAACTTAGAAGAGTAGAATGCCCTTTTTTTTCCTTTTTCTTTTTTTAAATTAGAATGCCCATTCTTAAAGGATGTAGTTCACCCCTTTTTGCAGGTGAGAATCAAAGAGACTGAACAGCCTTTAATCATTATTTCAACCTTAATATTTCCTGTGGTTTATCAGTGATGAGAAAATACTGTGTTCTGGAAACCTGAAGATCTTTCAAGTTCGAACACAGTTTTATTGGAAGACGAGAGTATTTCAGTTTTTCTTATCAATTAATATACATCCCCTGCATGTATATATATTTTTTGTTGTTTTTGTACTTTACGTAATTCCTTAGAACTAACAAATATAGTTCCTTTCTCTAAGAGAATACTGAAAGATGTTGATGGTTGCCTGAATGGTTAGCACCCTTAAGAGGGAAACAGGTAAATTCATACGGTTCATCTTGAGAGGGAATATCTTTTCTATGACATTTGTGATGTATTCCTGAAAGAATAGAACAGCTTGTATACAATTTATTTTTTTGTTCTTGAAATTGTTTACCATTTGCATGCATATAGGGATTTTTCAATTCAAGTATTTTTGTGATCACATGTTTAAAAGTTAGAAGAATCAAAAATGAGAAAATGGGAGGAGCAAGTTTCTGCTATTAATGTCTGATTTTTTTTTAATAAGAAAAATGAACTGTTTCCTTTATAATGCTTCTCAAATATTTTCTTCTCAAAGATAATATTTATTAAATAACTTTGTGGAAAAAAGTATAATCTGGTTTCTGTGAACATGATTAACTGTAGCTTATAATTAAATTTTACTGTACCAGTGGCTTAGATAGTTATCATAGGTGATTTTTATTCTTTTTCTATCTGATTTATACTTGTACTCTGTAGCTTCCAACATTTCTGCAGTGTTTTTATTGCTTTAGTAATAAATAACAAAGTAAAAAATGATGGTATTTAAGTTTTAAAATGAACATAAATGAAATTAAAACTTTAGACTTTAAAAGTAAAATTATTGTGTAGATTGAAACCGAAAGAGTAGTATTTAAAAATTAATCAGTCTTGTTAAAGTCATTGTTTTAGAAATCTACATGATATTCTTCCCAAGAGATTTTCTTTGACTTACAGGTAGTATGATCACATCCATGGAAAGTCTGGGTTCTGATAATGTTTTCAGCTTACATGAAGATAACCATTACCGGATAAGCAAGAGCCTAGTGAAATCTGCAGAAGGAAGTACTGTACCCCTGACCAGAGTGAAATGTCTGGTCTCCATGACAACTCCACATGACATCAGACTTCATGGGTCATCAGTTACTCCAGCTTTTGTTGAATTTGACACATCCCTTGAAGGGTTTGGGTAAGAAATTTGCAAGGTAGCCAAACCTTATATTATTTTATGCCTCAGTCTTGCCTTTGACAAATAGACCTTTGGTTTTAAATTTACTTAAGTACAGTACAGTATATGCTATATATTTTCAAATGATTGAGTTCTTAAGTATGTTATTTTAAAGTTTTTAGGTTTAATTATTATGCTAAATAAGTTGGTATGGTATGGGAATCAGCAGTCTAAGGTCCACAGTCCAAATATGTATTTGAAAATTCTTTTTTTGTAAATTATGTTTCATTTTAACATAGCCACATTCATGTATGTATATATATTATTTATAATATTTTCATGCTGGAGTACAAAATTGTGATAGAGCCTATCTGGTCTGCAAAGCATAAAATATTGATGTTCAGGCCTACTCAAGAAAATGTTTATCAACGCCTGATTTAGTACAATAAAGTTACAGATAACATACAAATTTAAATTATTTTAAAAGATCTTTGGCTAGGTTTTGTCATCATCTTTTTGCCTCAAATGACCTAACTTACTAGCTTACACATTATACATATTCAGTTAGTATCACATTAAGTGAGTTAATACTTCCAAGTGGAAGAAAAAAACTATAGTAGTGGAAGTAACAATAAAGAGTCTAAGAGGGGTTCCTTGGTGGTCTAGTCGTTAGGATTCTGGTTTTCACTATGCTGGCCCAGGTTCAGTTCCTGGTTGGGGAACTGAGAATCCTGCAAGTTGCGAAGCCAAAAAGAAAAAAAAAGAATAGAGACACTCCTCTGCTTATAGGTTCTAGAATAAAATATATTAATCATTTTTTAAAAATCTATAGCAAATCTAGAAAAGTATATTTATAAAGTCACTTAGTCTCAATATGGATGTAAATGCTAAAAGATCTATATCTGTGCTAGTTTTTTTGTGGGATTTTTATACATAAATTGTGTTTTAAGAACACTGTTGTGGATTATTATCGGACAGTGAATTAAAACACATTTGGGACTGGGCAAAACTAATCAGAACAGTGTTAACAGAGGAGAGTGACTCACTAGGAAGGGCCACAAGGGACTTTATAAATATGATGATGAAATTGTTCGAATATCTTGAATAGTGTTATACATTGGTGCATTTTCCCATGTGCAAATTATACTATGATTTTTTTTTTTAATTTAAAGTGTCTTTGGATATTCTCATGATTAAAAGAAGGGAAGGACTTTGTTAGGCATCCAGACTTATTCCATAATCTCTTACCTCTGATTACCCTTAAATAACGGTAGTTTATTTCACTGTGGTAAGTACATAGCAATAAGAGAAGAAAACAGTTGCCCTCTAAAATGTACTTTATCTTTTACTTAATAGCTGCCTGTTCCTGCCCAGTCTGGCCCCTCATAATGCCCCTACAAACAATGCTGTCACAACAGGTCTTATCGATGGGGCCGTGGTCAGCGGCATTGGTTCCGGTAAGTATTACTTCCTCTGCTTATGAGATTCTTTTTTTTTTTTTTTCCAGCAGACTATATATTATTTAGAGATTTTGCTTTTTCTGGCACCTTTTTCAAATACAAATATGAGTCAATGCAAACTCTCTCATTATTATTTTTCTATTTTCACTTTAGGCGAACGATTCTTCCCTCCTCCATCTGGCTTAAGCTACTCCAGCTGGTTTTGCATTGAACATTTTAGTTCTCCTCCCAGTAACCACCCAGTCAGACTCCTTACTGTTGTTCGCCGAGCAAATTCTTCTGAGCACCATTATGTATGCCTTGCCATAGTTCTCTCTGCAAAAGATCGGTCTCTGATTGTCTCCACCAAAGAGGAACTACTCCAAAATTATGGTCAGTATCTGCCTTTTTCTTTTTGATTCCTGGCAGTTATTAAAAGTACCAAACTTCATTTTTAATACTCAGTTTTGAGGTCCAGTGGTAATTCTTTTCTCATTTAAATTATTATAGAATAGAATAGGTTATATGATAGGTTGAAGATTGTTTAGTGGTGAAATTTCAGGACACTTTGACTTTCAAAAGAAACTTAGATAGAAAACAATGGAGAGAGGTCCTAAAATAAGGATTCATCTCTGCTCGCCAAGAAATCACAGCTTTTGCTAGGAAAGCAGGATGCTTGTTTAATACATTTTAGTAAGGATTTTCATTGGCTGTGAATTCTGCTTGACTAATGAATATTCATTGAGCACCTGCCTACCATATGTGCCACTCTGTGCTAGACACAATAACATTTTAATTAGTTTATTCACTGCTAACCTTCAAGGCTTAATACTGACCATTTAATAATCCTAATTCTCTTAATTCCCTCCAACATGCCATACCGTTACATTGCTGACTTCACACTCAAGGCATTCATAAAGATCTTCCAAAAGATAACAAATAAAATAATACCGAAATATTAGTTCACTGAATTTTCTTTGCTCTGAATGTAAGCATTTGTATATAAACATCCCTCTTTTTATCATCTAATTTTGTCTTTTAACTAATTAAATAAAATAATAGCATATGTTGCTTCACCTGTTGTCACTAGTCACTTATTAATTGAATATGAATATTAACTCATCAGTTAAATAGTAAGGCTTCTCTTAGGATTCTTAACCATGATCAGCAGAGAGTTAGGCATCAATACAGGAATTGCTTTAAAATCCATTATTTGCCTATTTTGTGGCATCTGATTCTGTTTCTGTTTTCTTCCTAGTTAAGACTACCTCCAGTCTTGAGATACCTACTCCCTCTGTTCGTTCACTATATCTGGGACCTCTCGCAATTTCCTTCAATAGCTTTCTCTTCCATCTTCCTCTTAAAATTCATATTCTTCAAGCTTTTATGTTTAGTCTTTGTACTCAACCAGCTTTTCATGAGAAAACATCAATTTTCTGTTAGCATTATGCCTCTGTAACTTCAGGGGCACTGTGAAGTTAAAATTATTTAATTTGTCTGTATTCCAGGCTTTGTCCTCATATGTTCACTGCGCACTAGACATCTTAATGTGAATAAAAGTCCACAGAAATATTTGTTCTTAAAACCTCACTCCCTCTGTTTTCCTGTCTTGCTGAATAACAGCCTCATTAGCAGCTATCCTGTCTTGTCGTTCAGTCGCTGGTTGTATCAGACTCTTTGCGACCCCGTGGACTGCAGCACATCAGGCTTCCCTCTCCTCTATTTCCTGGAGCTTGCTCAGACTCATGTCCATTGAATTGGTGATCCCATCCAGCCATCTCATCCTCTGCTCTCCTCTTCTCTTCCTGCCCTCAATCTTTCCTTGCATCAGGGTCTTTTCCAGTGTGTCATCTCTTTGCATCAGGTGGCCAAAGTATTGGAGCTTCAGCATCAGTCCTTCCAATGAATATTCAGGATTGATTTCCTTTAGGATTGATTGGTTTGATATCCTTGCTGTCCAAGGGACTCTCAAAGAGTCTTCTCCAGCACCACAGTTTGAAAGCATCAATTCTTTGGCGCTCAGCTTTCTTTGTGGTCCAAGTCTCACAGCTATGCATGACTCCTGGAAAAACCATAGCTTTGACCATATGGACTTTTGTCAGCAAAGTGATGTCTTTGCTTTTTAATATCTTGTCTAGGTTTGTCATAGCTTTCCTTCCAAGGAGCAAGCTATCCTATCTAAATACCTCAAATCATCCTTGAAACTTCAGCTGGGAAGCTACCCCTCTTTCTACTCAGTCTTGCTGTACTGTCCCTCCTTAATGTTGCTTGAATTTTCCTCTCCTCCCTTTGCCCACTGTCACAGCCTTTGTTTATATTCTTTACCACTTACCTGGACTTCATAGATTTTAATTTTTATTTTGTTCTTGTCCATTTATCCTACCAGAAGTCTTACGTTCCTACTCATGATACTTCTGTTTTTGTAATCTGGACCCTACCACCTAAAAATTGAAAAGGGAATAATGAGTTAAGTGAATAATAATGGAGGATTTGGAAAGAGGATAGCATTTAATAGAAAAGTTTGGAGTGGGTCTGGGGATATTTCAATAAAAAATGTTTTCTAACTATATCATTCACTGAATATAATTTATAAGACTACAATAGTTAATTTATCACTGGAAATTGTAGTAACATATACATTGGTAATATTAACGATATTACTTTTATAAGTATCTATGCTCTGAACAGCCACAGTTCATTAAGATGCCTAGGTAACTTAAAGTTGTCAGAACCGGTTGACTCACTAAATACCCTGAAACACCACTGAATGCTGGGTATATCTTAGTTTAAGCCTGAGTCAGAATGTGAAGCTCTTAGAAAAATTTTTCATCTTCTACAACTTTTAAGAGGATTCAGTCTATTAGCCAGGGAAGGGAGAGGGAAGAGTTCTTGGTTTCACCCATACCTTTCATCTTTTTTTTTTGCATCCCTTAGTCCATGACACTAGACCTCATCAATAGATGTATACTCTGAATCATCATTTAAAAATAAAATCTTGACTTTTCAGTGCATGAAAATATTTTAATATTCTAAAAGTACAATGTTTTATTTGTGCTTGTTTCTTCAAATAATACAAACTTTTAACTGTCGATATATTATATGAGTTTGTCCTGAAAACCACTGGGTCTGCATTAAGGTAAATGGTTAAGATTAGCTCTTTTTTTAAAAGTTTTCTTGGGTTGTAGGGAGGAATGAGTTTTTAACATCTGGATTTCTGCTGCTGTCCCATCTCCTTTTGAATTCTTATAAAAGATAAATTAATTTTAACTACTTTAGCATTAAGTTAGTACTTAATCCATTATATCCTGGTGTGATTTGGCAACATACTCGGTTGTAGAGGCAAGCCAGATTAGAGTCAAGAAATGATTGCAAATGTTAGCAGATCCCCAGAGCAAAAGAAAATATCTTTCCAATTAAAAAAGAAAAATTTTTCCACTCCACAAATCACTTTGTTACCAACAGTCGTCAGCTAAAGGTCAAGGCTGTACAACTACAAAGTAAGAACAAATAGTTGCCCCCCTTGTATGACTGAACAGAGCATAAAGCAAAAATAAACTGTTTACTTTTCTTTTTTATTTTTCTAACCAATTCTATAGTTGAATGCATGTTAAACTATGATTTTAAAAGATGTTGTATAACAGACTATGATGGGTAGTATTCAACTAATCTCTTTTTTTATCTGTCGTAAATTTATTTTACAGTCTATTTATTTTTCATTTCATTAGTTACCATAACTTTGATTTTGACTATGTATCTTAAACAGAAATGAGCAAAATGTATCCCAGGTTTTACTTTTTACGACAGTTAAGTTATTCAGTGAATAAGATATTTTTATTTACATCATCATCATAATAGTCTGGGCTTCCCAGGTGACTCAGTGGTAAAGAATCCGCCTGCCAACACAGGAGACATGGATTCAATCTCTGGGTCAGGAAGACACCCCCCCCCCACCCCCCCCAACCC
>SJYA01000966.1:144046-185058 GCA_006410615.1 Neotragus moschatus | reverse complement strand
GCCCCCCCCCCCCCCCCCCCCCGGAGAAAGAAATGCAGCCATCTCCGGTGTTCTTGCCTGGGAAATCCCATGGACAGAGGAGCCTGGCAGGAAACAGACCATGGGGTTGCAGGAGTCAGATGCAACTTAGTGAGTGCACCACAGCAAGCTAGTAGCCCAACAAAGAGTGGAAGTCTCAATGTGAGCAACTGTTAGAATGAGGATGATGATGAGTTTTCAATTTCTTCCCCCTCCTTCAGTTGATGACTTTAGTGAAGAGTCCTCTTTCTATGAGATTCTGCCATGCTGTGCACGCTTCCGTTGTGGAGAACTGATCGTTGAGGGACAGTGGCATCACCTAGTTCTGGTGATGAGCAAAGGGATGCTGAAGAACAGCACTGCAGCTCTCTACGTCGACGGCCAGCTTGTCAGCACCGTGAAGGTGAGCGTGCTCGGAAACCCTCCTTACAGGGCGGCTCAGTGCTGTGTGCAGAGCATTTATGTGTGTGTTTGCAAGGGTGTTTCTTTTTAAATACTGGCTTAATTTTAATTTGTCCTTCAGTGCCCATTTAAAACAGTATGTGAGAGTCATGTGGCTGGCTAATTCATGTCACTTTGTTAGAAATAAAGGAGGTGTTACAAGGTACTGAAGATGTTAGTGAATAGCACAGTGCTTGAGCACTGAAGGACAAGGAAAGTGCAAGAGCACTGAAGGACAAGCACTTGCCGGATTGGTAAGTGCTTTTTCACCATAGAGAAATCAGACGGATGGCTGGAAGCCAGATTTGTTGTTCTTGTTATTCAATTGCTAAGTTGTGTCTGACTCTTTGCAACCCTCTGGACTGTAGCCCGCCAGGCTCCTCTGTGGGATTTCCCAAGCAAGAATTTTGGAGCCAGCTGCCATTTCCTTCTTCAGGGGATCTTCCCAACCCGAGGATCGAACCCTCATCTCCTGCATTGGCAAGTGGGTTCTTTACCAGCTGAGCCAAGAGGAAGCCCTTAGGTGTCTCAATAAACAATGAACATGCTATTTTGTCACTGCATTTTTACTACTATGTGCAATCCAGTAGATTCTGTTGTCCTTTCGAGTTTGAATTGTTTTTATTCACATTTGTTTTCAGATCAACAGGATTAGTCCCTGAAAATAATATTGTGTGTTTCCTTATTGTTTGTTGAATGAATGAGTGAATGAACGCGTGCACATTACTCTCGATCGCTGTCCTACAGTTTTCAGAAGAGAGGCCAGAGAGTCGATGTGACCAGTAAAGAATCCAAAGGTCCTTTTTTAAGTCAGGATGAATTTTGCATGTTACTTTTCTACAAACTGTGTTTATTTTAGCAAGCTCTTAAAGTTCTTTAACTTTGAAAAGATGGTATCCATTTTTATAGAGATAGCACTTGAAAGAAGCAACAAAGATGAATTCGGCCTTTTTCTGAATTGAAGTTTAAAAAGTAATGAAATGGGCCGCCTTTGAATACATTTCCTTCTTTAATGATATTTTACTGTGACATCGTTTCAACATGATAAATCCTGAAACTAACTCTGTGGGAATACTCATATGTTCTCTTTGTATACAGGACTGCATTTGAAATGGGCTTGTAGATTCTTTAGAAGGTTACTCCTTCATTATTTTTAGTATTAATATTATTGAAAATAAAAATGTCTAGATTGTGAGGTAGGAAACTTATTATTGATATGTTGATATCATCATCACTTTGCCTGTGGGAAGTCACAGTCCTCTGAAACTAACCTTTAGGTCAAATGTTGGTCTTCATACTCATACTCTTAACATCACAGGGAGCTGTTCTTTAATGCATAGAGTAATAGATGTGATCTGAAGCTGGGACAGTGTTAAGACAAAACAATGTATGGAAATGTTGTACACACTTGTCAACAGATGAGAACTGCCTGTACTGTAAGAAGCTACTTGATTTTATCTCTTATACTGTATATGTTTATTGTAATAATTGAATGACAGTCTAAGCATCTTTTCAGTAAACAGTAGTATAATTTCAAATCTAAAAATATATTTTTCACTGAGATTAAACTGTGTGTATAAATTATAACCCCCTTCATGGATCACAGCCTTGTCATGGAGAAGGGGCTCGCATAACTCAATGGAGCTATGAGCCATGCCATGCAGGGCCACCCAAGACAGATGGGTCATGGCAAAGAGACGTCAAGGGAATATTTTATGCACGGATGGGCTTGATAAAGGACAGAAATGGTAAGGACCTAACACAAGCAGAAGAGATTATAAAATGGTGGCAAGATTCCACAGATGAACTATACAAGAAAGGGCTTAATGACCCAGATAACCATGATGGTGCGGTCACTCACCTAGAGCCAGACATCCTGGAATATGAAGTTAAGTTGGCCTTAGGAGGCATTATTATGAACAAAGCTAGTGAGGTAACAGAATTCCAACTGAGCTATTTGAAATCATAAAAGATGATGCCGTATTTTAACAGCATTTAACATTTTAGTTACACTCAACATGTCAGCAAATTTGGAAAACTCAACAGTGGCCATAGGACTAGAAAAGGTCAATTTTCATTCCAATCCCAAAGAAAGGCAATGCCAAAGAATGTTGAAACTACTATATAATTGTGCTCATTTTACATGCTGTGCTCAAAATTCTTCAAGAGAGGTTTCAGCAGTATGGGAACCAGATATATAAGATGTACAAGCTGGATTTAGGAAAGGCAGAGGAACCAGAAATCAAATTGCCAACATCTGGTGAATCATAGAAAAAGGAAAAGAGTTCCAAAAAACCATCTGCTTCTGGTTCACATCTGACTGCACTAAAGCCTTTGACTGTGTGGATCACAAGAGGAAAAGTCTTAAAGAGATCAGACTATGAGACCACCTTACCTGGCTCCTTAGGAACCTGTATGTGGGTTAAGAAGCTACAGTGAGAACTGGAACTAGTAACAGTAGACTGGTTCAAAATTGGTAAAGGAGTACAACAAAGCTATATATCATCACCTTGCTTATTTAACATATATGCAGAGTACATCATCCGAAATGCCGAGCTGAATGAATCACAAGCTGAAATCAAGATTGCCAGGAGAAATATCAACAACCTTATATATGCTGATGATACCACTCTAATGGCAGAAAGTAAAGAACTAAAGAGGACTGAAAAAGCTGGCTTGAAACCCAGCATTCAAAAACCTAAGATCATGGCATCCGGTCCCATCACTTCATGGCAATTGGAAGAGGGAAAAGTGGGCGCAGTGACGGATTTTATTTCCTTGGATTCCAAAATCACTACAGACAGTGACTACAGCCTTGAAATTAAAAGATGCTTCCTCCTCGGAAGGAAAGCTCTGACAAACCTAGACAATGTATTAAAAAGCAGAGACATCACTTTGCTGACAAATGTCCGTATAATCAAAGCTATGGTTTTTCCATTAGTCATATACAGATGTAAAAATTGGATCATAAAAAAAAGACTGAGCACTGAAGAATTGATGATTTTGAGTTGTAGTGCTGGAGAAGACTCTTGAGAGTCCCTTGGGCATCAAGAAAATCAAACCAGTCCTTCCTAAAGGAAATTAATCCTGAATATTTATTGGAAGTAGTGATGCTGGAACTGAAGCTCTAATACTTTGGCCACATAATACAAAGAGCCAACTCACTGGAAAAGACCCTGATGCAGGGAAAGATTGAGGTGCAAAAGGATCAGCTGGTAGCAGAGAAAGAGATAGTTGGATGGCATCACCAACTCAATGGACATGAGTTTGTGCAAACTCTAGAAGAGGCATGCTGCAGTCCGTGGTGTCACAAAGTGTTGGAGCAACTGAATGACAGCAACAACATAAATCATTTAATACTCACTTTTCTAATATTTGTATAGCACTTTATTCATTCATAATAAAACACTTAATACAGTTTTATTGAACAGACTCACATAGCAAGTGTTATAACTAATTGTAAGACTGCCTGCCTAACCATAGTTGGAAAGTTATTTTTATATCAACCTGAAAATTCCATAACAGCATCATTAATTTCGTTTGCAAACCAGAGAGTAGTAGTGTCCCTATATTTGTCTGTTGCCCTTTCTAGCATTAGGTGGTTTATCTGTATTACAGAGGTTAGTTACAAATTTCCGTCTTGCGCATCAGTTTCTAGAATCTTGGCCTGCTCTTATCTTTCCCGACTCAACAGCATTTGTATATTTGTAAAGTTGTATGGCCCTGGGATAATGAAAATCTACAGTTGAAAAATGATTATTTTCCTAGTGACAGTGTTTGGTGTTGAATCTCACAAATTTGCTTTCCTTTTCTTTACAGCTTCATTATGTTCACAGTACTCCCGGGGGCTCAGGCTCTGCCAATCCACCAGTGGTTAGCACAGTCTATGCCTACATTGGTACTCCGCCTGCCCAGCGCCAAATTGCTTCATTGGTTTGGCGCCTGGGACCTACACACTTTCTAGAAGAAGTATTACCTCCTTCAAATGTTACTACCATTTATGAACTAGGACCAAATTATGTGGGAAGCTTTCAGGCTGTATGTATGCCATGTGAGTAACTTATTCTTTGTTCTTAAAATTGTGTAAAGCTTACCTCCTGTGATATAAATGTGTGAATAAGTGCATACGTGTAGATAATATTATACATTATATTTGTCTAATAAAAGGGCCTTCTCCTCTGCATTCAGCATGAAACTGTTGACCCCTCTCTGCTATTCAAAATGCTCTCCTCCACTAATCATCCCATCCATCCTTATTTCTAGTCTTCATGTCTGATCACTAGTTTTCCAGTTTCTCTTCTTGGCTCCAAGATGTGGGTGTGTACTTTTAACAGTCTAACCCCAACCTTCTTCTCTCTGTCATTTCTCCTATTACACGAAGCCATTTAAAGTGTATGTCCTTTGGGAAAAGGAAAGAAGGANAGAATCCAAAGGTCCTTTTTTAAGTCAGGATGAATTTTGCATGTTACTTTTCTACAAACTGTGTTTATTTTAGCAAGCTCTTAAAGTTCTTTAACTTTGAAAAGATGGTATCCATTTTTATAGAGATAGCACTTGAAAGAAGCAACAAAGATGAATTCGGCCTTTTTCTGAATTGAAGTTTAAAAAGTAATGAAATGGGCCGCCTTTGAATACATTTCCTTCTTTAATGATATTTTACTGTGACATCGTTTCAACATGATAAATCCTGAAACTAACTCTGTGGGAATACTCATATGTTCTCTTTGTATACAGGACTGCATTTGAAATGGGCTTGTAGATTCTTTAGAAGGTTACTCCTTCATTATTTTTAGTATTAATATTATTGAAAATAAAAATGTCTAGATTGTGAGGTAGGAAACTTATTATTGATATGTTGATATCATCATCACTTTGCCTGTGGGAAGTCACAGTCCTCTGAAACTAACCTTTAGGTCAAATGTTGGTCTTCATACTCATACTCTTAACATCACAGGGAGCTGTTCTTTAATGCATAGAGTAATAGATGTGATCTGAAGCTGGGACAGTGTTAAGACAAAACAATGTATGGAAATGTTGTACACACTTGTCAACAGATGAGAACTGCCTGTACTGTAAGAAGCTACTTGATTTTATCTCTTATACTGTATATGTTTATTGTAATAATTGAATGACAGTCTAAGCATCTTTTCAGTAAACAGTAGTATAATTTCAAATCTAAAAATATATTTTTCACTGAGATTAAACTGTGTGTATAAATTATAACCCCCTTCATGGATCACAGCCTTGTCATGGAGAAGGGGCTCGCATAACTCAATGGAGCTATGAGCCATGCCATGCAGGGCCACCCAAGACAGATGGGTCATGGCAAAGAGACGTCAAGGGAATATTTTATGCACGGATGGGCTTGATAAAGGACAGAAATGGTAAGGACCTAACACAAGCAGAAGAGATTATAAAATGGTGGCAAGATTCCACAGATGAACTATACAAGAAAGGGCTTAATGACCCAGATAACCATGATGGTGCGGTCACTCACCTAGAGCCAGACATCCTGGAATATGAAGTTAAGTTGGCCTTAGGAGGCATTATTATGAACAAAGCTAGTGAGGTAACAGAATTCCAACTGAGCTATTTGAAATCATAAAAGATGATGCCGTATTTTAACAGCATTTAACATTTTAGTTACACTCAACATGTCAGCAAATTTGGAAAACTCAACAGTGGCCATAGGACTAGAAAAGGTCAATTTTCATTCCAATCCCAAAGAAAGGCAATGCCAAAGAATGTTGAAACTACTATATAATTGTGCTCATTTTACATGCTGTGCTCAAAATTCTTCAAGAGAGGTTTCAGCAGTATGGGAACCAGATATATAAGATGTACAAGCTGGATTTAGGAAAGGCAGAGGAACCAGAAATCAAATTGCCAACATCTGGTGAATCATAGAAAAAGGAAAAGAGTTCCAAAAAACCATCTGCTTCTGGTTCACATCTGACTGCACTAAAGCCTTTGACTGTGTGGATCACAAGAGGAAAAGTCTTAAAGAGATCAGACTATGAGACCACCTTACCTGGCTCCTTAGGAACCTGTATGTGGGTTAAGAAGCTACAGTGAGAACTGGAACTAGTAACAGTAGACTGGTTCAAAATTGGTAAAGGAGTACAACAAAGCTATATATCATCACCTTGCTTATTTAACATATATGCAGAGTACATCATCCGAAATGCCGAGCTGAATGAATCACAAGCTGAAATCAAGATTGCCAGGAGAAATATCAACAACCTTATATATGCTGATGATACCACTCTAATGGCAGAAAGTAAAGAACTAAAGAGGACTGAAAAAGCTGGCTTGAAACCCAGCATTCAAAAACCTAAGATCATGGCATCCGGTCCCATCACTTCATGGCAATTGGAAGAGGGAAAAGTGGGCGCAGTGACGGATTTTATTTCCTTGGATTCCAAAATCACTACAGACAGTGACTACAGCCTTGAAATTAAAAGATGCTTCCTCCTCGGAAGGAAAGCTCTGACAAACCTAGACAATGTATTAAAAAGCAGAGACATCACTTTGCTGACAAATGTCCGTATAATCAAAGCTATGGTTTTTCCATTAGTCATATACAGATGTAAAAATTGGATCATAAAAAAAAGACTGAGCACTGAAGAATTGATGATTTTGAGTTGTAGTGCTGGAGAAGACTCTTGAGAGTCCCTTGGGCATCAAGAAAATCAAACCAGTCCTTCCTAAAGGAAATTAATCCTGAATATTTATTGGAAGTAGTGATGCTGGAACTGAAGCTCTAATACTTTGGCCACATAATACAAAGAGCCAACTCACTGGAAAAGACCCTGATGCAGGGAAAGATTGAGGTGCAAAAGGATCAGCTGGTAGCAGAGAAAGAGATAGTTGGATGGCATCACCAACTCAATGGACATGAGTTTGTGCAAACTCTAGAAGAGGCATGCTGCAGTCCGTGGTGTCACAAAGTGTTGGAGCAACTGAATGACAGCAACAACATAAATCATTTAATACTCACTTTTCTAATATTTGTATAGCACTTTATTCATTCATAATAAAACACTTAATACAGTTTTATTGAACAGACTCACATAGCAAGTGTTATAACTAATTGTAAGACTGCCTGCCTAACCATAGTTGGAAAGTTATTTTTATATCAACCTGAAAATTCCATAACAGCATCATTAATTTCGTTTGCAAACCAGAGAGTAGTAGTGTCCCTATATTTGTCTGTTGCCCTTTCTAGCATTAGGTGGTTTATCTGTATTACAGAGGTTAGTTACAAATTTCCGTCTTGCGCATCAGTTTCTAGAATCTTGGCCTGCTCTTATCTTTCCCGACTCAACAGCATTTGTATATTTGTAAAGTTGTATGGCCCTGGGATAATGAAAATCTACAGTTGAAAAATGATTATTTTCCTAGTGACAGTGTTTGGTGTTGAATCTCACAAATTTGCTTTCCTTTTCTTTACAGCTTCATTATGTTCACAGTACTCCCGGGGGCTCAGGCTCTGCCAATCCACCAGTGGTTAGCACAGTCTATGCCTACATTGGTACTCCGCCTGCCCAGCGCCAAATTGCTTCATTGGTTTGGCGCCTGGGACCTACACACTTTCTAGAAGAAGTATTACCTCCTTCAAATGTTACTACCATTTATGAACTAGGACCAAATTATGTGGGAAGCTTTCAGGCTGTATGTATGCCATGTGAGTAACTTATTCTTTGTTCTTAAAATTGTGTAAAGCTTACCTCCTGTGATATAAATGTGTGAATAAGTGCATACGTGTAGATAATATTATACATTATATTTGTCTAATAAAAGGGCCTTCTCCTCTGCATTCAGCATGAAACTGTTGACCCCTCTCTGCTATTCAAAATGCTCTCCTCCACTAATCATCCCATCCATCCTTATTTCTAGTCTTCATGTCTGATCACTAGTTTTCCAGTTTCTCTTCTTGGCTCCAAGATGTGGGTGTGTACTTTTAACAGTCTAACCCCAACCTTCTTCTCTCTGTCATTTCTCCTATTACACGAAGCCATTTAAAGTGTATGTCCTTTGGGAAAAGGAAAGAAGGAAGAGTCTGACAAACACACACATAACATTCTTTAGCTTGGACCAGTTAGCATCAGTTTGCCTCGTCTCTTTATTCCTGCAGTCCACTCCTGTTATCCTTTATTCCAAAAGGAATTTAGAATCAGAGCGCTGATGTTAAGCTCAGTTCTTTGGTAGCGCTCTTTCCAGATGCCACCTTCCCTTCCCTCGTTCTCATTCTGCCAAAGTTCTAAGTAGATGTGGGACAAGTATACTATGAATGATGATAGTACTATGACTTCGTAATTTTGCTTTCACTTAGTTTCTTGATTCAGATAATATCTAATAACAGCTAACACTGACTGAGCACTTAATATGTGCTGAATAAATTGATACCCAAGAAGGACATAGCTGTTCTGGGCCCTTCACAAGTATTCATTCGTCTCCTCAAAACACCAGGACTTAGGGACTGTTGTTATCGTCTGCATTGTACAGATGAGGAAACTGAGGTGCAGAGATGTATAGGTCACCCAGCTTCTAAGTGAGAAAGCAGAGGTTCACACTGAGTCACCTTCTTCAGAACTGCTCCGCTGCGTCTACTAGAGGAATAAAGAGAGGCGTATATGAGAGCTCTCACTGGGGAGGAGACCTAATGCCTCAAGGTTCACAGGTGTTCCACTCATTCCCTTGTTCCTTGGAACCAAGAGAAAGTGTTTTTTAATTCCTTTGGTAATACTTAGAACTCTTCTTCCTTTACATTGTGCTACGTATTAAGTATATTTTAAGAGTAAAACTTGGGATGCAAAGCTTTGTTACTTAGTTGCTAAGTCATGTGCAACTCTTGAGACCCCATGGACTGTAGCCTGCCAGGCTCCTCTGTCCGTGGGATTCCCCAGGCAAGAATACTGGAGTGGGTTGCCATTTCTTTCTCCAGGCAAAGCTTTGTGACAGGGTGGTTTTTCCTTATTTTCTAATTAAAGAAAGAAACGAAGAGCTGGAAATTAAGTAAAACAGTTTCTAAATTTTAGCTCCTTGTTCTACTTTAAAAGATTTTCAAGGCTACCCATTTAAAAACGGGGATAAGAAAAAGAATAAATAAAAAATGATAAGAATTTAAAAATTGTCTTAGGATCAAAGAAAAGCTGATAATTTTGAAAAGGATTATTCTTCTTTTGAAGGTAAAGATGCAAAATCTGAAGGTGTGGTCCCATCTCCTGTGTCATTGGTACCAGAGGAAAAGGTGTCATTCGGCCTCTATGCACTGTCCGTGTCCGCCTTGACAGTGGCAAGAATCCGGAAGGTATACAACAAGCTCGACAGCAAAGCCATCGCTAAGCAGGTAAGCAGAAAGATTTCCCAGTGGGCTGCGGGTAATGTTCCCTGAAAAGGTGTTCCAGAGCTTTCTCTGGCAGCCCCCCCCCCCAAGCAGGAGTGGTTGCTAAAAACAGTATTTTTCATCTATTACTTTGGTTTATTTTGCTTTGGATTTAAGCCACAACATTTTTAGCCATTTAGTGTAATTTGGAAGAGTGAGAATTTCCTTCCAAGTGTCCAGTTTATATTCTTATATTTTCATTGGCAATTAAGAAATTGAACCTTAGGAAACTAAAGAACATAACTGCTATTTTAATTTTTTTCTGGATAACTTACTAAACACCGGGCACCATTTTGTTCAGGACATAGCAGTAGATGAAGAGTAAATCCCTGCCTTTACTAATGTTCTTACATTCTAATGGAAGAGACAGACAGTAGCAATTAAAGAAATAACCTGATCATAGAGTATGTTGGAAGACAAGAGTGCTAGGTTGAAAAACCAAGCTGGCAAGGGGAGAGAGAGAGGCTGATAGTTTTAGTGGGTGGGTCAGAGGAGACCTTCCTGAGAAGGTGAAATTGGAGCAGTCTTGAGAGAGAGAAGGCAGCAGCGAATGATGTGTGTATGGGGAGAGGGAGTGGAGTGTGCATTCCAGGAATACTAGTGCTGAGGCCCTGAGGGGACAGTACGTGCCTGCCAGAGAGGCAGGTGTGGCCAGAACGACAGGAGAGAAGGCCTGGGTAGTAGGCCAGGCGACAATGGAGTCCTTTGTGCTGATCTGAAGGAAGCTATAGGAAGAATAGTTTGGGGGGCAGTGAGGGAGATGTTGAGAATGATGTTTTGGAAAACTTTGGTGTCTCCATTAGGAGGCTTCTCAAAGCCACTGAAAGTAGGAGTCGGTTCAGGGGAGAGGTTTGAATGCCAGGGTTGTTCCCAGGGGGTGTTAAAGCCATGAGACTGGGTGCAGTCACCAAAGAAGAGATTCAGGTAGAGAAGAGGGAAGGTTTACAGACAGATCTGGCACATTCCAGTGTCGCGGCCCGGGGAGAAATGATGAAGAGCCAGCTGGGAAGGAGAAAGCAAGGAGAGGCTGGTGTTGAAGGCAGTGATTCACTGTGGCAGACGTGTCAGAGCAATCAAGAAGGGTGAAGGCTGAGGACCACCGTCAGGTTTAGGAAGGTGGAGTCGTCAGTGCGCTTGACAAGACATTTTGGCTGTTGAGGGGAAGGAAGTCAAGAGGCTGGAAGGAAAGGATTTGGGAATAGTTTAAGTATTGACAAGCTTTTAAGCCAGAGGCTTGCCTGTGAATAGGCATCTCTCTCTTCTGAGAAACATAAACCACATAAATTTAGTTCTACAGATAACATCAGAATTATGTCTATGAATTACATTTTTTTGCTTTAAAAGCAAATTGTGTATGTCTGTGCAAAATACATATCTTTTGTGTGGGCATGTTTTATCCATAAACTTTTGATCAATTTATATGACATTTATTTGCACATGGTGTGAAGCAATTTTTTTTTGCTTTCCTGTCAAACTTGTAAACTTTCCCCTTGCCCCTGTTAGGGTGGACGCGGACAGTGCCTTATATTCATTATATGATATTCACTGATCAGAAATACTGGGAGGCAGTGAGTGTTGAGAACCTTTACACCACAAACGAGTTTCATTCAGAAGGACTCCAGAGCTGTTCCCCAAGACCCCCTCACCACCTTTCTCTCGGTGGAGTGTATTAATATTTCACTTACTTCCTCCAAGTTTCCACACCTTTGCAAGTATTTGCACATTTTTAAAAAATGAACACTCATGTTTTTTAACACTCTGAGAAGTCGAGAGAGCAAAGTTATGTTCCCCATTCGTGTTCTTTTTTCTTTTCCAGTCGTAATGTTGAGACCATTCCTCTCTCATGACATTTTTTCCCTTTCCTGTTTGTTCTTCAGTTAGGCATTTCCTCCCATGAGAACGCCACTCCTGTGAAGCTGATCCACAACTCCGCAGGACACCTCAATGGACCCGCACGGACAATTGGGGCTAGTCTAATTGGATACTTGGGTGAGTCACATTGCTTTTTCCTTTCAGGCTTCTTTGTGGTGGTGGTCTTGTCACTGAGTCACTCTTTGTGACCCCATGCTCTGTAGCCCGCCGACTCCTCTGTCCATGGGGTTTCCAAGACAAGAATATTGGAACGGGTTACCATTTCATTCTCGAGGGGACCTTCCCAACCCAAGGATAGAAACCATGTCTCCCACATTAGTAAGTGGATTCTTTATCACGGAGCCACTAGGGAAGCCCTCAAACTTCTTTATTTGTCTTCAAATCCCTTTAACTTTCTCATTTGAGCCATGGTGTCCTAAGTTCATATTCTGTACTGCTGACCTATCATGTTCTTACAGTATTCAGAGATTAATGTCAATCCCAAACTCCAGTGAGCTTTAAAAATTATAACCGTTTATAAAATTCCATTAACTTACCCCTGTCTTTTGTCAATGCTGATGAGCACTGATTGTATGCTGCTATATAATTTCAAGGTGATAGTCACACTCCATAGACTTGGAAATACTGATGATTGCTACATGATTTGGTGCCACAGCGAAGACACGTGTGGTGCTTCTGTTTTTGGAAATGAGCTAGAAATAAGAGCTTCAGAGTAGGAGCCCTGTGGATCCAAGTGTAATTAAAGTCAGAGCTACAGAGCCTCAGATCTCGTATCTATTTAGAAAGAATTGATCATTTTGGTTAGATAGAATTTTGAAACATAACCAAATCAGGCCATCCAAAATTCAAAACTAGGAATTATGTATTCTAATTTGCAAATCAGTATGTAATATCAAAGTGTTATTCTCTCAGTCATGTCCAGCTCTTTGCGAGTCCACCAGACTCTTCTGTCCATGGAATTTCCCAGGCAAGAATATTGAAGTGGGTTGCCATTTCTTTCTCCAAGGGATCTTCCCAACCCAGGAGTCGAACCCAGGTTTCTGCATTGCAGGCAAGTTCTTTACTGCCTGCGCCACTAGGGAAGCCTAGTATATAGTGTGGATTCCTTTTAAAATTAACAAAAAGTGTTATGCCAGTCAGTGTCCTACATGTTTATCAGTCCTTGGCAATTATTGTTCCATCAGTGTCCGCGTCTCTGAACTTTTTCTTTTTTGACCATATTGTATTGCTAAGTTTCCTTTATGCTAAAGCCCATGGTAGTTTTTCTTTGTTCAGCTCAGGAGATATTTCCTGAGCTCTGCTCTACGTTCTTTGCAAAAATACAGCAGCACTGTTGTTGTTGTTCAGTTGCTCAGTTGTGTCCAACTCTTTGCGACCCCGTGGACCACAGCACGCCAGGCTTCCCTGTCCATCACGAACTCCCAGAGCTTGGTCAGATTTTTCAGTGTCGCCATCCAACCATCTCATACTCCATCATCCCCTTCTCCTCCTGCCTTCAATCTTTCCCAGCATCAGGGTCTTTTCCAATGAGTCAGCTCTTCGCAAGAGGTGGCCAAAGTATTGGAGCTTCAGCTTTAGCATCAGTCCTTCCAATGAATATTCAGGGTTAATTTCCTTTAGGATTGACTGGTTTGATCTTGCAGTCCAAGGGACTCTCAAGAGTCTTCTCCAGCACCACAGTTCGAAAGCATCATTTCTTCGGTGCTCAGCCTTTTTTATGGTCCAACTCTTAGATCCATACATGGCTGCTGGAAAAACCATAGCTTTGACTGTACGGACCTTTGTTGTCAAAGTGATTTCTCTACTTTTTAATACCTTGCCTAGGTTTGTCATGGCTTTTCTTCCAAGAAGCAAATGACTTTTAAATTCATGGCTGTAGTCACCATCCACAGTGAGTTTTGGAGCCCAAGGAAGTAAAATCTGTCACTGTTTCCATTTTTCCCCCATCTATTTCCCACAGAGTGATGAGACCGTTTGCCATGATCTTACTGATTTGAATGTTGAGTTTTAAGCCAGCTTTTTCACTCTCCTCTCTCACCTTCACAGGAGGCTCTGTAGTTCCTCTGTGCTTTCTGCTGTTAGGGTGGTGTGCCATGTGCATATCTGAGGTTACTGATGTCTCTCCCTGCAATCTTGATTCCAGCTTGAGCTTCAGCCAGCCCGGCATGTCAAATGATGTGCTCTGCATATTAAGTTGAATAAGCAGAGTGACAGTATGTAGCCTCCATCTATTCCTTTCCCAATATTGAACCAGTCTGTTGTTCCATGTCCAGTTCTAACTATTGCTTCTTGATCTGTGGTATAGTAGAAAAAGCAGTGAGTGAAGAGCTCAAAGATTTAGGTTCTAACCCTTCACCAGTCACTGTGGATTTATGCCAGACATTGGAACTCTGTGGATGTTGATTTTTCTTATCTATAAACTGGTAATGCTGGCCCTAATTACCTTAGACGGTAGTTTTCAAAATCCAACTCCATGCTATATAAAAGCATTGTGAATACTACAAGACACACAGAAACAGAAAGTGCATATTGGCTTTGTTTTTTTAAGAAACTCAATTTTGATCAGTAGGCAGATGACATTCAAACAGTGCCTTT
Source organism: Neotragus moschatus (assembly GCA_006410615.1). Classification (NCBI taxonomy): domain Eukaryota; kingdom Metazoa; phylum Chordata; class Mammalia; order Artiodactyla; family Bovidae; genus Neotragus; species Neotragus moschatus. The sequence continues at coordinate 170,744 of SJYA01000966.1, read as the reverse complement.
AAAAAAAAAAGGTTAAGAACATAGATAATTATTACAAAGTTAGTTCCAATACTGTGTTTACCATGCTTTTCAAGGTTACTGATGTACTATTACTCATATTACGTAACTGAGAGAAGCTTTGAGCAATAATGTTGAATGTGGTTTGTTTGACTTTTTTATGGGCTTCTCAAGCCTGCCAGTGCAGGAGCCACAGGAAATGTGGGTTCGATCTCTGGGTCAAGAAGATCCCTTGGAGGAGGAAATGGCAACTCACTCCAGTGTTCTTGCCTGGTAAATCCCATGGACAGGGCAGCCTTGCGGGCTATGGTCCATAGGGTCGCAAGAGTTGGATGCAGCTTAGTGACTAAAATGAAATAATGCATAATTAATGAATAGTTCTTAGGATGATGTATTCAGTTCTTGTTTACAATGGGGAATTTATTTTAACTATTTTCCACTGTCTTTTAATCAGGAGTAAGAACATTTGTTCCTAAGCCTGTTGCCACTACTTTGCAGTACATTGGTGGAGCCGCAGCCATCCTGGGCCTGGTGGCCATGGCTTCTGATGTGGAAGGGCTGTACGCAGCAGTCAAGGCCCTGGTTTGTGTGGTCAAGAGTAACCCACTAGCCAGCAAAGAAATGGAAAGAATCCGGGGCTACCAGGTTTGTAACAATAAAGCTTGGTCTTCACTTAACTTTGCATTAAAAATCTTATAATTTTCATTGTTAATTCATATTTTTTCAAACTCTGGAAGAATTATATTGTCCAAGTAAACTTTAAAAGTTGGTAGTTTTTATTAAAATAAAACATGTTTCAAATAAGAATGTGGGTTAGTTCAGTTATTTTTCTCTATGACAATAGGAATTAAATAGGGTCAGGACTTCGCTGGTGATCCAGTGGTTAAGACTTCGAGCTTCCCATGCTTGGGGAACAGGTTCCTTCTGTGCTCCACAGCATGGGCAAAAGAAAAAGAAATAGGATCGTATTATCACTTGCTCTAGAAATGGCTGAATCAGTCACAATTCCAGGTTCTCCTGGTTTGCTTTGTCTTTTTCCTTCACACCATGTCATCTTTTGCCCCCTCCCTTCCTGTATTAGTTAGCTAGGGGATATGAGAGCCACTGTATGTTAAGTTTGTCATTACTAGTCCTGAAAACACAAGTGAGGCTAAAAATATACCCTGTTCATGTATTTACAGTCTGTGCTAGGTTTAGGCGCAAAGTTACTTTTAACAAGAGACAGGAGTGTCTGGGTCAAGATTAAATCCTCTAGGGGAGATGAAGTGTAAATGCCTTCTCTAACTTTAGCAGTTAGTTCATTGGCAGTGGATAATGTTTACTATAATGTTTTCAGTAGATTTAATTGTACTGTTTTGGTGTTTTGTTTTGCCAAACTGACAAAATAACAGTTGCAGTATTGTCTATCATGAAAAAATAGGAATAATCTCAATGTTCCAATAATATGAGAATGACTAATAATACTATAACCATTCCATATATCATTCAGCCTTTTAAAATTGTACTTATGGAGACAGTGTTGCAAAAGAAAACAATCCTTTTGACAAAATGTTATGTAGAGAACAGGAGTAGAAAATTATATACATGTGATGGCAACAGCAACTCAAGATCTTTATGTACAAGTAGAGTTTATGTAAAAGTAGTTGAATAAGAGAATAATGGGATTACCCTAATTTTCAGATATCCTATAATACTATGTTATCATGATGAAAGATTAGAAGTCAGTGTAGAAGTCTCAGGACTTGCTCCCCTTAGGGTTCTCGTGTGTGTGTGTCTGTGTGTGTATGACGATTGATCAGCAAGCACTGGTATTTTCTTTCAGTTGCTGGCAATGCTGTTTAAGAAGAAACGCTCCCTTCTTAACAGCCACATTCTCCATCTCACTTTTTCCTTGGTGGGAACTGTTGACAGTGGACATGAGACCTCCATTATTCCAAATTCAACAGCTTTCCAGGATCTACTTTGTGATTTTGAAGTATGTATATAAACACTAACCAGTAATACATAATCAATTAACAGATTCCTTATTTGGTGTATTTATAGAGTTAACTATGGAAGAGTTTTCTAAGACATGTTTTTGTTCTATAATTTTATGATGCTCATGCTAATGTCATTAGTAAAACATACAAAATAGAGTAGTGATCGTGCTTTTTACCAGCGATAATCCATGGTACCAGTAGTATAACAGTGAGATGGTGTAATGCATATACCTAACTACACTCAACTTGCTGTTGTCATTGGCATGACATGAGGCACATGTATCTTCAGCAAAAAAAAATTTCGGTTACTAGTAGCTGTATAGTGAAATATTCATTTCAGCAAAGTAACAAGATTTTTATTTCTACTGACTTACTGGCATAATAGCTTCCACTTTGTCCTCTCAAGGCACCACTTAATCACGCATGTTCTTTGGCTTTAATATCTTGTTCACAGCACTTTGCACTCGCATCACTATATAAAATCTCCTCTCACAAGACTGGAGGCTTTACAAGGGCAGAGATCATGTCCGTCTGCATCTTTAGATCCCTACAACCCAGAATAGTGTCTAGTACTCAAGAGTTTGCTGTGATGTCTGGCCCTAAATCATCTTCATAACTTTCATAAGCTCCATCTTGTCAGTTATTTTAAAGACTGTGTGCCATAAATGTTGTACTGAAACTTTATTTGAAAGCTTACTAGCAGCACCCCTCTAAATAAAAATTCATGGCTCTTCTCTGCTCTTGGTACCCCAGCCTCCACAGCATATGATGCTGCGTTTCCGTGTTTCCATTTTCTCGCATGTCCTCCTCTTGACAGCTTTTAGGCATCGCTCACCTGCCTCTTTATCTCGTTCACTACTTTCCTCATCATTTTCTGGTGATGGAATTTTCGTTTTGTGGTTGTTTAGTTGCTAGGTCATGTGCGACTCTTTTGTGACCCCCTAGACTGTAGTCCACCAGGCTCCTCTGTCCATGGAATTTTTGAGGCAAGAATACTGGAGTGGGTTGCCATTTCTTTCTTCCTGATGCAAGGATGGAACCTGTGTCTCCTACGTTGTATGAAATTTTCGTTACTTTACTGAAAAGCGTCCATCTTTACTTCTTTATCCTTTCCCTCTGTTCTTTTTCCTTTAGATTCTCACCCAGCCCCACAGGCTCATGTCTACGGAGACTTGCAAACCTAAATCTTTAGCTTGATATCTGAATCCAGATGTATTTCTAACTTCTTCCTAAATGTTTCCATTTCCGTGTCCCAGCAACACCTGCACTGAACGTAACATCCTTTCCCCAAGTTAGTTCTTCCTTTGAACTTATGTTTCTATTCGTAGCACCACCAGTTCTCTCATTCAGTGAGACTTGAAGTTGAAAAATGAGCTTCCTCCTCTCCTCCTCCAGTGTTTATAAACAGCATGAATTAAGGCAGATTCTGCTTCCGCATTTCATGTGTCCTGTGTTTTCTGTTTCTCCTGCTACGTCCTAATCCAAGTCCTAATCAGTTCTTCTACTGAAATAGCGATCACTTCTTTTCTCCTTTCTGCAGTCTATTTTACGTGTTTTTTTAAACCTCATTCTTTCCAAGATATAATCATGTAACTTATTAAAAATTTTCAGTGCTCTGTCCTACACAATAAAGTGCACATTTCTCAGCCTGATATTCTAAATTCTAATACACAAACCTCTCATTATATTAGAAAATCATTATTTAATATGTTTGAGCCCAGCACTGTATTAGGTGCTAAGAATGCAAAAATAGAAGAGTCCGTGCCTCAAGGCATTTAATGCTTAGATGAGAAAAGCAAGTAGACAGTAAAAAATTTGTGAGAGCATGGAGATAAGGGTATGCAGAGGGTTTCCTCTGTGGCTCAGTGGTAAAGAACCCACCTGCCAGTGTAGGAGACATGGGTTCAGTCGCTGGTTCGGGAAGATCCCCGTGTTACAGAGTGTCTGAGCCTGTGCACCGCAGCTACGGAGCCTGTGCTCCAGAACCCACATGCCACAACTGTGCGGCCTATAGCGGCCTATAGCCTCTGTTCTGCAACAGGAGAAGCCATCACAATGAGAAGTCTGCACACCCCTACAGAGGGTAGCCCATGCTCACCGCAACTAGAAAGCCTGCGCAGCAACAACCCAGTGCAAGTAAAATAATAAGTAAATAAATAAATAAAACAACGAGGTCACGATAATTCTACCATCTCTGTCATTTCTGGGCCTATTTGTGATGATTTTTTTCTTCTCTTACTTATGACTCATATTTTTCCTTTTATTTGCATATTTGGTAACTGTTGATCAGATGCCAAGTTTTACATTGTTGATTGGTAAATTTTACTTTGTTTTCTTAACGAGGCTTTGCTCTGGCATTGCAGTTTTGAAACATCTTTTAAGCTTTGTTTGGATGGACTTTCATTCATCCTTAGTGGTTATTTAGCCCTCCTACTAAGGTATTACACTTCTGAGACCTCTTCCCAACCTTCCCATTTATTTTGAAGTCTCTACACAGGTTGGTGGGAGTGCAGATTAGTCCCAGCCCTTTGTGAGTTTTAGGAATTGTTTGTGGTGCTACCTTGCATTGGTTATTTCCAGTTTTGGACCTACACAGGATTCCTGCCATTCAGCTTTTGTATCCAGTAATCATTCTATTCAGTATGTTATATTCAGTGTTTGCTAATAGTATTCAGTCATTGAGCCCAGAGAGGTTTTCTGTAGATCTTGCCTTTCTAGTTGTTTACTCTAGGAGAGTAATTTTCACAGCAATTATCTCTTTATGAACAGAACCAGAAGTCCCATATAACAGCAGTTTTATAGTGCGACAGCAAATAAAAACTAAGAAAGTGGCTATATTCAATTAATTTATCTAATTCGTCTAAGTGAAATAAGTTATATGTACTGCATTTGTGTTTACTGGGTTGCAATTTGAGATATTTTTTAACCCTAAACATACCACTGTTCTTCATTTTTATTTTAGGTCTGGCTCCATGCTCCATATGAACTTCATCTCTCCCTGTTTGAACACTTTATTGAATTGCTCACAGAGTCCAGGTATTGGTGGATCTCTAAATCGTTAGTTGTTCAGTTACGGAAGCGATGCCAGTACAGTGTATAAAGTCTTCTTTCTCTTACAGTGAAGCTTCAAAGAATGCCAAGTTGATGCGGGAATTCCAGCTAATCCCAAAGCTGCTACTGACTCTTCGAGATATGTCTCTATCCCAGCCTACCATTGCTGCTATTAGTAACGTGCTGAGCTTCTTACTGCAGGGTTTTCCCAACAGCAATGATCTACTCAGGTAGTGAAAACTTCTATGTTCATCCTTTTGTTCGCTGAAAGTACCAATGAGATTAAGAGGATTGAGGTGAATGTAATTGCTTCCTATGCCTGGATAATACCTGCAAAGTTAATACTATTCAGGATACTTATAGATCATGGAAAATAGGCGTGTATCTTGCAAACCAGTTGTTGCCACTAGTGACTAATAGAATTTTGGGAGAACGGATGTTAGAATTAGTTCAGTGAGACTGGTTATCCTGGATATAAAAGTGTTCCGTGTAGGAATTCTTGGTCCCCAGCCCTCTTCCAAGGCTTTGCTGCTTCTCAGGGGTGTGCAGGAACACATAGGCACATGCATACACACCCGCAGTGGACATGCCATGTCTTTTGTATTTGTTCTTCATCACCCATACTGATGACAGTATGTTATTTTTGTATACTCATACCTTTTCTTTAACATGAGTGTTATTTTGCTGCTAATGTGAAATATGGCTTCAGGCACATTTATGGGGTATCTGTAGAGCAGTTAGAATAGGCACTTGAGAATTCTCATCTTGGCTAGAAATGGAAGAAAAAGAACTACCTAAGTTATTTTCCAGATAGAAAAGTGCTTTTAGCTGCACTTAATCACCTCTTGTCCTGTTACTGCTCAAGTATTGCAGATGACATCACACTCACTGACTAGGGTTTTCCCAGTAAAGTAGTCTCCAGTTGGTGCAGCATGTAAATCACTCACTTTATATTCAGTTACCTTGAAAGCATTTTTTACTTTAACTTGGCAACAGATCTAAAACTGGAGTTGAAAGGTTAATTTGGAGATTGTCATTATTAGTAGTAATATTTATTTAGGTCTTATCCTGCTATTATAATGACCACTTTACTAAAATTTTCCCTGTAACCAATCAAGGCTTTTATTTTTCTCTACATTACAAATTGAGAAATTAAAGCCCTGAGAGGTTAAGCTACTTGGCCCAAGTAACATGATTAAAAACTGATAGAACTAGGATTTTAATCTTACCTGTATTTTCAAAACCCAGACTTAACTATTAGGCTACAGTAGATCCATATAAGTAATGTCAGGACATTTTTATTTGAGACCATACTGTTGAGTTTTTGAAATCATTCGGATTGGTGCATTAAAGGACTTATATTTCCGATGAAGTTTATTTTTCCCTGTATGTATTTTAAAACATAGCATATTAATTGTTTTAATGTTAATTCCAACAGTTCTAGGGGAAGCAGCTGAAAATATAGTCATGTAAGATCCACAGAAGATCAGTTAAAATAAGAAGTATTCTCTTGGTTTTCATTTCTTTGTTTTTTTTATTTCTTAGTGTGTTGTTTGTTTTGAAGAGAGAAAAAATAAAATCTATAACCTCCTTTTTCTCGTATTAAAAGGTTTGGCCAGTTCATTTCTTCTACTTTACCAACCTTTGCAGTTTGTGAGAAGTTTGTAGTTATGGAAATAAACCACGAAGAGAAGCCTGACACTGGTGAGTCAGTTCTGGAGCTTGGAACCTAACTACTGTGCTTTGCCTTCTTCTGACACAAGTTAGACCTGAATTGTATGACAATGTTATTTTACTTTTTCTCATTGAATTACTTTTCTTGATCTTTCACAGACGAATTTGTCTTAGACCAAGCCTCTACAATACACCGAAATACAGAATTACCTACAAATTTAATAAGGATGTGAATTTGCTTTAAAAATAAAATCTTTCCAATTTTTACAAGATTTATAGTGATGTTGCTTTAAACAATAAACTCTTCTGGTATAATTTTTGAACCTTATTTTTTTTAATTTATGTAAATCTTCCAAAACACAGATTCTTACCAAAATGAATTGTATCTGTATTACTGTTATTTTAATTTCTTTGTTAAATATTTCATAATCATTGAGCAAAAGAACATTTTACTAGAATCATGTAAGTGTAAAACAAAATTTTTGTAAGTTGTAATTCCTGAGCCAATGACAACCACTTTTTTTTTTTTTAATAAACTTTCCTCCTTTGAAGCATATTTTTCCCTTGCTCAAATGTATTTTTCCTCTCATGTATTGTAGGTTGGAAGTTGTACTTAGTAAAGTAAGTAAAGTCGCTCAGTCGTGTCCGACTCTTTGCAGCCCCATGGACTGTAGCCTACCAGGCTCCTCCCTCCGTGGGATTCTCCAGGCAAGAGTACTGGAGTGGGTTGCCATTGCTTTCTCCAGGGGATCTTCCCGACCCAGGGATCGAACCCGGGTCTCCTGCATTCCAGGCAGACGCTTTAACCTCTCAGCCACCAGGGAAGCCCAAGTTGTACTTGGAAAACAATAAAAGGACTTTTTAAATTAACCTGTGATTAAATTTACAGTATTTTATATTTATTCAGCACGATTTACATCATTATCCTGTTACATTCTTCCCCAATCACGTCACATAAAAGAGTTCCTTTAAAACTCTCACAACCCTGTCTATCTGGGAGTTCTCTTCCAAATTGGCTATATCAATCAGAGCACAGCCTCTCTGGTGCTTCATAAATGAGAAAGTGGTATAATAATATTTTTCAAAGGATAAACCAAGAGAGGCTGACTTCCTGCAGATCATAGAGCAGAACATATAAAGCTGGTAACCACTTACTTCCTACTCGTTTGGAACAAAGTTGGTATTTCTTTGGGTGAAGCAAAGTAGCAGTGGATGAGAAGCATATAGATCATATCAATGGATGATACTTGTTTAGTGTTTAGTATTTGCCAGACAATTTTAAGTGCTCTATATAACCTTATAACAACCCTGTGAAATTGGTCCTGTTACTACCAGTTTTACAAAAAGTGAGGAAACTGAGGTCTAGACAGATTAAATAACAGCAATTTACTGAGATCACATCACTGCATTTAAACTATGGGAGTCCAAACCAGCATTCTAAGCTTTTAACCCTTAACGTTATTCTACCATATATTCAAAGATTATTTCCAGGTTCTGATTAATATAAGCTGAGTAAATAGGAATTTAAAGGAGACTACTGCTAAAATCTTAGTGGACCTATATAACATGTTTATTTCAAGTATAAAAAAATGATATAAGAAAAGTATTTCTCTAGTCTCCATGCTGGACATTGAGATCAATAACTACAACTCTAAACCAACATTCTAAGCTTTTAACCACTGCATTGTTCTATCAATTCAATATACAAGGATTATTTCTAAGTTCTGAATTAATGTAAACCAAGTAAATAGGCATTAGAAAGGAGAGTACTTTAAAATCTTTGAAACTGTAAAACAGATTTATTTCAAGTATTAAAAAAGATACAGGAAAAAATATTTCTGTAGTCTCCATATTTCTTACTGATCATTGAATTCTGTAACTACAGCTAGTGTTATAAAAATGTTTTTTTGACAAGAGCACAGTAGCAGGAATGTATAAATTAGGAAAATTTTCTCTTGATCTGCCAAGCTGATGAGATTAGTGTTCTTCTTATCAATTCATTGCCATTTGAAAGATTAGAGAAAGCCAAAAGGATTTGCAGGTCTTGTTAGTCTATGACATTAATTATTTGTGTGGATTGGACTGTATGTATGTTTTATGTATAATATGTTTCCCAAAAATTATAACCGTAATTTTTTTCTTTCAAATAGTTTATAGTCTTCAGGATACACCTACAAACAAGTGATTTAAATAATGCTGAACAGTGATACAATAATTAATGCAAAATAAACAGCATGAAAGGGCAGTGCAGTGGGGAGTAAACCATCAGTTTGAATGGGAAGAAGTTAACCTGAAAGTTTCATTGAGTTCATTGTTTAAAACTGTATCTGAAAATTAGGGGAAACATAACTGACAGTGAAAAAACTAAGCATAAAAACCAAGGAGAATTCTTAACTTCTGTGTAGACTGTCATTTTATCGAAAGGAAAAACTGAAAGGAAGTAATTCCTTAGTCAGTGTAAGTTGTGTGGTTTGCCTTCAATAAGGCAATTTGTAAATTACCAGTCATTTGCCTACTAGAAGGGGAGGGAATCTCAAGTTCCCCTTGGTAAACTTAAAGCACCCTCCCCAGTGATTAAGCCATTAAAAGTGTTTAAGGGTAAAAATAGTCCCTTGCCCAAGCAAGTAAAAGCATATAACCTTGGTCATTCAATTCTAGCCTGAGCTTCAATTATAGAATAAAGAAAAGAAGGCATGTTTATTGTAACTTATTAACCTACAGCTCGATGTGGCAGAGTTGAGCCTGAACACTGGGCCATGGATCCCAGGCCCTGTGCTTCCAGGACTATGCACTGAGAGCCAGAGGCTTTCTGCCTTCCTCCCTTCCTTCCCCAGGTTCTTCTGTACTTTTCTGTGCCTTTCCCTCTGGTCTGTGCTATTTAAGTCTCGTTTTCCTTTATGTATTTTAATTGTTGAATAATTTTTGCTTCCTCTTTTCATTTTTAAATTTGAAAAAATTAACTATTTAAAAAAGAACTAGAAATTAAGGATTTGCACTGTTATTTTTGTTCATACGATCCTTATTTGATCACTTTGCCCTGTAAGTACAAGAAAGGAATATTAATATAAAAAAGGATTCACAGTCTTTACTGCCCCTTTTTTAGATAAACTTTCCTGATGGCTCAGACAGTCAAGAATCTGCTTGCAATGCAGGAGAGCCTGGTTCAATCCCTAGGTCAGAAAGATTCCCTGGAGAAGGAAATGGCAACCCACTCCAGTATTCTTGCCTGGAAAATCCCATGGACAGAGGAGCCTGGTGGGCTATAGTCCATGGGGTCACCAAGAGTCAGATACCACTGAGCAGCTAACACATAAGTAAATGAACAGTTTTAATGATTTTAAAGAGAAACGTTTAATAAACCCTTTTTTGTGTGTTCATTGTAGTGGAAAGTACTCATAGAGAAAATGTTTTCTGAAAGATATATTTCAGTGATATTTCCTAGACCAGTGTTGGATATTTTATCCTATTTTACCTGCTAGGGCAATTTAATATATTTCTTTTCATTGCAGGAACTGAAGAAGAGTTTGGAGGTCTTGTATCTGCTAATCTTATACTTTTGAGGAACAGACTTCTGGATATCTTACTAAAACTGGTTTACACATCTAAAGAAAAGACAAGCATTAATTTGCAGTAAGTAAAATCTTTTGAGAATTGATGGTAATAGTTGATCTTACTAGTTAATTCATTATAGACAAAAGAAAGATTTGCCTTTGATTTGTTTTTAATTTATTTTTTAATTGGAGTATAATTGCTCTACAGTGTCGTGTTGGTTTGTGCTATACAGCTACATGAATTAACTATAATTATATATACGTTTTGTTTGCTGCTGACTTTTAATAGATTTCTTTTTAAAAACCTGAAATTCATAGTATCTCAAGAACAAAAGCTGGTCTTAGTTTTCTTTTTAATTTGAAATCCCAATCCTTGAAATTAATGTTTTGTTTAATCCATCTGTCTGAATAGAGCTTGTGAAGAGCTGGTCAGGACGCTGGGTTTTGACTGGATTATGATGTTTATGGAAGAACACTTGCATTCTACCACAGTCACAGCAGCCATGAGGATTCTTGTTGTCCTCCTGAGTAATCAGTCTATTCTCATCAAGTTCAAGGAGGGACTCAGTGGTGGAGGCTGGCTGGAGCAGACAGATTCCGTCTTAACGAATAAGATCGGAACTGTATTAGGTATGGGACTTTTGTAGTCAGCTGCTTTGAAATGAGCTTTGTGTTGTATTTTTAAATTTTAGGTAAGCTTATACTGTTTGATTTATCTAACAACCATTAAGAGTCAAGAACTTTAATGACAGAATAAAAAGCATAAAATTAAAATTTTTTAAATTCCAAGTCAAACTGAAGTCAGAGACAGGATATCAAGATGTGAAAACTCAAGTAATTTTCTTATGATTTCTTTTTGTTTATAGTTTCCTTTCTGACCTATAAGTAAATAATTTATAAATTATCAGACTGGAATTAATAGTAGTAATCAATAATTTGTGTGCTTATTCCTTGCCAGTTTCACTTTTCATTTTCATAGTAATTTATCTTTACAGTAACCCTATGAGATATAAATACTGTCATACGCATTTTACAGATGAGAAAGTCAAGGCATAGGGGTAATGTCACTTGTCAGCTAAGAAGTGTCAAAATCTGAGTCCAGGTCACTCATCCAAAGCCCATGGTTCTAACAGTTATGTTATATTACCACTCAAGATTTAAACTCATCAGAATGTCAGCCGAAGCTCCTTACTCTCTGCTCACTGACTCTATGCTGTTTACAACATTGAACTGAGCATTTAAATAATAATTGAAAATTATGGTTTCCTATATTAGATTCATGTGAACTAATATATACATTCCTATTCATGTTAATGATCTTATTTTGTAAAATGCATATTTAATACAATGTTTTCATTGAAAATTATGGTCATTCAGTTTGTAAGGTGTTTTAAGATTATGTTTATGACATTACAATTTAAAGTCATATATAATTGTATTCTGCAGTAAGCACTAAGAACAACTATTTACCCTCGTTAGATGGAAAAATTAGGGATCAGATTTTAATATGTAATTTGTCTGTTAAGAGAACAATATAAAAGTATCAATACCTTGGTGTAACATGTGCTGTCAAATGTTAAAACAATGGTAGGAAGAAAGAGCTTACACTTATTTTTATTGTTATTTTATATGTGAAAAATGTCTGAAGGAACTTTGTAAGTGGTAAGGAAAGAAATTCAGAAATTCACTGTGAAATGATTTCTCAAGAAAATGAGCTCCTTTAAAATAAATATTTATTATTATTATTATAGAGACTTTTATCAACAGTTTTGTAGCAAGAAATGTAGCTTATTGACCTTAATGGTAGCTAATAGCTACTAAGAGAAAAAACAACAAAAGGCATAATTCAGTGTGAGTTCTGTAGAATTCTGTGGGAGTTTTTTTAATGCTGATTGACAGCACTGCTTCTCATTAGAAGCCAAAATAACACCCAGGTTTCACCTAGCACTTTGTGATTTGCAAAATTCTTTAATATATGTGATGTCATTTACTGTCATGTTTCCAGACACAAGTATATGCATTTTATGTTATATAAGTTATATTTTATAGGAAAACCTAATGAGTATAAATTAAGAATTAATTCCTCTTTAATTAGGGAAGTAAGACTGCTAAATACATAAGGTCTCTGAGTCAGAGAGTAATATTTCTGGGTATCTGTCTTCTGTCAATTCTGTGGGTTTTTTCCTGTCCTGTGCCACTTCAGTAATATCAGGATCTGACCAACCAAACTTCGTGTCTAAGAACTTATTTGTCCTTCCTCGACACTTGCCTGTACATTATGTATGCTACTTTGGTTCTAAAAAGGAATCTAGGTATTTAAGTTTCATTTAAACTCAATTCAATTTAATGTCATTTTCTCTGTATATCTGTCTGATACATACATGCATACTTATGTACGTGTACAGAAATTTATCTCTATATAATTGATATATCATCTCAGTGGATTCTATTTCTCTTTGAGCTGATGAACAGTATATTTTTGAATGTTTTACTCACATTTATTAGTTTTCATCAATTTTTTCTTTATAAAAATACCTTCCATACGTAGCTGTAGCTTCGGTTCAGTTCAGTTGCTCAGTCATGTCCAACGCTTTGCAACCCCATGGACTGTAGTGCAACAGGCTTCCCTGTCCATCACCAACTCCAGTTATATCAGCTATAGCTTAAATCTAAATTAATACTCAGTTGTTAAAAACATATTAGATACTCCTTAAGATCAATTATAGGGTAGAAATAGAGTGTGAAAATTTGGAAAGGAATTTAGTTTGGTCAAAATTTATTTCCCTATTTAATGTATAAAATACCACTTTGTTTTTTGATATCTTAAGGCTCAGACTTTTTTTTATATTTATGATTTCATTTAGAATTTACTCCAAATGAATATCACCCAGTATTCCTTATGCAGCTGGTTTTTTTGGAACGTAGTGATGTTATTAAGAGGACCAAGGGAGATCAGGGCTTCCCAGGTGGCACTAGTGGTAAAAATCCCGCCTGCCAATGAAGGAGATGTAAGAGACTTCGGTTTGATCTATAGGTCAGGAAGATCTCCTGGAGGAGGGCATGGCAACCCACTCGAACTCCAGTATTCTTGCCTGAAGAGCCCCAGGGACAGAGGAGCCTGGTGGGCTACAGTAAATAGGATTGCAAAGAGTCAGGACTGAAGTGACTTAACACACACACACAAGGGAGACCATGTTACTTCACAGGCTCCATTGGGCCACAGGTCCTAGTGCCACCCCTCATTAACTTCATGACTGAACAAATTGCATACTTACCAAATTATATTAAAGGATAATAGCAATTTCTTACATGCTCATTGTTTAAGAAATGAGAGGATATATGAAGAGTTTGGTAAGTTGCTGTCCAATTTTTCGTTAATTAGAAGAACATATACTCCAGAGGATTAATTAATATCACACTGAGCAATTTATTTGGACTCTTTAAAAAGCCACCTAGACACAAATTTCTCTTTCATTATTTTAAATAGTAGCAAGTATATGCTACTTTGTCTTAAAGAATTTGGGGGAAAATGTGGATATTCATTGAAATAAAAATTGCTTCAGAGTAAAAGTCAGTCTTTCATCTTTGGTTGCTATTTGCAAAAATTTTGAACCTCTGGCCAATATTCCTTCTGTACTGAGCAGTGTACTAGGTGTGGGGTTGGTGAAAGAACTAATTGAGTTATTTCCCCAAATTACCTATGTAACAGAGGAAGCAGGATTGATGGAAAGGCTGGTGCTATAAACCACACAGATAAGTAGTTATCTCCTGGCAGAGCTGTGCTTCTAGAACACACTTTGGATGTTCAGATACCCACAGTCACAGTAGGCTCAGATGTACTGTCCCTTGGCCAGAAAACTTTCCCGCAAAGTTACAGATTATGCAAGGAAGGATTATTTCGTATACTCATTTTGTCCTATCTGTAAATTTGTGGGTCATTAAGGCTAATTAGTTCATAATATTCAGGACAAATGAAATATACTAACTCTATTATGGCTGTCATGTTTTTAAGTTACATTTTTAGTAGTATCCTACAATCTGGCTACTTTTTAAATATTGCTTTCTTCTTAGGAATGTTAGAGCTCTTTGGAGGTCATTCTTGGTTGGTGTTTTCTTCTTTTTCTTTTTTTTTTTAAATTCTTTGGCCATGCCCCCTCCGCACACTCCACCCCTCCCCCCCACCACCCCTGGCAGATGGGATCTTACTTCTGCAACCAGGGATCAAACCCATTCCCCCTGCATTTGAAGCACAGTGTCTTAACCAAGTGCGTGGCATTCTTTTAATGAGTGGAATTTATCTTACCTCTTGTATCTGACTGCCTCAACTATGTTTTAAGACCCAACTCTTTGTGACTCCATGGACTGGAGCCCACCAGGCTCCTCTGTCCATGGTATTCTCCGGGCAAGAATATTGGAGTGGGTAGCCATTCCCTTCTCAAGGGGCACTTCCCGACCCAGGGATGGAATCTGGGTCTCCTGCATTGCAGGCAGATTCTTTGCTATTTGAGCCACCAGGGAAGCTCTATCCTGACAGGCTTCCCAAAGTCAAAGAGAAAGTAAAACTTCTGACTGGAAGATTAATTCCAAAGTCGAGTAGTTAATTGCTTATATTAATATGAATGTCCAAGATGGAAATGTCACATACTGACTTACTCCTTTCTGTGTAAATGTAACATGGTAATCAATGACTAATTTCTATTTCCTCTTAGGATTCAATGTGGGCAGGAGTGCCGGCGGACGATCAACTGTCAGGGAGATTAACCGGGATGCTTGTCACTTTCCTGGCTTTCCGGTTCTTCAGTCATTCCTTCCTAAACACACTAATGTCCCTGCTCTCTATTTCCTCCTCATGGCGTTGTTTCTGCAGCAGCCCGTTAGTGAGCTGCCTGAGAACCCGCAGGTCAGTGTGCCTGTCGCCAGCGGCCGATGTAAGCAGGGTTGCCAGGTAGGAATTACCTAGTCGGGTGTAAGTGTAATTCCATTTGCCAAAAAGTCACTGCAGGGTGTTGAGTTCATTACAGTAAAAACCAACTGGTCCCATCCCTATCTCACGTTTGGGATTTGACTGGGGTCATAGAAATCTGAAAATACTGTAGAAAATTTTCCCAAAAGAAGTTCTGTGTTCCTGTTGTTCTTTTTCTCTTTATGATTATTCTGTGTGATTATATACATGGGAATATTTTGGATGGTATTTTAATGATGATCAAAAGAATTCAAGTGATATGATTTTACCTAGAAATATAATTTAATTTCTGTAGAATTAAAAACAGGAAATAATGTGCATTCCACAAATTAATTGGGTAGGTATGAAAGGATTTTTAGTGCAAATTCTGGTTAGAAAAGTGTTTCTGAATTCTTAATGATAGGTAATGTCCACATTAGGATAACAGTAAGGCTTTACCTGATTTTCTAATCTTAAGACTATGTGGATATCTATATATAGCTTATGTTTGTAGCACTGCAGAGCTGTAGGAATTTAGTCTTAAACTCAATTACACTTCCATAATAATCCCAAGATGCTATTCAAGTCAGCCATAGTAATCGACAAAACCTATTAAATGAAAACACTGTCTGTACCCTTACGTTAAATCACGCTACAGGTGCATGAGCAAAGCAGAGTTTGGTTACAGACACCATAGTCAAAGTGTTATATAAAACTACTATGAATAAATCTCCTCAAACTGATTTTTATTTGGTCAAATCTTAATCTGTATGTAATCTGAAAGTAAATTAGAACATTGCTGAGAGTGGGTTGTGGGGAGTAAGTTCACTGTGCTTTGTGAAGAGATCCTGCTTAAAGCCATTAATTCTTTAATTTCATCACCTAGCTAATTATTTTCCTTAGGAAAAAAAAAAGAAAAGGATGTTTCTAACATAGATAACTGGGACACTGATGCATACGATTCACTTTGTCTTGTAAACGTGAAAATGAGTTTTAAAACATAGGAGGGAAGAGCATTAAGTCTCTATCTCTTCTTCATTGCTCACTTTGAAAGAAACTAATTTCAAAGAAGTTTTAGAACATTAGAACTTGTGAGGGTCTCTACCGAGAAAAATTGACAGTACTAATCCTGGTTCACTTTCACCTCTGCAGTTTGATTTAGATTCCATCTGGACCTTTATCTTTGGAGTTCCTGCCTCCAGTGGAACCGTGGTCTCGTCTATCCACAATGTGTGCACAGAAGCTGCTTTTTTGTTACTGGGCATGCTCCGAAGCATGCTGAATTCAGTAAGTCCCTAGAGACTCGGACACCTGTCGGTAATTCCTCCTGCCTGGATTCCTTTATAATAGAGGAATCCTTTTGTAACCTAAGTCTTTATTTACTACGTGATCTCTGGAACCTCACCCCTTCTGTTTTATTTAGTGTAAGGACAGACTGTGCAGTTGTTAAGATCTTGAACTCAGGAGCTGGATTCAACATCCCAACTCTGATCCTCCAGACATTCTAACCTCATGTGCCTCAGCTTCCTTATGTATGAAATGATAATGAGGATAAAAGTTACCTCTTAGGACTCTTGTGAGGATTTATGAGTTAATATATACACAAAGTGCTTACAAGTGTAGCTGGTATAGAATACAAGCTTTATTAAGTGTTAACTGATGCTGTTAGTGCTGTGAAACACATATTTCAGTGTATACATTTATATAATAAATATACTGTATTACATGCAATTGCAACAATATGCTACTTGAACTTTTAAAATCACTTCTATTTAGAGGCTCAAAATGTTATCAGTGAAAGTTTTACTTTGTGTTTTCATTTTCTATTTTAGTCATTTCTAACTTAGATATGAAGAATTGAAAGAGTAAATGACAAAATTTATGTTTATATCTCTCACAGGAATGCTGTGAATAATAATTTAAATTTTTTTTTTTTTTTTTTTACAAAATTCAGGATCACACCGTAAGAGGAATTATTAACTAGACTCTTTGGATTACAAGTACCTGAAAAATCTGATTTTAATCAAAACTGTTCTTATGCAATCAAGAAAAGAACATTGCTATTAAATGTATTAATTTAGAATGCTTTGGGATTCTGGTTTTGGTTTTTATTCATAAACAATTATAAAAATCTAAGCTGAAAAAAAAGCCTCTGGGCAAGTATCAGAAGATAAACATTGTTCTATATAGAGTCTTCTTCCTTTTTTTTTTAGCATCATCATCATTGTTTTTGTGATAATGCTTTTAAGGAAAAGAAAACTCCTGTGTGTCTCTTTTACTCCATCTTCTACTACAGCACTGCTTTACTTCTGCCACTTCAGGTCACCAAGTATATAGAAGATTTTGCCCCACTAGCTGGGTGTTCCACCATTCAGTTCAGTTCTGACACTGTCTGCCAGGATATAGCATCCAGTTCCACAGGTTAAGGGCTCCACCAATCCTGCCCCACTTCAAATGCCAGTCAGAAGTCTAGGTTGTTACCTGTGCTTCTGAATTACCAGTTATAAATCACAGGTTCCTGTGTCTCAGGAGAACATTTTACTTGCTAGATTATATTACAAAAGGTAACTCCAGAACAGCCAGCTGGAAGAGAGGCATACAGCAAGGTGGGGAGGGAAGTGGAGCTCCATGCCTTCTCCGACTTTCTCTTCTCCCAGCACCTCCATGTGTCCACCAGTCCGGAAGCTCTCTGAAACCCATGAATCTTGACTTTTTATGGAGCCTTCATTACATAGACATTAATTAAAGTCATTGGTCACTGGTGATTCAACTCTTCCTCCCTGTAGGCTGTGGAGGAACAGATTAGGTTAATTTCCAACCTTCTAATCACATGGTTGGTTCCCCTGGCAAGAGCCCATCAACCTAAATTCAAGTGTGGTTGAGAAGGGCTCCTTATAATGAACAAATGGAGAACAAAATGGCACCCCAGTCCAGTATTCTGGCCTGAGAAATCCCATGGACAGAGGAGCCTGGCAGGCTACAGTCCTTAGGGTCACAAAAGTTGGACACAACACAAGCCAAGACGGAAGCCTGCATGTTTGTCCCCATGTGGATTGCTGGTCTTGAGAAACGAGAGAATAGCTGCTAAACCACCACCACCATCTTGAACAAAAAGACACATGTATGACTTTTTTTTTTTTCCCCATTTTATTTATTTTTTTTATATACTTTTTTTTTTTTTTTCCGTCTCAGGTGTACATGAGTTCTCAATCTTGAACTCCACCCCCCCTACCTCCCATCCCACATCAACTCCCTGGATCATCCCCGTGCCCTAGTCCCAAGCATCCTGTATCCTGTATCGAACATAGACTGGCAATTCGTTTCTTACATGTATGACTCTTATCACTTAGGAAATGCCAAGACTTTGAGGATCTCTGTGCCTGAAATGGGATAAAGACTAAATATATATTTCTTATTATAAATCACAATATCACAGTTGCATAATGGTTAAGAACACTGTTCTCATTTTTTATATGACAGTGTGAGACTCAAAAGGTGAAGTAACTTCCGCATTTTATCTTACTCCTTACTCTCTGGCACGATGGAGGATGGGGCGACTTTGATGGCAATACAGCCATGGTTGGCACCCACCACATTCATATTGATAACGCTGAATAATCAAAACTATTGACTCCAGTTACTGAGCTATGAGTACCCCAGTCCAGTGTTACTCGCTCAGTTGTGCCTGACTCTTTGCAACCCCATGGACTGTAACTCACCAGGCTCTTCTGTCCATGGGATTCTCCGGGCATGCATACTGGAGTGGGTTGCCACTCCCTTCTCCAGGGGATCTTCCGACCCAGGGATTGAACCCTGGTCTCCTGCATTGCAGGCAGATTCTTTACCATCTGAGCTATCAGAGAAGCCCAGTGTGAGTACCACAGTGACTAGAAAAACATCCTCTCGGTTTCTAAGGGTGTTGCCTTTGTTTTAGCTTATTTCCCGATTTGTTGGCCTGTGTGTTTATCCTTGTGTATGGTTTATGAGAGCTCTGGACCTTCGGTATATCAGGTTTTAGAAGAGGAGTGAGTAACTTGTAGCAATGTCAGTGACTCTAACGTGTGGTCTCCTCTCCTGTCCCCTGGCAGCCTTGGCAATCAGAGGAAGAGGGATCTTGGCTCCGGGAGTATCCTGTGACCCTGATGCAGTTCTTCAGATACTTGTATCACAATGTCCCGGACCTGGCCTCCATGTGGATGAACCCTGATTTCCTGTGTGCACTGGCAGCCACGGTCTTCCCCTTCAACATCCGCCCTTATTCAGAAATGGTAGGAAAGGGGGAGGAAAATGTCAAAACTGGACTGCTCCACTCGTTAGCAGATTTTTTTTTTTGGTCAGTCTTTTAAGCTTCTGACTAAGTTATAGTTACGTAACTTTCTCCTCCACCTCTCGCATCATTATCTGGTGTCTGTCTCCAGACACATCCTTCTTCTGCCTTCCCCTAAAATTTCAGCAGTGAACGCTACTTCCTGTTCTTATTTACCATATTCTTGTATGTCTCTCATGAGTGACTTTCCTCTTCATGTAGCTGTTGATCCATTTCTTATTATATGTGACAATAGCTGAAGTTTTGTGAACTCAGATTACAGAGCTCTAATAGGACGAGATTTATTTCCACTTCATTTATCTCAGGAACTCGGCATCTCCTGGATTTAGTCTTTACAAACTAATGACAGGATTTGATTGTCTTTATAAGAAATGAAATGCATGCTTGTCCTTTCTGTTCAACTTTTTCCATTTTGTTCAACTGTTATTTTTCATATTTTGCACTAACTTAGTAGAAAGTTATTAGACTACTCATATATCATACGGGCTTCCCTGGTGGCTCAGACAGTAAAGAATCTGCCTGCAATGCAGAAGACCTAGGTTCTCTCTAGTTCGGGAAGATCCCCTGGAGAAGGAAATGGCAACCTACTCCGTATTCTTGCCTGGAGAATCCCGTGGACAGAAGAGCCTGGCAGTCTACAGTGGACTACAGTCACTGAGATCGCAGAATCGGACATGACTGAGCGGCTAATACATGTATCATGTAGATACTTCTTTTGTCCTTTAAAACAAGCCCAAAAGACAGTTACTCCTCCATGGGGCTTCAGCATTTCATGATGTTTCCTCCTTTTTCTCCTACTTCCTCTAGACCCTGGAAGAAAGTACCTTCCTCATACTAACTTTTTTCTTCATGCAAAAAGATAAAATACTCATGCTAAAAATTGTGGGAATATTTTAGGACAAAGACAAGTATAGCACATGACCTTAATACCGTGGCTTGTTTATAACGTTAAAATTCACATTTTTGGTAAAAACAGGATTTTAGTAATAGCACAGTGTTTTTTCCCTGTCAGCATCTTATAATCTGTCTTCTTGACCTTTCTTTTTCTGTCAACTCGAAATTGGTACTAGTTTTGTTGTTGTTTTGTTTCATTTATTTGCTTGTTTTTTTTAACCTAAAAAATAGATCAGCCCTTGGGTGCAATCATTAGTATGCCAGATCTTTATCTGAAATTCTGTAACACTTGGCTTCTCAGTAGGTATGTTTTGTAATGTGCACATAAAATAGTCCTTCTCGTTTTATTACTTAATTTATTTATCCACAGTAGAGAAAAAAGTTCAGCATAAAGCAATTATATGGTTAGTGGCCAGTCGGTAGCTTGATATTAGAAAGAATGTATGTTGAGTAATCATGCCCTATGGTGGCTGATTACCACCCTGATAGGAGTGTCTGAGTAAAGCCAAGTGAACTTGAATGCTTCGTAGGAGGTTAATGTTGAAGCAAATTGCTGTTGGTGCTACAGTTTGGTTTTTAGGAAAAATGGAAGTAAAAATACCAAATGAAATCGAATATGACTAGGGTACGTTTCCTCTTGATTTTATTAGGTAACTGATCTCGATGATGAAGTTGGATCTCCAGCTGAAGAATTTAAAGCCTTTGCAGCAGACACAGGGATGAACAGAAGCCAGTCAGAGTACTGCAACGTGGGCGTCAAGACATACCTGACCAATCACCCAGCTAAGAAATTTGTTTTCGACTTCATGCGGGTCTTAATAATAGACAACCTCTGTCTTACGCCTGCCAGCAAGCAGACTCCACTGATTGATCTTTTGTTGGAGGTAACGACAAAGAGACGCACTTAACACCTCTTAAATAGTTTTTATAGTGAGAGCATTAATAGCCAAGCAAATTTTATGCCAAATACCTTTCAGATTTCTAATTCCTCTGGGTTGTAAAGGCAGAACATTTCATGGGCTATGGGAATTTTTTAATCCCAAGTGTGCTAATGTATATACTATTGATTTGTTTCTTTTCTTTCTGTTCCCCTTGGCATGTCCTTTTTTTCTTAAAGATTTTTTTTTTAATGTGGACAGTTTTTAAAGTCTTACTGAATTTATAACAGTTTTGCTTCTGTTTTATGTTTTGGGTTTTTGATTGGAAGACATGTGGGGTCTTAGCTCCCTGACCAGGGATTGAACCCGCACCCTCTCCGATGGAAGGTGAAGTCTTAACCACTGCACCGCCAGCTAAGTCCCTGCATGTCCTTAATTCAGTCCTTTATTGCCCTTTCCCTAGACCAGGAATTGACATACTTTTCCTGTAAGGGGCCAAATAGCAAATAATTTTAGATTTATGGGCTGTACAGTGTCTGACAACTACTTAACCTACCGTTGCAGTTAGAAAAGCGCAATACATAAATGAGTGAGCATAGCTGTGTTCCAGTAAAACTTTATATACAAGAATTAGCATAGGCTGAGTTTGGCTCAGGGACCCTAGTGTACCAGCTGCTTCCCCCTAGTCTCATACAGCAGCATTGTCTCCTCAGCTTGTTAACTCCCTACTTCAGTCTGTCTTATATATCACTTCCGGTATTACTGCTTTCAGTGTCCTATGGGGCTTAAAACATGGTGCTCAATATGTGCTTCTTAAATTTTCCCTCAAGGCAGCAAACGTGTAGGTTGGTTGGTATCTAAGCTCAGGCTGCTATAACAAACTACCCGAAACTGGGTGGCTTCAATGGCAAGCAGTTATTTCTCACAGTTCTGGTGACAGAGAAGTCTGACATAAGGCTGCCACCAGCTTGGTCAGGTCATGGTGAGGGCCCTCTTCCTGGCTTATCGACGGCTGTCCTGCTCTCACAGGGCAGAGAAAGAGCTCCGGTGGTTCTTCGTCTTCTTATAAGGGTTTGAGTCCCCTCATGGGGGATCCACCCTCATGGCCTTCCCAGAGCTTCCCAGGTGGCTTCTCAGCGCTTCCTAGGTGGCTCCATGGTAAAGAATCTGCCTGCTAATGCAAGAGACACAGGAGACGTGGGTTCACTCCCTGAGTCTGGAAGATCCCGCAGAGAAGGAAATGGTAACCCACGCCAGTATTTTTGCCGGGAGAATCCCCATGGACAGAGGGTCCTGAAGGGCTACAGTCCATGGGGTCACAAAGAGTCAGACGTGACTTAGCAACTAAGCATGCATGCATCGTGGCTCACCTAAACCTAATTACCTCCAGAAAGCCCCACCCTATAATATCCACACATGGAGGGTTAGGGCATAACTTACAAATTTGAGGGGAGGGGACACAAACATCTAGTCTTTGCACTTGCTCATTCTCTTGATAAGAACTAGCTGATGTTTCAGAAAACAAACCCTAAGTGGCCACACTGCTGGCTCTAGAAGTTGACCGTCCCTGAAAACCAAATGTTCATATAGGAAAATCTCAAAGAGAAATTTAAAAATCACAGAAGGGAATCTAAGATATAATTAGTTGCTTATTCATTCATTCTTTTGGCCAGTGCATATTAAACAGGGTCGAGCAGTACATTCAAGGGCTCTGAAAATAGTGTTTCGTGAGAGATGTCAGTGCAAAAGACTAACTGCTTTTCTCTCTGAAAAACTTCCTGCATGCTGCTGACAGTTGTTTGACAACTGACCCTGCACTTTCTCTTCTCCCTCTAGTGGTGAAGAGAAAACAGTTAATTTTTTATTTGAAATCTTAAAACTCCAGCAGGTGTTTTATCTTATTCATGTAGCAATATCTCAGCTTGATCTATTAAAAGAAATCACTAGTATAATTTAGATAACAGGCTAAGCATTTTAACCAGGACCACAGTGTTTAATATTGGCAGGAAAATAATTGATTTCATCAGTAATTCATGTGGACAAGCATGCCTTGTAGAACTTGTCCTCTTTGGAAACTAAAAATAAGAAAAAAGATGGCTAGTATTTTAGTGCCTGGAGTAAGAATGTGAAGCATTTTATGCAAAATAAAATGTTTATCATGAAATAACAGAATAAATTTCAGAAGAGGTATAAGAAAGCATAACCGAGCCAAAAAATAAGATACAAATGGGGTACGTATATCCAGTAATAATACTATCAGTCTTGTCAGTTCAGTTCAGTCGCTCAGTCATGTCCAGCTTTTTGAACCCCCCTGGCAGCACGCCAGGCCTCCCTGTCCATCAGCAACTCTCAGAGCCTACCCAAACTCATGTCCATTGAGTCAGTGATGCCATCCAACCATCTCATCCTCTGTTGTCCCCTTCTCCTCCTGCCCTCAATCTTTCCCAGCATCAGGGTCTTTTCAAATGAGTCAGCTCTTTGCATCAGGTGGCCAAAGTATTGGAGTTTCAGCCTCACCATCAGTCCTTCCAATGAATATTCAGGACTGATTTCCTTTAGGATTGACTGCCTTGATCTCTTTGCAGGCCAAGGGACTCTCGAGAGTCTTCTCCAACACCACAGTTCAAAAGCATCAGTTCATCAGTCAGCCAAATAATGTCTCTGCTTTTTAATATGCTGTCTAGATTGGTCATAATTTTCCTTCCAAGAAGCAAGCATCTTTTAATTTCATGTCTACAATCACCATCTGCAGTGATTTTGGAGCCCCAAAAAATAAAGTCATCTAGTTTCCACTGTTTCCTCATCTATTTGCCATGAAGTGATGGGGCCAGATGCCATGATCTTAGTTTTCTGAATGTTGAGCTTTAAGCCAACTTTTTCATTCTCCTCTTTCACTTTCATCAAGAGGCTCTTGAGTTCTTCTTCACTTTTTGCCATAAGGGTGGTGTCATCTGTATATATGAGGTTATTGATATTTCTCCCGGCAATCTTGATTCTAGCTTGTGCTTCATCCAGCCCAGCCTTTATCATGATGTACTCTGTATATCAGTCTTGTAGGAATCCTAATAGCTCACTATCAGTTGATAAATTATGTAATTGTCTCTTATTTTAGTTTTTCTGTATTTTTCAGTGAGGAAAGCTTGATATGGCATGTATTAACTTCAAGGTAACATTCTCATTATTGTGGTCACTAATTTGCCCTATAGTGGAATTGTATCTGATTGCATTAGGGTGTCAGGGGTGGTATGATGTTTTAGGAAGAACCAGAGAGTGTCAAGATTGAATTTCCCAAATAGATCATTGGTTCCTTTAAAGTTAGGGACCAACTTTCATGTGTCCTTTTATCTCGCACAAACTTAGCTCAGTGTCTTGATATGTTCTTTGAGTAATTTTGAATCACTTAACTATAACTGCATCCCTGCTGCTGCTGCTGCTGCTGCTGCTACTAAGTCGCTTCAGTCGTGTCCGACTCTGTGCGACCCCATAGACAGCAGCCCACTAGGCTCCCCGTCCCTGGGATTCTCCAGGCAAAAGCACTGGAGTGGGTTGCCATTTCCTTCTCCAATATGTGAAAGTGAAATCACTCAGTCATGTCCGACTCTGAGTGACCCCATGGACTGCAGCCTACCAGGCTCTTCCATCCATGGGATTTTCCAGGCAAGAGTACTGAAGTGGGGTAATTGCATCCCTGGCCTTTCCCAAACAAGATATGATACTATCTAATAAAAGATATATAAATTTGCTTTTAAAAATACATGCTTTTAGGGACTTTCCTGGTGGTCTGGTGGAGAAAATTCTGTATTCCTAATGCAGGGGACCCAGGTTTGACTTGTTCATACATAGAACTAGATCCTGTATGCCGCAACTAAGACCTGGTGCAGCCAAATAAATAAATATTTTCTTTTAAAAAAAAGCATAAGACTTTTACAGAGAAAAAAATTATACTTCTTAAAATTTATGCTTCTAATCTAACACACATACAAAAAATAGTGAAAAGGATATTGCACTCCCTGTTTTTCTATAGTGTGAAAAAATAAGTTACAATCATATGATTTTTAATGTTATGATTGTGAAGTCTTTTATCTCTGAAGAAGCTCAAGAAGAGAATTATACTGTACACTTGCCGTTTACCTTCATGGAAGAAGGGGTTTGAACCAACTGATTTTCAGTCTGATATGCTCATGCCAGACTATTTTCAGTCTTAAGATTATTTGGGATTTTATCACAAGAGTATCTGCTTATTTCACTACATCTACAAAAGAATGTGTGAAATTATCGTTATTAGCAGTCTAGAAAAATAAAAGATCTGCATTCATCTAGACTGGCCACATGTGAGTCAGGTCAAGTACAAAGGAGGCAGTGTGGTGTTGTAGGAAAGCGTGGTTTGAATTCTGGCCCTGATGTTTATTATATAAACATTTTAATCTCACCGAGCCAAATTCATTCTCTGAAGAATGATATTATATACTATCTCCCCTAGGTGCTTTCTGTGAGAGTTAAATAAATAATAGGTAAATCACCCAGCAAAACTATTTTGAGAAATTAAACATGCTGCTTTTAGCTGTGTAACCTTGACTCAGCTCAGTTCTCTTCATCCCTTCTAGTGTCCCCACCTTTAAAATAGTATACGAGACTCCCAAGTGATTTGTGCACATTTAGGAAGCACTTCCTAATCTGCAAGCTGTATCCCATGAGTCAAATCTAGCCTTCCTTTATAAATAAAGTTTTGTTGGAACACACAAAAAGAATATAAAAATATAATCTGTCTCTGAGGACCATAGTGAGAATTAAATAAGATGATCCGTTTAAGATTCGTAACACAGTGCCTGGCACATAAGACTTACTCAGAAATCAAGTGGCCTGTCTTGTACCTGGGCCTCCAGCTGCTCTTCCCTGGCTCGTCTTCCCCAGTGTCCCCGTTGTCACCACCAGGCATCTTGTGGAAAAGTGGAAATGTGAGTCGCTCAGTCGCGTCCAACTCTTTTGCAACCCCATGGATTGTAGCCCGCCCAGCTCCTCTATCCATGAAATTCTCCAGGCAAGAATACTGGAGTGAGTTGCCATGCCCTCCTCCAGGGGATCTTCCTGATCCAGGGATCAAACTCGAGCCTTGGGCATTGCAGACAGATTCTTTATTGTCTGAACAACCAGGTCTCATGGAGGGCCACATGAATCTGTTGCATGTGGCCATGGAAGGAAAGTACCTGAGAACAGTCATAAAGTACCCATACAGACCTAAAAGAAGGAAAGATAGTGAAGCGGAGGAGTTCACTGCTTTCTGCTCCTGCCGGCTTCTTAAAGACCTCCCCATTCACATCAGAGTGAAAGCCATGTGACTGCAGAGCAATAAACAGCCCCCCCACCCCCCACCCCCCACCCCTACCCCCAACCCCTAGCCCTACCCC
>SJYA01000966.1:65260-135954 GCA_006410615.1 Neotragus moschatus | reverse complement strand
CCCCCCCCCCCCACACACACACACCTTTATCTCCACTCATTTGTGATTTTTAACAGCTTATTAACCAGAAATGTATTAATGCATCTTTTGTTACCTAAACATTATTGACCAGAGATGTTTCAGTATTCACTTACATAACAAATCACTGGCCACAGGCATTAGTTTCTGCAAAAATCCCCCGGTCGATAATGTGTTAAAATATAACCAAAAAAAACTAATTTTAAGAAACTGCCAACATTGACGATCTATCTCCCCTTAGGGCACACCTGAGCATATACCAGTACACCCACCAACATACACTGACATGCTGGCTGTGTATCTCCTGATGCTAGGGTGGGTAAACCACTAACCACTGGTAATGCTTGCCCTCCACATTGCATGGCAACACTGGAAAACTTGGTGGTACATTTGCACAAGTAGTAGCACAAGCACTAAGTTGGTGCTTATCATTAAGAGAGCCAGCTGTTGCTAGTATTAGGCCAGTCACAGTAGGGACAAATACGGCTTGAGACAAGTTGTCAGTATACCATTTGTATTCTTTCTTCCTCTCTTTTTTAATCTAGTTATCCGCCTGATTTTGTTAAGTTCCATGCACTGAAGTCTTCGGGTGGATTGATTTCTAATTTCCAACAATGTTCAGTTGAAAAGATTAGATAATTATAGGAGTGTTTGTCTCTCCAGCAATGTAGTGTGGTAGTTCTACATATGATTTTATCCTTTGTCCAGTTCTTATTCTTTCATTCATTTAAGCATTAATTTGTTCCGTTATTTCACTAAAATTTCTTGAATCCCAGTGATTGTTTCCTCCCAAGGAACTAACTAGAAAACTGGTTCCCAAAGTGAAGGGCTCAGACTTGAAACATTGGCATCATTTGGGAACTTGTTGGAAAAGCAGATTCTCTGGTCTGACTCAGATCTGCTAAGTACACAGTACTCAGATACTCTGGAAGGTGGAGACCAGCGATCTGTTTTAACAAACTCCCAAGTGATACTGCTGCTTGCCAAATATTGACTGGTCTCGAGCAGTAGTCCAAAGTAAGATGGAATTTAGTGGTAAAAACTTTAAAAATGTTTATTATTTCTTTCCTTTTGCAAACTACTCAAGAACAGTTAACTTATCTGTGAGTGTACTTAAATATTGAATTGTCCAAAAAGTTTGTTCAGGTTTTCCATAGGATCGTATGGAAAAACCCAAAGGAAAGTTTTAGCCAACCCAATATTTAGATCTAAAATTTACTTTTAAGTGAGGAGTATATTCTTCTCTTTCAATATAAGCTAGATAATAAAATGTATATGTGATTTCCAGTTTTATAAATTACACTCTTTTTGCCTGAATAAAAAGTTACTTTAAATTTTCCAAGTAGCCAACCACATTTTTGGTTATCTGAATAATCATTTTCTTCCTTTCTTTTGTTTTTAACTGAGCTGGCTATAATGTGAAGCTTTTTTTTTTTTTTTTTTTTTTTGGATGATTAATTACTGTACATCTAAGTTGAAATTCTTAGATGTAAAACAATTTAAAAAATACTAACTACCTTTGTATTATTTTTGATCAGTTGCTGTTTTTCATTTTCTAGGGCGTCAGCTTCTCATAAAAGCTGTCAACAGAGTTTGGACGGAATTAATTCATAGTAAGAAACAAGTCTTAGAGGAGCTTTTCAAAGTCACTCTACCTGTGAATGAAAGAGGCCATGTGGACATAGCTATAGCAAGGCCGCTCATCGAAGAAGCTAGTTTGAAGTGCTGGCAGAATCATCTGGGTAAGAATGTTTACAGATACCATGTGGCCAAGAGACTTACACATGACTATCCTATATGGGTACCCTTTAGATATGAAATTAAAACTTCCCCCAAAGAGTATTATGATGGCAATAGAAATGAAAATCAATACAGTATAGCCCATTCTAGAATGATTATATTGTATCAGGCTTCCCTTGTGGCTCAGCTGGTAAAGAATCCACCTGCAATGCGGGAGAACTAGGTTCGATCCCTGGGTTAGGAAGATCCCCTGGAGAAGGGAAAGGCTACCCACTCCAGTATTCTGGCCTGGAGAATTCCATGGACTATACAGTCCATGGGGTTGCAAAGACTTGGACACTACTGAGCACTTTCACAATGATTATGCTGAAATTAAGCTTTTCTTCTTAGATTTCTTTTTTTAAAATCTGAGATGTGTTATACATCAGGTATCTATGAGCTTGGTAAATAGTATATTGCTCACAACTTCAGTATGGTCACCATCTTGGCTACGACTCCATATCCCTTATCTATAATTCTAAAGTGCCAAAAACCCTAAAAATCCAAAATGTTATTATTAATTTGATGCCAGAACTCACTTGGTGGCAAACCTAACCTATCTTTGTTTATCCTACTAAGCATGTATATTCATACATTTTGCTGCAGAAATATTATTATTTTATTCATTATGGTTTATTAATCTAGATCCTCAGATGGTATTGTTTAACATATAGTATACATACCGTATCACCTTTTAAAATCCCAAACTTTTTAAATTCCAAAGTATACACAACACCATAGACTTTAGGTGGGGCATTGTGAATTGTTATGAACGCAGAAATTGATGACAGGTAAAATAAATTTCCATAGCATTTCAGAGCTATGAGGTTTCACTCAAATGTGAGTCCAGCCAATACAATAATTATTAAGCAGCTATCCTTATACAAGATAAGTAGATGTCATATCTAAGGCAGCATTTACAGATGCTTTTGATAACTACAGAAATGTGCTATGTAACTATGATGAGAAACTATTAAAAGGAAGGTGAGTAAATACATGGAGAAATTGTAAAGTACTCTTAATTTTAATTCTGTAGCCCATGAAAAGAAGTGTATAAGTCGAGGAGAAGCTTTGGTGCCCACCACACAGTCCAAATTGTCCCGTGTCAGCAGTGGCTTTGGTCTTTCCAAGTTAACGGGATCAAGAAGGAATCGAAAGGAAAGTGGGCTTCATAAACACAGCCTTTCCACCCAGGTACATCGTTCAGTTTTATTAATGATATTAGAACTTTGTATTTCAAGGCTTAGTTGCAGTGTTTTATATAATACGCTTAACACATACAAGCATATGATTTGAATCAACTCTCTGCACTTTTGCTTTCAGACAGATAACTCTGGTTATGGGGTCTTCTCCCATTTTATTATGATAAATTATGATGTACTATGAATGTTATGTATTTGATCCATGTCATGAATGAATATGAGATTCAGATATGGATATATGATCAGACTATAGTTTTTCCCCAGTTTTTTCAAGCATTGAATAGTTCTGTTATTAATAGTTATATAACTTTTAAATCAATAACAAAATGACTTTTTATATAATTTTATTATACGCACCAATTTTTGATTTTTTTTTTTTTAACTCCTCCTCCACCTCCAGCATTAATTTCTTCCTCCTCATACTCTCTTTGCCATCTCAGAATCTCAGTGGCAGCCATGAAAAGCATCTGGGAGAAACCATGTGTATGAGTCATTCCATGTGTCAGGTCGGGCTCCCTAGCAAGCTCATTCAGAGAGAGAGTTTAGTGTGCAGGCTGCTTATTAGGGGTGCCCTTGATATTTGTGGTAGGGAGAAAAACGAAGCAGGACTGGTTATGGGGAAATGTCAGGGTACAGTGCAGGTCTGGTGACAGACCAGTAGGCCCAGGTGGAGCCTTGGTACCAAAATGACCTGGTGGAGCTAACTTGTACTGAGCTGGAATGGCTCAGCCCACTTGCCCCCAAGTCAGGCAGTGATTGTGGGGTACACCGCAGCTCTCTGCAGCTAAGATGATCCCTGAAGTACGGACAGCACACCCAGAAGCTGTGGCAGTGAGCCCTTCCTTGAAGGGGGAGTAGGGGTTGGGGGGTTGGGGTCTGAGTCCATCACATAAGCCTCCATCAGATTCATCAGATAATTCATCCTTCACAGTTTTTTGTGGGATATTTGGGATGTTGTTGTGATGGCTTTAATAGAATTTTAACTAACTGCCTTATTTCTAGGCTAGTTAACATTTTCTTTTTCAGAAAATCCATGAAATATTAAGACTCTTTTTCCACCCATTGTTAGGAGATTTCTCAGTGGATGTTCACACACATCGCTGTTGTTCGTGACTTGGTAGACACACAATATAAGGAATATCAGGAGGTAAGAGTCATACCATAATAATGGTTTGTTTTGCATTTCTCACGTGAGAAAAAACTGTTCCCCTTGTTATCTTCCTACTCCTTTTAAGAGTAAGTTGCTGAACTGCATTCATCATCAAAGGTGATGTTTTTCGTTATTCCTGGCAGCAGCTACTTTGGCAGTTGGTTTTAAGACAGAAAGAGTGGAACTTCCTTTGGGCAAACTGCATTAAAAAGTGATAAACTGGAGATCAGCACAGCTAGTATAAGTTCTTGGTAATTTTGTCAATAAAAACTTCAGTGAAATCTTCTTGATTAATTCATAATTACTCGACAACTTATCCTAAGTATTTCCATGGCAGCTAAATTGTATGCATTAACGATTTCTGAATGATAAGCTGCTAATATTTTATGGGGATGATACTAGATACTTAGTTATTACAGGTGATTTCCTCCCATTAGAAACACATAAGTACTATTATGGTATATAACATCAGTATGACTTCTTCAGTAACCATTAGGGTTAGTTATATAAAGAGATCTTTATCCCTAGACTTTAAAAGTATATGCTTATATTTCATGAATCATTAGGTAAGTTAATCATAAGCATCTACTGTTGCAATGTTACACATTTTGGCATTTGACGATAGCAAGTTATTCCATAAGTTTCCCTTGTAGTAAGTTGATCTGAATCTCTCCCAGTGGCCAAGCAAAAATTATTTTCCTTTTCTTTTTATATAAACATTAAGTTCCCTGTCAGAACTGCACGCATGTATTCTTTACCTAAAAGTATTGGAAATGTTACGGAAGATCAGCAGGTATCTAGTGTGTTGGCAACATTTCTTGACCTGGCTTTGTAGATTTCCTTTTATTCTTGTTCTGGTAACTGCTTTACAATCTGGGGTGGGGAAGGGGATTGAGCCTTAAATTCATGTTTTTTTTATCTCTCACTGGACAAACCATTACGTTGTATTTTCATAAATTATGTTGCCATCTTCCCTGTGTCTTGAGTTACAAGTTTCTTCTACACTCTGGTCAAGTGTACTGCACAGGCTACCCTGTACACACCTTCCACGGAACCTGGTGCTAAAATAATCCCCTTGGGCCATCACTAAAACCCCACCTTCTCACAAAATAGCTTATTTCAGCCATAATAAGTGTCATTTTACTTTTATGATATTGACTTAAATGGCATGGATTGGGTTCTGTTACCAAATACTAACTTGGTTTTAAGCTATTTATAGACTTTTAATTGTTGCTCCTGCTTTTGCTTGAAAACCAACCTGGACTCCACCCCTGCTCCCTTAGCGTCAGCAGAATGCCCTGAAGTACGTGACGGAAGAGTGGTGCCAGATCGAGTACGAGCTGCTGCGGGAGCGGGGGCTCTGGGGCCCCCCCATCGGCTCCCATCTCGACAAGTGGATGCTGGAGATGACAGAGGGGCCCTGCAGAATGAGGAAGAAAATGGTGCGAAACGATATGTTTTATAACCATTACCCCTACGTGCCGGAAACGGAGCAGGAAACCAACGTGGCGGTGAGTGCTCAAAAGTCAGCGTTTGTCGTGGCGGTCTCAAGTTGCCCTTCTTTTTTTACAAGCATTTTCTCTTATTAGATCAGTTACATAAAATACCTGATCTAGAAAATTCGATGAACTGTATTACGTTGGCACTGTCAGGATGGTGGCGATGGAATGAAAAGATAAGCAGGGAGATCGCACAGTGAAGCAGTTTAGGTTGGAGACCCTGAGGTGCTCACTCAGTAGCTAATAACCTAGTATCAGCCACTTGAACCTCTTTAGGTTCTGCTTTCTTCACGCCTAAAATGGAGAAAAGTAGCAGTTCCATCTTAGAAGCCATTGGGAGGATTAAGTGATTAAAATTAGTCAAGTACTCAGAATAGTGTCTAGCACAGAATAAGCACTATTTGACTGTTAAATAAATAAAATAACACAGCCACTACGCAGTACTCTTTGAAGAAATGCAGAGTGCAGTTAAAGAATAATACTAGCCCTAGTGTCTAGATCATCCCAGTTATCTTGAGAAGCTTTATCACAGGTTCTGCCAGTATAAAACAGACAGCATTTGCCCTTAAGTTCCTTTTTATTCAGACAAATTGCCCTTCCTAAAGCCTTCATTCAGATGTTTGTACTGACCAGGAAAATGTCTATAAACTGATCTTGATTTAAGAATCATGCTTTTTTTTTTTAAAAAAACATTCAGGGAAATGCAGTCTTCCCCAGTAAAGTCACTGCAAATTTAGGAAGAGAAACCCCTTCACAGTTTAAGTACTTTCACATTCTTGACTCAAACATGATTCTCTCAACAATGGAAGAAACCAAGATTTATAAAAAAGACTTGGCGCATGGGTCTTCTAGTGAGAAGATGGTGTAACGTGAGACAACTTGGATTGCCCTAGTGCCTCTTTTTTTTCTCAGCCAAAACCTTGGCTTCGTTTATCTTGTGCTAATTGACTCCACTTTGTTCTGTTGCTACTTAGAATATCATAGATCTTAGACCTGCTAATATATAGTTGTTTACAATTTTTTAAAGATTGCTCCCTAAAGTTTATTTTTCTCAAAGCTATTTCATTCTGTCAAAAATGCCATACTTTGTAAATTTTAACTTAAAGCACTATAATTTCTCATACTAGTGCACTCTATAGAAAAAAAAAAAAATCCACCCATATTTTTGCAGCCTTCTAATAGCACCTACTTTTGTCAGAGCAGACTAGCAGTACAGTCTCTGATTATTCAACCATTTTTCCCAAGTAAATAATTGAATAAGAATTTAAGCTTGTAGCGATTTGGTAAAATATGTTTTTATGAAGTCAACCCTTATTCAAATTGAATACATTTAAGAATATGAAAATAGAAGATGAATGTGCTCTCTTAAATATGAGACCATTCACTATATAACTGAGGTATATACTTTTTGGGTTACATAACCATAGGTTTTTGGTTTTTGTTTTTTTTAACCATGTGTCCTCCATTGCTTCTTATAACAGTGTCATTTGTTTTACAAAAGTATTTTCGAAAATTTTTATCAGAGTATAGTTAATTTACAGTGTCGTTGGTTTCAGCTGTACAACAGAGTGATTTCATTGTGCATATAAATATCTCTCTTCTTTTTTAGATTCTCTTGCCGTACAGGCCACTACAGAGTATTGAGTAGAGTCCCTGTGCTATACAAGGAA
The DNA here is from genome assembly GCA_006410615.1 of Neotragus moschatus. Classification (NCBI taxonomy): domain Eukaryota; kingdom Metazoa; phylum Chordata; class Mammalia; order Artiodactyla; family Bovidae; genus Neotragus; species Neotragus moschatus. The sequence continues at coordinate 128,636 of SJYA01000966.1, read as the reverse complement.
GTCTATACCTGCTATATAGCTGGTCCTTATCAGTTATCTATTTTATATGTAGTAGTGTGCAAGAGACCTGGGTTCAGTCCCTGGGTTGGGAAGATCTCCTGGAGAAGGAAATGGCAACCCACTCCAGTACTCTCGCCTGGAAAATCCCATGGATGGAGGATCCTGCTAGGATGGGGTCTCAAAGAGTCAGACACGACTGAGCCACTTCAGTTTCAGTGTGTATATGTCAATCTCAATCTTCAATTTATCCCTCGCCCCTTCCTTACCTCCCAAAACCTTAAGTTACAAAAGTGTGTTTGAAGTTCTATATCAGATAAAAACATAATAACCTATTCAGAGTTCACACTTACAACCTTAATATTATTAGCATTTTATCTTATCAAAGAAGTTCATCAGCCTGTGAAATCTATAAACAGTCTCAGAAATAAGTGTACACCATATGGAGCTTCCCGCCCCTCCCCCCCGCCAAATGGGTTACATATTGTGAAATACAAGGCAGTTGAGAAATGTTAGAGATATATTTACAAGAAGGGAAAAAGCAGGTGGGAAGGGGAGACGATTACAGATTGTGGGATTCCTGCTGCTTTAGTTCATGTAAAGTCAGAGTTAATCTGCTATGATGGAATTTTCTGAATGAATAATGATTTTGGTAGTGCTAGTTCAAAATCTGTAAACTTGAAACGCCATTAAATGTCCACTTTTTTTTATGGAATATGCCATTGGCAATATTGACATCAAGGAAAATTCCAAAAAGTAGAAGCAAATGCTATTTCACTAACTTCTATTGTAAAATAAAAAAGAGCAGGGACTTCCTAGTGGTCCAGTGGCTAAGACTCTTCACTCCCACTGCAGGGGGCCCAGGGTTCAATCCCTGGTCAGGGAACTAGATTCCTAAATGCAGAGAGAGTGCACAGATACTTAAAAGGCACAATGAGCTTGATGCTCTACAGAGCATTTACTTGCAATTTCAGGGCCCTCTGAAGTATAGTCGGAGAAGGCAATGGCACCTGACTCCAGTACTCTTGCCTGGAAAATCCCACAGGAGGCTCCTCCTCCCATGGAGGAGCCCGGTGGGCTGCAGTCCGTGGGATCCCTAAGAGTCAGACTTGACTGAGCAACTTCACTTTCACTTTTCACTTTCATGCACTGGAGAAGGAAATGGCAACCCACTCCAGTGTTCTTGCCTGGAGAATCCCAGGGACCGGGGAGCCTGGTGGGCTGCCGTCTATGGGGTCACACAGAGTCGGACACAGCTGAAGTATAGTTATGTTATTATCCAAATTTCACAGATGAGAAATAGAAGTCTAGAAAATTAAGGAATCTCTTCTAGGTAGCAGCGCAAGATATAATACTAAGTAGCAGAGCAATATATAATAACTATAGATTGATAATTCCTCAGAAGTTGAATCAGTCTTGAAAAAAGATGCCAGTCTCTGGTGGTTTTGAGACATTATCAACAGACAGTGAATTTCTTTCAGAGAGAAACCATATACTAGATTTTTTTTCTCTTTTTTTATTTTCAAAGAATTTTTTTAATGTGGACCGTTTTTTAAAAGTTTTTGTTGAAATTGCTATAACATTGCCTACATCTTGTGTTTAGGCTTTTTTTTTTTTTTGGCCACAAGTCATACGGGATCTTAGCTCCCAAGCTAGTGATGGGACCTGCACCTCCTGCACTAGAAGACCAACCAATCAGAGACCAACCACTGGACCACCAGGAAAGCCCCACATATTAGGTTTTTTCTTTCTAATGCTGAAACGTATGAATGGACTTGTCAGCGCTCTTTCTTCCTAAATTAGAATTTATCCATTGCTTCCCATTCAGTATTCTTAAAAATTTTCCTAATTATTCTTGCACTAGAAAGGGCTAGAGTCAAATTTTATGGGGTGTAAAGTTTCTGTAACTTGGGGAGGCTCTATAATAAAAAGAGTATGGCATTATGAATAAAAAATTGCTAGAGCCTCTCTTGCAGGGCTTTGAAAGGAACCCATGAGAGATGAGGATTGTTGAGGTATAAGCTTTGTTAGTTTCATAGTAAATCCTCCTCTACTCTGAACCATTTGAATATTGCCTCCCAGAATCAGAAACCAGTCATGTCTTTCCTTTACGCTTGTGGAAATGCGCCGTTCTCCTTGTACCCATCTTTATAAAATATAGGCAGTACTTTTCACAACCTAAGAGGTATTTCAGGTATAACCGGTACTAAAAATTGCTTTTGAAGCCTCTTGAGAGGTATAATAGGTTCTGCCTGGAGTAAGGACAAATGATTTGATCGTCATCTTATTTATTAAGAAGAATCATTGTTTTAAGTAACATTTAACTCTTTAGTCCTGTTGTTTGAGGTGAACATACAGTGATAATTTCAAAGTTATTTCTTGTTTTAAAATCTTTGATGTGTTAGAAATAATCAAGTGATTATTTCTTTGGTCATTATTTCTTAAACCTGGATAATGCTACATACTGTGTTAAAAAGTAGCTTATCTTTTATTATAAGTTTTGAACTTTATTTTTAAGTTAGATGTTTGTAGAATGTAGAGAATATTTTAATGTTTTATTTGCCACAGGATTAAAAGCTGTGAAGTTTTATCAACTAAAATTATTTCAATGAGAACAAAAAATAATTTTGTCCTGAGAAAAGTTATGCACATGTGAAAAATTTTCTAATTGCACTTAAAAGTAATTTATCCTCTTTGCACAGGGACTTTTCTTGGAGGGTCAATTTCAAATCTAAAATAGCTATACTGAGTTGTACTATAATTCTGTATTTTAAGTGGTAATATTATTTTTAACTATTAAGACGTGAGTCTGGGAAATGATACAGATACAAAACTTGGTGGTTTTTAAGCAGCTAGCTGCTCTGAATCCTGAGAAAGGAGAATAAAATTCCAAACTTTGCCACTTAAAAATTATATTTAAGTACTAAAACCAGGTTTTAATTCTGCAAGCCCCTTATTTTCACAGAATAATAGTCTCAAACAAATTTACTGTTCTTTGCAAATATTATTGGGATAAAACCCTCACTGTTTCCCTTTAATGTTGAGCTGCTCAGGGCAGAAGGGTAAACAACTCGCCTAAGTTCCCTTTCTTGTAATTAAGTGAGTCTCCAGTGGCTTCCTCTGCATATATTTTCATATGCTATGTGTGAACTAAGCAGCTCAGGAAATTCCATTGCCAACAACAGAGAAAACTTAGAAGTAAAGGAACTAGAAAATTATTTACTAGAAATCTTGACATTGAAAAATTTAAATTTCTATATAAACATAGTTATAATAATTTATAAATTTTTAAATTAAATAGAACTATGATATACTAAAATTATTAGTATACATATACCTTTGATGTTGAACACTGTACTTTATAGTAGAATAAGAACCTTGGTTAGTGGCTCAGTGAGCAAATGTGTGTTAAACCAGCACTCCATCATATGCTCCAGGGAACCATCGTGTACATGTCAGACCGTCCCCACATTCTAGTTGGGGATATATAGTGGACATCAGAATTGGGTTTAATAATAGCAGTTGGTCCATTTTGCTATATTGATTTGTCACACATCTGTCCAGTGGTCTGTCTTTTTTATTTTTTAGTGAATTTCAAAATGAGTTGGAGAAATCAGTACTCTTCACCCCTAAACACTTCCACATGTATAGCAATGGAGTTCAGTATTTGTTCAGAATTCTTTTTTTATTCACATGAATTTTACATATAGTGAAATACATAAATCCTAAGTGTACCATTCAGTGAGTCTCAACAGATGTGCAGTAATACCTATGTAACCCAAACCTTTACCACGATTGAGAACATGGATGTGTGTTTTAAAGATTACCTGTCAATGTAAGGTATGCTTTTAAAAGTTCGCTTTTAAGGAGAGATGTTTATTAAACCATATTAAGTACTTGAAAGTATGCCCAGTAGTTCCGTGTTTGTTTTGCCAGGGGAAGCAAACATTTATGAAGGCATTTTGCCTGCTCATATTTACTGTAAGGCCAGGTACTGGAAGTCATCTCCAAATACAAACTGTGAAAAGAAGAACTGAAAGGTTGCGTGGATGTGTTATTGTCTGTAGCCATCCATTTGTATGTTTACATGCACAGGCCACACGCTGCAGCTCAACAGACACTGCCTTCTTGTTACTCAATTTCATTCTGAGAATAAAATATAAAGCAGCTACCTTATTGTTTAAAAAGTAATGTTTAGAGAAACTTTTGGTTTGGAGGCTGATAACCCAAGCTTCCTTCCACTTTCAGCCTCTCTCAGCTGTGAAGGCAGCAAAGAAAGTACGTCCTCTGGCTTTTAGGGGAAGATGTTTTTTCACTACAAGCACTTAGTGATTTCTGTGGTTTGGATATTGTAGATAATAGTTCAAACCAGTTGCTTCTGTTGCAAAACAGATCAAGAGATAAGCACAGTAAAAGTTAGATTCAAGATATTAATAATAGCTAGAACTAGGTTCTGTTATCCAATTTTCTCTGTTTTCCCTTTGAAGCCATATAAAGAGTTGTCTATAAATTGTCCATGACACTGGCAGCCTGTGCTCACGTTTTGTCTGTGTGACTTTGAAGTCTGTCTTGTTCAGTAACCTTGAGAATTTTAGCAGTTATGTTTTACTTTAAAACTACTTTTGATAATTGAGAAAATAATCACAAGATGCTAAGTGATTATTTCAAGCAGCTTAGGATATCATATTAATTTTGTGTGAGTGCATCTTCCATATTTCATACAATCCTCAAGAGTATTTTATTTTTGTGTTGTTCTTTGTTATTTTTTTCTGATGTGTCTATACTTAATACCCTATTTTCAGTCTGAGATCCCAAGTAAACAGCCTGAGACACCTGATGATATCATTCCTCAAAAGGTAAACCACAAAATACCATAAAAGAATGCAAAATACTTACAGTTTTTTTTTTTTATTTCTTTGTTTTGGTTTTGTTTTATTTTATATTAGTGCATGGTAGACTAGACTAACCTAAAGGGATAACTTTCAATGTGCTATTTCTGTAAGTTCCGTAGAGTTGAAAAAGGTGAATTTCATTCCTACTGAGAGATGTTCTCGTCTCCCTTGCTTTGTTCCGATTAGCTTTCTAGAATCCCTAGAAAGCAGCTCACTAACAGGCTGAATACCCATCGCTGTCACCGTGAGAAGTGTCCTGCTTCACACATGAACTAACAAGTCCCAAGGCATGTTAGTAATGGGCAGCCTGACACCACCAAGTTTGTTTTCAATTTCTCATTTAATTCTTCTAAACACTAAACAGTATATATTTTGAGAATACAGTGTATTCTCTTAAAATTACTTTTCCAATCAGAAGGAACTAAATGGATGATCACTTTTTAAATACAATTTTATTTTAATTTAAATTTACATAATTGTTTTCTTTTTGCAGGAAGATTCAATACATAAGCAGTAAAAAAAAAAAAATGCAGAACTTTACATCACAGAAATTTACGTCAAAATATTTGGAGGAGAATCCTTTTAGTTCCAGATCAGATATGAAGTCAGCATCCAAAAAGATGTTGCCCCACATCTGTTAATTCATTGTCTTGCCCATCACTAACTATGCTTTCATCTTTTTAAAAATGAACAATTTTGAGCTGAAGATAATTGTTAAATCTTGTGTAGAGAATTGTTATAATACAAAATTAACTACCCTGCTTTCATTTCAAAACATACTACAATATTCTTATTAATTCATCAGATTCATCCTTCCATAATTGTAATATTATTTTACATCATTTCAATACTTCTGTGTTACATAGTCCAGTTTTCATTTGCTGCATATCATTTGTCAGTTAGCTTGCAGCTCTCTTCATTCTAAGTCTATACCTGAAGTTAAGGGTAATGGTGGCTTGAGTTAGGTATCTTTTCACCTCAAAATTGGTTCAGTATTTTAGTCTAAATATTTCATCCAATTGGACACTTTTTTTCCATTTTACTTCGAAATCATTTTTAAAAGAGTTTTACTTAAAATAAGTAATTTTGTAGACAATACATATTAGCTATTTGATGGAGAGTTAGGCTGATAGAATATTTTCAATTAGATATTCTTATTAATGGGGAAGGAAATTAATGTTTAGAAAGAGAAGGTCTTTAAGCGTGTTTCAAACTCTCTATCTTTTTCTTAATTGTTAATTCAGAGTCTGGGTCATTCTGGTCAAGGAACATATAAACTTTTCCCTTTAGTCTTACATTTTTATAGGAAATTTTAAGCCTTAATTTCTCATTGTCTGTTGTTCTAAGAAAAAAGTTTGGGTCAACTGGAAAACCTGTTTTTTTTTTAAGATAAATATTAGTTATTCTGAAAAAATGCTCTGTATTAAACACCAAAAAGTTAAATCTCTTCTGATGTTTCTGGGTAATTAATTTCTTCTTCAAAATGGACTTATGTATGTTCTTGATACACTCATTTAGTTACTAAGTTTCTGGATCATATTCTTTTACACAACAAACAACAGGGTTGTTTTAGCAAATTAGAGACAGAAGCTGGAGTGGCAGGTGAACCAGATAGTGTCATCTGGCCTGAAGCCAGTGAATTCCATATGGGGTCAGGACTCTGAAGGGTTGGGCCATTCCCAGTGTTTTGGTGAGACATGGGAATACCAGGAGGAAAAGGGCAGTTCTGGGTTTCTACCTCCAAGTATCTGCAGTACACACACAGGTAGTTCCTACCAAAGGGATGGCCCTTTAGGCCTAAGCTGTTTACTTGGGGCAGAAGCAAAATTCCAGGCTCTCCACAAACCAGACATCCCCTTACAACATGATGCTTTCTGATACTGGGTGTTCTCTCTACTGTACTGCTGCATCAGGAAGACTGTGCTATACTAACATGGAAACATTGGCAAAAGATGATGTATTTCTTTTTTCGGAAAGGTCAAAACTGCTAATACTGTTTTCGTATATATGTCTTCTAAAAGTCAGTGCAACTTAAAAAGAGAGAAACCTAACCCAAAAGTCTGTGCTTTTACTATGTACAGTCTATTAATTCTTGAAGATGAATTAGCTGAGCACTTTCCTTTTGCTGTTCCATAGAAACCTGCTCGATACAGAAGAGCCATAAGTTATGACAGTAAAGAATACTACATGCGACTAGCCTCCGGCAACCCAGCCATCGTGCAGGATGCCATCGTAGAGAGCTCCGAAGGAGAAGCTGCTCAGCAAGAACCAGAACATGGTGAAGACACGATTGCTAAAGTCAAAGGTCAGCAGCCTTCCTCTCTGACTTTAATTAAAAACACTTGGGAGCATTCCTTCTACTTCAATTCATATGAAAACTATTAGCAACTGTAAACAGTAGGCAGACCCTCCTGGAGAAGGACATGGCTATACCCACTCCAGTATTCTTGCCTGGAGAATTCCACGGACAGAGAAGCCTGTCAGGTTATAGTCCATGGGGTCACAAAGAGTTGGATATGACTGAGTGACTATTTATATATAATAAACACTAGGACCAACCTTAAAAGTAGCTATGCGTACTTTAGTGTATCAGCCTTCTTAAAGATGGATTTCTATATCAGAACTAAAGAGACTGGCTCTTCTTTATAGCCTACAGATGAATGTCATGTACCCATTGGCTTGATTTTTTTTTTTTTTTTTTTCCCTGTATCTGGCAGAATTCTCTGTGGTACCTGATATTTTAAGTTAAGGCCCCAATAACTAAGTGAATATTTATAAAATTAAAATAACCATTAAACGTGTCATTAGTGCATGTTAGCCAGCAGTAAGAAATAATGGTCTTTTCTCCTATGAGCTAAAACATATTATTGCGAATCTATACTTTGTGAGCCTCGTAAGACCTGCATATGATCAGGGATTGGACTAAAACGGCCATGGGCTTTTTGATTCTGGACCTCTGTATATGTGCGCCCTCTGCCCTCTTCTACAGCTTCTCTGTGAGCTGGACTTTCCCAGTTTTGTCCTAAGATACTGATCCAGCTGTCCTCCACTGCAGCCTTCTCGTTCAGTTCCCCTGGCTCCAGTGGCACTTTAGTTATATCTTTTACAGCAATTTCAGTGATTTTATGTTGTCCTAAATTATCAGTTTCTCAGAGGCAGAGATTATTTCTCTCATCCCTTTATAGATTTTGGCACATGTCTAGCACACGATGGGGACTCAGCTGATGTGAAAAAGTAAAATCAATCCATTGTTATTTTTTAAGCTGCTGCTGCTGCTGCTGCTGCTAAGTCGCTTCAGTCGTATCCGACTCTGTGCGACCCCATAGACGGCAGCCCACCAGGCTCCTCCGTCCCTGGGATTCTCCAGGCAAGAATTTAAGCCTCTGAAGTAATCATAAATTTAAAAGTCTTGGTATAGTCTACAGATAAAGCCCTGGAATGTGAATTAAAAGTGTAAGTTAAAAATTATTTGCAGATCTCATTGATAAAAATCTAATAGTACATGGCCATTTAAACAAAAAGCATTTATCTATAGTTGTGGTCAGCTTCTCCTATCATACCTGTTTTCTCTCATGATGACTATGCATTACTAAATATTTCATGAGTGACCTAATATTTTCATAGAATCCTTGAAGTTTTTAGTAGCTAAACAGAGTTTTCAGCCTTCTTATTTCCTGACACTGCATCAGCAGAGTCATTGAGATATGTCCAAAGCTGTGTTTAATGGCTATAACCAAGGAATATAATTCACAGAGTTTGTGGTGATGTGTTTGGGTCATTGGCATTTAGCTTCTCTTAGCCTCAGTTTTCTTAATTTCTAATTGAGCTAAAACCATTAATATTGGTGTCACCACTGTGATGTGCTACTTATTATGATAGATATAGAATTGGAGGTTTTGATTCATCAAACTATAAATAAAGCAGCTGGAAGTTTTCCCCCTGCTGGATGTCCTCAGCAAGACTTGCTCTTTCTTGCTTATATATTGTGTGTGCGTGCTAAGTCGCTTCAGTCATGTCTGACTCTTTGCAACCCCGTGGACTGTAGTTGCCAGGTTCCTCTGTCCATGGGATTCTTCAGGCAAGAATACAGGAGTGGGTTGCCATTTCCTTCTCCAGCTTATTTATTGTAGTCTTTGCTATGTGAAAATAAGGTTCTTCCCAAGACAAAGCAGAACCTCTGATAATGTGGGTTCAAAGGGTAGGATTCTAGCAGACATGTTTTTCCAAAAATTAGAACAACTATAGTAGATAGATGTGACATTACTTTTGAGGAAACAAACTAAAGAATATTAAATGTGAGATTTAAAGATAGAGTCCTAGAGCCTGTTTGTTTCCTGTACTTTGGGATATCAGTGGTTACCTTCATCCTCAGATTTTAATTTCACCTCCTGTGATTATCAATACAATTATCAAAATGTAGGCAGTAAAATGTTAACTTACTGGGCAAATTAAAGCATCCAGCTCTGTATCAAAAAAAATTGTGTTCTCACTCTTTATGATCTGATGAGTTAAACAGATTCATTCGTGTCTGAATGACCATACTGCCACTTGTAACAAGAGTCTTAAAATAGCCCTCTTGGGCCCCCCATGTAGGTGGGATCTCTTATAATCATGTTTAAAACTTGCTGTCCTTATTCTTGTTTCTGATAATGACTGACCGTTTGTTGATGGTATCCCCTCAGTAAAACCGACCCGTTGGCATCACCCCTGTTACCATTCACTCTGCTGATCTCTCTGTTTACCATCATCATCATCTGACCCTTGCTGAGAGTTTGCTATTTATCATGTACGATCCTAAGCACTTGATCGGAATTACCTCATTTAGTTCTCCAACAGTCCTCCAGGTATCCAGGAGAGATGATATCTAGAGTCCTGTTTTTGTAAATGAGAACCCTCTGAGATTCAGAGAGGGCAGATAATACTCCCAGGTCATACAGCTGTTTAATACCAGATCTGTGCTGAGTGGGGTGGGGTTTTGGGGTTTGTGTTTTTGGCAGGGGCAGGACGGGCGGTGATTGGTGTTTGTTATTCGTTTTGGTTTGGGGATTTTTTTGTGGTGGTGGTGGTTTTTTTGGTCAGCACTGGGTTTTCATTGCAACACCCAGGCTGTTTGTTGCAGAAAGTTTCTCTAGTTATAGCCCATGGGCTCTAGAGCACTTGGGCTCAGTAGCTGCAGCACACGGGCTCTCTAATTGCAGCTCATGGTATTAGTTGCCCTGGTATTACCCAGCATTTAGGATCTTAGTTCCCTGACCAAGGGATCGAACCCATGTCCTGTGCATTTGAAGGCGGATTCTTAACCACTGGACCACCAGGGAAGTCCCTAGAGCCTGTGCTGTTGGCCACTGAAGTGTGTGCATGCCTTCCCAAATTCTCTCAAATTGTACAGGAGGGACTCCTTGAGACTAAACCGCTCCCCAGTGGCCCCCATGAGACCACATGGCCCTCTCGGCTCTTGTCCTGCAGGACTGGTCAAGCCACCTCTCAAACGGTCTCGGTCAGCACCGGACGGGGGCGATGAGGAGACGCAGGAGCAGTTACAGGACCAGACAGCTGAGGGCAGCTCGATAGAAGAGGAGGAGAAAACGGACAACGCCACCCTGCTGCGCCTGTTGGAGGAGGGCGAAAAGGTGCTGGGCTTCTGGACAGGAGGGGTTGCACTGAGTGGTTTGTTTCCCTTTTACAAGACAGCTGAAGGGCATTTATCTGGCAGCCAAAGAGACATATTGCAGCCTCTGCTCTGAAATCAATATTAAGCCCCCTTCTGGGTTCAGCACTCTCATCTGCAGGACTTTCTCACCTCTCCGGACACCGACCAGCATGAAGTGGAATCAGATACAGGATTAACATTGACACCTAGTTCCCTGTTTTCCCTCTGTATACCCTTTACCAGACTGCATCTCTCTCCCTTTAATTTTATTTCAATCCCATGTACACAGCCTGTTCAGTAATTTGGTCCTGTATTTTTTCCTACCCCTCTGTAATTGCACTTAACCACTCGAGCAGCTTCAACCAACCCATCATCCTGAAGCCTTGAACCCATCACCCCCAGCCTCATATTTCACCTCTACACTCAGCTTCACTCACAGAACCTATATCGCTCTCAATCTCTTATAACCTGCGACCCCGCTAGGTTTAGTTTACTGACTCTGCCGTGTAGCCTGAGCCCCCGTAGCACTTTGTACCTTGCAGTTCACTCCATCCATGATGTTAGTTCTTTAATCTGCACGTTATTCACTGCATTCTCTGCATAAATGCCCCTGTCTGTCACTCACATAACCTCTATCCCTGCAACCCGCATTTGATACAGCTTCATTTATCTGGAGTCTTCAGTACTCAACACATAGGGACTTTTCCTTCATGGTTTTGCTAGCCCAGACGTAAATACCCTCCTCTAAGCTTTTATAAAGCTCTATGTCTTTCACTATTTTAGAGCTTAATTTTTAAAATTCTGTTCAAATATATGTAGCCTGATTAATCTTGAATGAAAACATAAAGAGAGGGGGAAAAAAAGTTGTAACTGTAAAAATCCTGTATCTATCACTCTCTGGAGAAGGGAATGGCAGCCCACTCCAGCATTCTTGCCTGGAGAATTCCATGGACAGAGGAGCCTGGAGGGCTGTAGTCCATGGGGTCACAAAGAATCGGACACGACTGAGCGACTGACACTTTGACTTTCTTTTATGTCTTTCACTCATTTTATTGTGTTATGATTCTTTGTTCCTGTGACTGTTTCTTCCCCTAGAGAGTGAGCTCTCTCTAGGCAGACACTGTTTTCTTATTTCCACCCCAGTGCCTTGCACAGCTCTTAATCACCTGATACACACTCTGTAAACCTTGAATGAAGGAGTGTTTGGTTGAATGAATAAAGGGATAAAAGAATGAAGGAATTGAATGTGTAGTATCATGTCTTTAAAGTTTGTCTGTTATAGTAGATTGTGGTATAACCCTTGAAATATTACTCACTAAGAAATAGTCACTAGAAATTAGAGCTTAATTTTTTCAGATTCTGTTCAAATATATAGCCTGATTAATCTGGAATGAAAACATTAAAAAAATTGTAACTATAAAAGTACAGTAGGTCTGAAGGAAGCACATGATAAGCTTCTGGGAGCTTTGGGATGTTCTGTTTCTTGTTCTGGATGCTGGTTGCATCATATATTAAGCATTTGAAAACTCTTTAAGGTATGCACTTAGGAAATAACATTTTCTATGTGTCTGTTTTACTTAAAATAGAATTCATTTAGAAGTTTGTCAGGTTTTTTCGCTGTAACATTCTAAATTTTTATTGTAGTTCACGTGTGGTGTTGAAACTTATATTTGTCTATTTTAGAAAATTTATTTTCTGATACTGTCACGTTTTAAACTTCTGATCTTATGAGTATAAGCCTTTGCTCTAATTGCTTTAAGCTTGAATAGTGCAGGAAGTGCATTTAGACTGACATTCATTTGACAGTTGTTTGACTCTGATTCAGTTGCTGATTTTTTTTTCCTTGACTCATGTTAAACTAAGTATAAGCAAGAAGGAATTTTTGCTAAGAACTAGATCCTGCCTGTTGGAACGAAAACAATGGTAACATTGAGGACTTTAGCAAGTCCATCCTTCTATGAGGAAAATGCAGCTTCTGCCAAGTTTGGCTTTTTACAATGGCACCACAGTCTGCCAGGCAGGCGGAATCCAGTGGGGAGTGAACAGAGACAAATTCCAGAGGCTGTTATGGAAGAAGAGGAAAGTAGGCTGTGTGGAAGAGAAGACAGCCAGCAGTTGCTAACATGATTCTCCATATTCTCTCACTCTTACAACATGCCACTGGAGTATATTTGAAATTTACTTGAAGATACAGAAGCCCAGAGACATGAAGAAATCTGACCAAATCTCTAGTTAAATGAAAAAACTAGAAAGTCACTCGGGAATGTCAGGCTCTGCATACCTTTCTCACTCTGTGTGTCCTGCCTGGCCAAGGGCCCAGTCGGAAGCTCCCCACATGTGTGCCTCAATTCCCCTTCCTGAAAAGTTTGTCTGTCTCCCTCCTCTTCTCACTTGTTCACTGACTCTGGAACCTCGTACACACGTGTCTGGCATAGAGTTAGTACTCAGTGAATCCTGGGATAAGTGGATTGAGTGGATGGCTATGAATAGAAGGTGGTTTCCTTCCTTTTACTGAAGTCAAACTGCCACTCAAGACTGCAATCTTAGCTATTCTGTTTATTATGTTTGTTCTCAGATTAATATGCTTAGCTCAGGGGGTGCCATCACAGTAACATCTTGGTAAAAATTTGTTTGCCCGTTAAATCCATGTCTAAAAACATTTTGCTTCCTTTGTATTTTTTTTTAAAAAAGAAATTAGCCTGTTTTTTTAAAAACTATACTAATGAACGTTTCTGGTTTTCTTAATAGATCCAGCACATGTACCGCTGTGCTCGAGTCCAGGGCCTTGATACCAGCGAAGGGCTACTCCTCTTTGGTAAAGAGCATTTCTATGTGATTGATGGATTTACAATGACAGCAACCAGAGAAATAAGAGATATCGAAACTTTACCCCCAAAGTAAGTAAATGAATGAAGAGACACAAAGTATAGCTGTCTTTAGCAAACAAGATACCTGCATAGTTTTTTTTTTCTTTTTAATGAAAAGTTATGTTTTAAGTAATGCTCTCTCTCGGTTTGTATGCATCTGTCATTACATGTTCAAAAGAGTAACATTTCAAAGCTATAAGGGACAAATTTGCCTTATTTATCAAAATGAAAACTAAATAAAATTTATTGCTATACATTAATAGCGTTAGATATAATACAAGTTCCTGATATGGTCATCTGTATATCTATAAGTTATTCTGAATGTGCAGAGTGTTCTTTTTTCAAATCTCAGTGCACAGTTATAGCAAAAACACAGGCAGCTTTACAAAACTCCAACAAGTGTAAGCACGCCCATGTCCTCTAGTACCCTAGAAGCAGTGAGACCTGTGCACAGGCAGGAATTAACTGGCTGAGCTGATCCAGCTTCCTTTTCTTCTGCCAGTCCCTTGATAGACATGACACTGGGTAATGGAAAACCCAGAGGCAGACAAAACAAAAAGGAAGATAAAAAGCTAAAGACTTAGAAAATCAACATGCTCTTCTCTCCCTCTAACACTTTGAACACCTAACGTACACGGTGAATGTGGACACGGTCATCTTCATTCCTAGGAGATAATTTCATGTTATCATTTTTAGCAGCCATCAGGGCCACATGATGACTTTTATGGGCCTCCTCTTGCATATAAAATTATTTAAAGTGATGTTTTCTGATTGTGTTGGTTTAAAGTTCAGTTTAGTTGCTCAGTCGTTTCTGACTCTGCGACCCCATGAACCACAGCACGCCAGGCCTCCCTGTCCATCACCAACTCCCAGAGTTTATCCAAACTCATGTCCATTGCGTCGGTGATGCCGTCCAGCCATCTCATTCTCTGTCGTCCCCTTCTCCTCCTGCGCTCAATCTTTCTCAGCATCAGGGTCTTTTCCAATGAGTCAGCTCTTCACATCAGGTGGCCAAAGTATTGGAGTTTCAGCTTCAACATCAGTCCTTCCAATGAACACCCAGGACTGATCTCCTTTAGGATGGACTGGTTGGATCTCCTTGCAGTCCAAGGGACTCTCAAGAGTCTTCTCCAACACCACTGTTCAAAAGCATCAATTCTTCAGAGCTCAGCTTTCTTTAGAGTCCAACTCTCACATATATACATGACTACTAGAAAAACCATAGCCTTGACTAGACGGACCTTTATTGACAATGTATACTGAATTGCTAACAAATTACTCTCTTAAAAGTTTTTTTTTTTAACTGAATATTCAGATATATTGTGTCCTGCTTCTTTTCACATGCTGAAAACAGCACCCCCGTTTGTTGAACAGTGAGTTTACCTCTTACTTTGCTTCTGTTGCCTCTTTTTTCCGGGCTGCCTCTAGTATGCATGAGCCGATCATCCCTAGAGGAGCCAGGCAAGGCCCCAGTCAGCTCAAGAGAACGTGCAGCATCTTTGCATATGAAGATATCAAGGAAGTGCATAAACGGAGATATCTCCTGCAGGTTGGCTGATTTAGTAGAAATAAACATTTTGTCATGTTCCTTTATTTAGAGGATGCATACATGATAGGCTCCACCTTATTCCTTAGAGTTTGGGAATTGGTTGTATGTAGACAAGCTCGTGTCACATGTGGCATAGCTTTATAATACATCCCCTTTAAAAAAAAGCACCCTAAAACTTTGAGTGATATCTTTGTTATCCATCTTTCCCTATAGTTATCCAGATTTATGTTTGTTGCATAAAAATTGCATTTGCTATCAATGTACAAAATTAGAAACAAATTGAGCAAAACAAATTCCATCTGTTTTGTAGTTTAATCTGCTAGGAATCCATGACTCAAAAAGATGTTTTCCAGTCATCAGATTAACTTCTTCAGTATTATGGAACCTCCTAGTGGAAAAGTTAATATGTAACCTTTACTTGCATTTTTTCTTAATGTCTTTCCCTCTGATCTTTTCAGCCTATCGCTGTGGAAGTTTTCTCTGGAGATGGACGAAACTACCTCCTTGCTTTTCAGAAAGGAATCAGAAACAAAGTTTATCAAAGGTATAGCTTATTAGGGATACTTCATAATGCTATATTGTGGGAAGCAATGGGAGGTATAAAGTGTTACCAGTTCAGCCTGTTTTTTAAAAACCAATTAAATACTTGAATTAACTTCTTTGAAGAAAATGTTTCATTTTTGCCAGCCTCTTGAAACATGCTGCTTCTGATGCTCTTCTGTTTTGAAAGAACATTTTTTTTTCCTTCTGGTAACTTACACTAGACTTCTTCAAAATATCTTCTTTAAGCATAAAGGAATGATGAAACTATAGCTTAAAAAATAAGACTTTAGGTTCAGAATAGGCTTTGTTCATATTTACCAAAAAGAAGACAGTGCCGTACCTTGCTATTGAATGCAGAGCCTGAATTTCCTTAGAATTTATGTTCTTGTGAGACTTTTCTGACTTCGGAAGGTAAGTTGGATACCTTCATCCTTGAAAAAGTAGCACAACCAAATAAAGCAGTTGATTTAATCTGACCATATTTCATTTTTGGTAAACTGTGTTTACCTAGAAGAAAAATAGTGTATGTTCGTGTGCTTGAAAGTTCTTCTGTTGGATGTGTGAATAATAAAGCTTTTATGAACTGATGGTAGGTAATAAGAGAGCCCTCATTCTTTTAAAAGTAGTATGCGTACATGCATGCTAAGTTACTTCAGTTGTGTCTGCTCTTTGCAACCCAGCCTGCCAGGCTCCTCTGTCCATGGGATTCTCCAGGCAAGAATACTGGAGTGGGTTACCATGCCCTCCTCCAGGGGATCTTCCCGACCTAGGGATGGAATCTGAGTCGCTTCTGTCTTCTGCATTGGCAGGCTGGTTACTTAACCACTAGCACCATCTGGGAAGTCCAGAGAGTAATATAAATCCTGGCAATCCCTCTATTAGGGAAGCTTTGTGTTTCCAATGAGGAGTGACTAATACCAAGCAACACTGTTTATCACTGCAGTACAGCAGCACTACCTGAGCATGAGAGAAATGAGGGAGGTTCTGCAGATAAAGTCCCTGTGGATGTTGATTGGGAAGAAGTAAACGATTAAAATGTTAGTCGCCTGTCTTATTAATTTCTAAGGGAGGTATCATTTTCAACATGGGTAAATTATCTGCTCTTCCCAACTAGAAGTTGTTACAAGGAGATGAGTTTGTCTTTAGCGGAGAGATTTCCACGTATGTGCCAAGTTCAATGTCCACATTCATTCCAAGGATTTTCCCACAATTCTTGGTTGCCCTTAAGAAATATATGTTGGCATTAGGAGCAACTCTGAAAATAATCATAACAGTGTCACATAAAGATTTTCCTCGTGTATGTGTTTTCGTTTGTCGGTGGTGTCTCTGCCCTGTCATTTCTTTAGCTATTAGCACTGCTTGCTGTCACGTGGGTGTTTAGCTTCAGTCACTCTTTAGGACATCAGTAAGTTGACTCAATTCCTATGAATTGGTGTGTCAAGTAATGTGGCAACATATGTAAAACTCTTATTAAAATGTCAGGTTTTGCTGTGGATCTTTATATTTGGCTTTAGAAGCCATCATCTTACCCTTATTTGTTAGAGTATTCTAATTACTGTATATTCCCTTTGCCTGCCTTTACTGAGGAGTCGAGGGGGTGGTGGTAAAGCAGTTAAGCTCTACATGAGTCATTCTCTCTTCTGCTCCTATTAGATCCTGACTGACACGGCATTTCCAATTTTATGCTGTTTTTAAATCTCCCAGGTTTTTGGCTGTAGTGCCATCTCTCACTGACAGTTCGGAGTCTGTGTCTGGGCAGCGGCCGAACACCAGCGTGGAGCAGGGGTAGGTCGTGTGCCTCTTGCACATTGTGACTGACATTGGATCGTTTATATCTGGACAGTATTATTGACTGTTTTAATGAATATCCCTGCACCCCAAGCCCCAGTGGTTTGTAGGACAATTTTACAGCGCTGAAAATTAGAAGTAAGAGAATGTCTGCATGATCTCTCATGTCAGACCAGTGTCAGGTGTCTCACATGCTGATCATTTTCCCTTAATGTTTTGAGACTGTGCACAGCGGTGCCCAGTTGAGTCCGTCGTATAAAGAGACACTTTTACTCTGCGTCTTCTATTCATATTATATATAAATATTTCCTCTTGTTTTTAAAAAATTCTTTAGAAACTTTGCCTTTATTTACGAGCCATTCATCATTACATATAAGGCATTCTCTTGTTTTTGGATATTTTATCTTTATTAGGTTTCCTTGTTATAAAAATTACACACATTTGTATTCTGCTATTAGTGGATAAGTTTGCTTATCTCAGTAGATACCAGCTTTCCATATTTGCTTTTTAATTTTTACTAATTAACTTAATCAGTTAATTAATTTAATTTTTTTGAATGATTTCTTTCTAAATATACACTTCCTTTTGTATTAGTAGCCCTTTATAATCCATTGGAAAAGAAGCAGTGCTTTGGGGCTACAAATTAATTATTACAGGATGCAGAAAATATCTTAAAACCTTATTGGACATTCTGTAAATTTGTAAATAAAATGTGGTACCAGTTTGCTACTGCTGCTGCTGCTAAGTCGCTTGAGTCGTGTCTGACTCTGTGCGACCCCATAGACGGCAGCCCACCAGGCTCCATCCCTAGGATTCTCCAGGCAAGAACACTGGAGTTTGTTTGCATCTATACATATTAAATTTGTGGATTTCTCTTTAAATTATTGTTTTTTTAATTTTTCTTTAGCTGACATTTAACAAATACAGATATTGCATGTATGCTTTTGTTAACCTCAGGAAGATGTTCTGTTCCTAATCATTTGTGTTGTTGTTAAGATAAATACAGGANCATCCCTAGGATTCTCCAGGCAAGAACACTGGAGTTTGTTTGCATCTATACATATTAAATTTGTGGATTTCTCTTTAAATTATTGTTTTTTTAATTTTTCTTTAGCTGACATTTAACAAATACAGATATTGCATGTATGCTTTTGTTAACCTCAGGAAGATGTTCTGTTCCTAATCATTTGTGTTGTTGTTAAGATAAATACAGGAAGCAAAAGGCTCTCATAAAGCATATTTAGCCTTTTTTCTACTTGTAAGCAACTTACTAGTACTTTTGCCTGCCTAGATAATCTCCAAGTTGCTATTTCATTGTTCCATGCTGAGTTGGCAGTTCTTAAAGAACTGTTCAAAGCTCAGAGGCAAGAAGCACAAATTCATTTCCAACTTTAATCTCCTTTTCAGTTTTTCCCTTTCTCACCAAGTTGAGAAATGATCATAGCTCTTTTTTCAGTGCTAAGTCGCTTCAGTCCTATCCAACTCTTTTGCGACCCCGTGAACTAGAGCCTACCAGGCTCCTCTGTCCATGGGATTCTTCAAGCAAGAATACTGGAGTAGCTTGACATGACCTTCTCCAGGGGATCTTCCCCACCCAGGGTCTGAACCCCAGTCTCTTGTCTCCTGCATTGATTGGCAGGCGCATTCTTTACTACTAGCACCTCCTAGTATCCTTTGCACTCAGTTTACCTGAAATGAAGAATTTTTCTGGAAGTGAAAAGTGGTATCTGTACTCAGCTAGAAATGTTTATGAACTCAGGTTTACACCTCTCTTAATTTCCTTTTGGATGATAAAATATATGGTTAAATGCTTTACTACTGGTTCTGTGACCAATTCACAACCTTCAGATTATTAATTATCCATGTTACAAAGCTATTAAACCTTAAGAGTTTTTTAGCATCATAGAAAAGTCTGCTATGTTTTGTGAAAAGCCATGACTTTCCTGTCATAAAATATTCATATTTTCATTCACTTTTTTAACACCTCTTTTAGGAATGATGTTTACCTACTGTGGACAAAATATTGTCTGCTATATCACTTATTCTAATTGAATCTCTTTAAATCAGTTTCAGTTCAGTTCAGTTCAGTCGCTCAGTCGTGTCCAACTCTTTGTGACCCCATGAATCACAGCACGCNAGCATTCTTTGGCATTGCCTTTCTTTGGGATTGGAATGAAAACTGACCTTTTCCAGTCCTGTGGCCACTGCTGAGTTTTCCAAATTTGCTGGCATACTGAGTGCAGCACTTTCACAGCATCATCTTTCAGGATTTGAAGTAACTCAACTGGAATTCCATCACCTCCACTTGCTTTGTTCGTAGTGATGCTTTCTAAGGTCCAATGGGTCACAAACAGTCGGACACAACTGAAGCAGCTTAGCATGCAGCCTTCTTTATGGTCCATCTCTCATATCTGTACATGAACACTGGAAAAAACCATAACTTTGACTAGACAAACCTTTGTCAGCAAAGTGATGTCTTTGCTTTTTCATATGCTGTCTAGTTTTATCATAACATTCCTTCCAAGGAGTAAGTATCTTTTAATTTCGTGGCCTACAGTCACCATCCTCAGTGATTTCAGAGCCCAAGAAAATAAAATTTCACTGTGTTCGCTTGTTCCCATATGTGCCTTGAAGTGATGGGACCAGATGCCATGATCATAGTTTTTTGAATGTTGTGTTTTAAATAAAAAGAACACAAATTAGGTATCCCATGGGTACATAGTTCAAATGTCTGCTTTTTATATGCTTAGGAGGTAAATGTTGGTTTCATTTTAAATATATGAATTAAATCACCTAAGGATGAGCTTTTAAAATGATCTCTGGTAGCCTGGAGGAATCCACCTCATTTGGGAATCACGGCCTGGTATGATGTCTTTTGGAGGTGACCAAGTTAGTGAGTGCTATAGTTGATTTCACTTCGCTTTCACCTCTCGGAAGAAAATGCTCAGAAGTGAAGTTGGAATGAAAGAGGGGAGGAGGGGGAGAGAATAGAAGGAAGATTCAATCCTCTGGGTGACGGAGGGTAAAGACGAATTGGAGCTTTTGTGTCCACAGTCTCCTGCAAGACTGGGAAGGATTTTCCCTCTTATTCCTCATCCCCAAACTTGGGTTCCGAGTGCCTTCTCCTGTACAAAATAAATTTCCAAAACAGACGTCTTCATACTGAACCGGTTAAACTACGGTGTGCCTCTCTGTGAAATATGGATAACCAGTAGGTGGAAGGCGTTATCTTGGAGTCCAGCTCTGCTGGTGTGACTCCATCGATACTAGCCCATTGACAGAGCATCGTGGCTACAGCCATTCTGTCTACGGTGGTGAAAATAGAGGGTGTTTAGTAATTTTGGAATTGGGTTTCATTTTGTATTTTAGGAGGTCGATCTTACGAATCCCAAGACATTTAGAAACCTAGCCAAGCCAATGGGAGCACAGACAGATGAACGATTAGCTCAGTATAAGAAGCGATATAAAGACTGGGAAGATCCTAATGGTAAGTAACTTTCCCTGTCACGGGACTTGGTACCCAAGTTTCAAAAGTAAGCCATTATTTAGTGGTCTGACGCCCTTCCATCTTTCCCCAAGTTGTTTGTATATGATTATGTCTGTATCTGTTACAAATGCAAGCGTATACGCAACTATCAAAGGAGAAAAATCAGGTTTTGCATGCCAACTGACAGCCATGCTTGGAAGGCATTTTTCAGGTAGTTTGTCAAGTATTGGCAGAAAACTAAGTCTGCTTTGTCTAAGGTAGAAATTTCCCATCATAACATGCCTTTATCTAATCGTGTTTAGGCCAGAAACTATGCTTTCCTTTATTGACTCTTTTAATATTTTTTATTGAAGTATAGTTAATTTAGTGTTTCAGGTATACAAAAAGTGATTCAATGTGTATGTGTATATGAATATATACACTTTTTTTCTTTTTCAGCTTGTTTTCCATTATATGTTCTTTTAATTTTATTGAGTACCTTTTACAACCTTTTTGCATTAAAAAAATACTAATTGAGTCCCTTCTAAAATACTGCAGTTTACATACTCATGATTTATTGTTTAATGTTTATCATATTACCCCTTCAAAATAGGCAAAACAAAGGAGGAAAAAAATTAAGCCTAACAATATTCCCTGTGTGAAATCTTTTTTTCCCCTGCCACGGAGAATATGTAACAGAAATTGCATGATACCCATAGAACATCAATTCAGAGAAAGGAATACTATTGCAAAGCCAGAACCTACTAAAGAACTACTATACGTCAGTATCCTGCTTTAGTTGAAGGTGGCTTGCTATTAAGGATTATCTATTACAGTTGGCCTCAAAACATGAACTGCTGGATGTGCTCAATTTGGGGGAAAGTCACAGAATTATACTAAAATGGATAGTTGCAGATATATAAATGATGCATTTCAGCGTCATCATAAAAGTTTTTATTCTACAACTGCCAGAACTGACTGGACTTCATGTCGCAGTTATCACATAGAGTAACATTTTCAAGTCTATTGATTAACACTAATTTTATGTTACTGTTTTGTTTTCTTTTTTATTCTAATTTTTCTTGTTTTTTTAAACTTTTTATTGGAGTATAGTTGCTTTATAGTGTTAATAATTTCTGCTGTACGGCAAAGTCTTCCAGCTATACGTATACATATATCCCCTTTTTTTGGATTTCCTTCCATTTAGGTCACTGTGGAGCACTGAGTAGGGTGCCCTGTGCTATACAGTAGATTCTCATTAGTTTTCTATTTTGTACATGGTATCAATATTACCAGTCCCAATATCCCAATTCATCCTTTTCAATTGTGCTTTTATTTTCTTGGCCAGGAGAAACTCCAGCCTACCACTATGGGACCCACTATTCATCAGCCATGATTGTGGCTTCATACCTTGTCAGAATGGAGCCCTTCACACAGATATTCCTAAGGCTACAGGTAAAACTCTTAAGTTTAGAATTTTTGCATGTTGTTTGCACCTTCTATTTAAGATCGTTTTTGCTATTTTCTTTAATGTTGTTTATCTCCTGACATGAAGCCCTGTGAAGTTTTAGTCACAAAAATAGTCAAAACATAATGATAGTGGAATTTCACTGGATCAAAATTGATAAATAAGCTAGGATTTGTTTACATTAAACAAATGCCTTCCGTCAAATAAGCAAGTAGCATTTGCTTTCCAGCCACATATATGGGATTCAGCCTTAACTGATTCATCAGACATTTTAAAAAGTCTATCTAGCTCATTTGCTATCTTCCCTATTATAATTGCTTTTCTCCAAATTCTCTTTCATTTATTCAGCAAATATTTATTGAATACTTACCGGATGCCAGGCACTATCCTAGGTGCTTAGCGGACATCAGAGAATAAAGACAATAGTCCTGCCTGATGGAATTTATATATTTTGGTTGAGAGAGACAGACAGACATAGTGAATAATTTCTGGTACAACATTTTAGAATATGATAAGTGCTGTGTGAAAAACAGAGGTCAGAGAAGGAGGACAGGAAGTACAGGGATGTGAGGTGCGGAGGGACACGATGCCAGTTTTAGAGAGACTGGCCACTGTAGGTCTCCTTGGAAAGGAGACATCTGAACCAGAGCTGGAAAGAAGTGAGGGAGTGACTGGTGTGGATATCTGGAGAAAGTGTGCTCCAGGCTGGGAGAACAGCCTGTAAGGGGCCCTAAGCCCGACCCATGCCTGAGATATTTGAGGAACAGCAAGGAAGCCAGTATCTGGACCAGAGTGACTGCAGGGGGAAGCGACAGGGGAAGAGGTCAGAGAGCTAGCAGGGGCCAGAGGGCGGTAGGCCTTGGTGGCCATTGTACGGACTTGGGCATTTTCACACAGTGAACTTCATTGTAAAGACAGACACACTGTGTTCACTCAAACACAGCATAGGGAGTTTGCCTGAGGGAAGGTAGTGGTGTATCTGTGAGGCTGCGTAAGCAAAAGAAATTCCTTTTATATTTGAGTTTGTTTTATCAATTTATATCTTTTTGATCACCTTCCTAGTTCTCTTAATTCTCATGGGTATAAGAATAACAATGTCATGTTATTTTATAAAATTAATCAAATATAACCTGAACATTTTCAACTATAAATGGCTATATGATGATAGCAGCCTTTTTTTTTTTTTTTAATTAATTTTTATTGAAATGTACTTGCTTTACAATGTTGTTAGTTTCTACTGTATAACAAAATAAGTCAGCCGTATATCCCCTCCCTTTTGGGACTTCCTTGCCATTCAGGTCACCACAGTCCATTAAATAAAGTTCCCTGTGCTATACAGTAGGTTCTCATTGGTTACTTATTTTATACATAGTGTGTGTTAGTCCCTCAGTTGTTCCTGACTCTTTGCAACCACATGGACTGTAGCCCACTAGGCTCCTCTGTGCATGGAATTCTCCAGGCAAGAATACTAGAGTGGGTTGTCATTCGTTCTCCAGGGGATCTTCCTGACCCAGGGATCCAACATGGGTCTCCCGCATTGTGGGCAGATTCTTTACTATCTGAGCCACCAGGGAAGCCCTATACGTAGTATAAATACTGAGTATATGTCACTTCCAGTCTCCCAATTCATCTTACTCCCCTCTTTCCCCCCCCCCCCCGGTGTCCATACATTTGTTCTCTATGTCTGTGTCTCTAGTTCTGCTTTGTAAGTAAGAATCCTTTTCTTTTTAGAAGAGCATTATCAAACAATGGAAGAACTATTTCTTTATAGTCTTGCCCTCTCTCTAAAAACTAATCTTTTTAAATTGTAGTACTTGGATATCACTTTGATACAAAGCAAGAGACCCTTTGTAAGGGGAATCCCAAAAAGAATTCTTCTTCTTTTTTGTCATTATTTAAACTTTTGTGTATTTGACATAGGAGAATGGGAAACTGAATTTTCACCAAATGTATTTCTTTGGGATCTCCAAGCTCTTGAGCGTGGATGCTGAGGTGGGAGCAGTTCTCTCACAGAGGTGCCTTCTCGTTCTGCCCACAGGGAGGCCACTTTGACCTGGCTGACCGGATGTTTCACAGTGTGCGGGAGGCCTGGTACTCAGCGTCGAAGCACAACATGGCAGATGTAAAGGAACTCATCCCAGAATTTTTTTACTTGCCTGAGTTCCTGTTCAATTCCAACAACTTTGACCTTGGTATGTAGCACCATGGCCCTGTCTTAGGAACAGTATCCAGGAAAAGACCAACAGAAATGTCACTTTTCTGAGAAGTCTGTAGCAGACACTGACAAGGAGGGCTTTTGTTACCGGACCAACCTTGGGTCCACCCACCTGACACACAGCAAACCCATTCGGTCTGTTGACGCTGGGTTGTGGTGAAGGGATGGAACAGTGTTTATTGCAGGGCCAAGCAAGGAGAATGGGCAGCTTATGCTCAAAAGGCCTGAACCACCACGAGTGACAGCTTTCAGAGGAGAGTTTTAAAGAGTGTGTGTAAGGGAGAGGGTCACAGGCTTTGTGATCAGCTTGTGCTCAGTTCTGCGATTGATTGATGATGCGGTATCGAAGTGGTATTTCAGGAATCTTGGTCATCAACTTCGGTTCCAACTGGTCTGGGGTCTATGAGCTTGTGGTCAGCATGCAGTTAACTTCCTCTACCTGGTGGGGATTTTAATATCTGCAAAACAACTCAAGGATATGGCTCAGGTTTATAGCCCTTGAGGAGAAATTAAAAGTCCTTGACTTTATTTTAGGCTAAACTGTTATTTTGTGCTGCTTGGCTGTTTTCCTTTGTTTCTGCAGTTTCTCTCTTCTCTGATTACATTTGCTCTTTGGAACTCTGGGGAGGCCTGGGAGACTAAGGCTTTTCTACAAACAAAGGAGGGGGAGCGCACGGAGTTGGGGTGGACAGGTTGTTCTTGGAAAGGCCCTTCAAGGTCCTTCTCAGTTACTATTTCCTCATGGTTATAGCTGCTGTTAAATTCAACTGCATTATTGGGTATAGAAGAGTAAATATAACAAAGAAAAATAGCTTTGTGCCCCCAAATAGCTGTTTCAATCCAGAGTCTTGGGAAAATGAAAAAATTAACAGAGATTACATCTAATGGTCAGAATAGCATTATTTCATTGAAAATGAAAGTGAGGTAAAATTTTATTTGAAAATTAATGTGATTGAAGCTAACAGCCAAGAGTGGCATATCCACATTTTTCACATATAGTTTAAATCTTCCGTATTGTCTCAGCTTGTATGCTGATAAGTTTTAAAATATGAATTTCTGAATAACTCTAAGCAAACCCCTTTTTTCATCCTGTTAAGGTACTAAAAAAATAGAACCAAATCAACATTTCTAAAAAGGAGAAAAATTTCCTTGGTACTTTGCTCTCTTTGTATTATCCAGCAGCTACAGGAAGTAGATTTGACTTTGGTTATAGTTTCTTGGAACACAGTTTGCTGATCTGTGTTTTGAATATTTATTTTTACAACATATCAAAATTTCATTGTTTTACTTAGAATATTCATGCCAGGTATTGTTCTGTTTTTATATTCTTTTCATGCCCTGTATCATACTGTATTTAAGACTTCCACATATAAACCATTACTATACTATCTCATAAAATTTATTAGGTAGTTCAGAGAATCAGTTCAGTTCAGTCGTGTTCAACTCTTTGCAACTCCATGGACTGCAACATGCCAGGCCTCCCTATCCATCACCAGCTCCTGGAGTTTGCCCAAACCCATGTCCATTGAGTCGGTGATGCCATCCACCCATCTCATTCCTCTGTCGTCCCCTTCTCCTCCTACCTTCAATCTTTTCTAGTATCAGGGTCTTTTCCAATGAGTCAGCTCTTCGCATCAGGTGGCCAAGTATTGGAGTTTCAGCTTCAACATCGGTCCTTCCAGTGAACCCTCAGGACTGATTTCCTTTAGGATGGACTGGTTGGATCTCCTTGCAGTCCAAGGGACTCTCAAGAGTCTTCTCCAGCACCATCACATCCAATATAATTGAGTGATTTTATTTTATTATTCTAATTTTTATTTATTTAATCACCCATTCAGCAGCTCAAACCTTATGAAATTGTAGCTCCAGATGCAATAGAAAAGATAATAAGACTCTCTCAGTAGCCCCAGCAAAAGTCCTAAAATTGAATCTTAGTATTGATACCTCTGACTGGACCTGGAACTCAACCTTGAGCAGCTAAAGACACCAAGTTCTAGCACTTAAGAGTTTGGAGGTATGGCAGTTCCTCAAAGGAAGAGTAGATGGTGAATAGGGAAAAACAGCAAGTGTGAACCCAGCATTTGCATATGAAAGCACATTAGGGTTTTATTAGGTTTACTTATAATTCACCTTTGGAGAATGCTTCTGTCTTCCCTAGAAATACCACTTTCAAAGAGACAAATATGGAAAAGTGCAAAAACATATTCCAGAAATACTCAGTCCGTTATAATATCTATGTTGCAGGAATGTTCTAACCAGACTACTTACAGACCCAACCAAATCATCCACTTTTAAATAAGTAAATGAAAGAAAGGTCATGTATAACTGTCATGCTCACCTTCATAACAAATCCCCTTCCCTCCTTGAAATCACACACTTTAAAAACAACACTATTTGCAAGTAAGAGCTAAAGCTATAAGACTCTTAAAACTTAGGGATAAATACTTATAATCTTGGATTTAGATAAATATAAGCAAAAGCAACAAAAAAAAGGGAAATTGAACTTTATCAGAATTTAAAAACTTCTGCATACAAGGGCATTATGAANCATATCAAAATTTCATTGTTTTACTTAGAATATTCATGCCAGGTATTGTTCTGTTTTTATATTCTTTTCATGCCCTGTATCATACTGTATTTAAGACTTCCACATATAAACCATTACTATACTATCTCATAAAATTTATTAGGTAGTTCAGAGAATCAGTTCAGTTCAGTCGTGTTCAACTCTTTGCAACTCCATGGACTGCAACATGCCAGGCCTCCCTATCCATCACCAGCTCCTGGAGTTTGCCCAAACCCATGTCCATTGAGTCGGTGATGCCATCCACCCATCTCATTCCTCTGTCGTCCCCTTCTCCTCCTACCTTCAATCTTTTCTAGTATCAGGGTCTTTTCCAATGAGTCAGCTCTTCGCATCAGGTGGCCAAGTATTGGAGTTTCAGCTTCAACATCGGTCCTTCCAGTGAACCCTCAGGACTGATTTCCTTTAGGATGGACTGGTTGGATCTCCTTGCAGTCCAAGGGACTCTCAAGAGTCTTCTCCAGCACCATCACATCCAATATAATTGAGTGATTTTATTTTATTATTCTAATTTTTATTTATTTAATCACCCATTCAGCAGCTCAAACCTTATGAAATTGTAGCTCCAGATGCAATAGAAAAGATAATAAGACTCTCTCAGTAGCCCCAGCAAAAGTCCTAAAATTGAATCTTAGTATTGATACCTCTGACTGGACCTGGAACTCAACCTTGAGCAGCTAAAGACACCAAGTTCTAGCACTTAAGAGTTTGGAGGTATGGCAGTTCCTCAAAGGAAGAGTAGATGGTGAATAGGGAAAAACAGCAAGTGTGAACCCAGCATTTGCATATGAAAGCACATTAGGGTTTTATTAGGTTTACTTATAATTCACCTTTGGAGAATGCTTCTGTCTTCCCTAGAAATACCACTTTCAAAGAGACAAATATGGAAAAGTGCAAAAACATATTCCAGAAATACTCAGTCCGTTATAATATCTATGTTGCAGGAATGTTCTAACCAGACTACTTACAGACCCAACCAAATCATCCACTTTTAAATAAGTAAATGAAAGAAAGGTCATGTATAACTGTCATGCTCACCTTCATAACAAATCCCCTTCCCTCCTTGAAATCACACACTTTAAAAACAACACTATTTGCAAGTAAGAGCTAAAGCTATAAGACTCTTAAAACTTAGGGATAAATACTTATAATCTTGGATTTAGATAAATATAAGCAAAAGCAACAAAAAAAAGGGAAATTGAACTTTATCAGAATTTAAAAACTTCTGCATACAAGGGCATTATGAAGAAAGTGAAAAGACATACAGAATACTAGAAAATATTTTCAAATGACATATATCTTGTAAGGATCTAGTATTCAGAATATAAAGAACTCGTACGACTCAACAGCAATAAGATAAGTGACTCAATTAAAGGGGCAAAGGACCTGAATAGACATTTCTCCAAAGAAGTTACACAAATGGCCAATAAGCATATGAAAAGATGCTCAACGACATTATTCATTAGGTACATGCAAATCAAAAGCACAATAAGGTAATACTTTGCATCCACTAGGTTGACTATAATGGAAAAAGCAAGACACACGAACAGAAAATGACAAGAGCTGAGGAAAAGGTGGAGAAAGTAGAACATTCACGTGTTGCTGGTGTGAAGGGTAAAGTGGTCCAGCACTTTGGGCAGCTTCGGTAGTTCCTCAAAAAGTGAAACATTGCATTGCCATATGACCAAGCAGTTCCACGCAAGAATTGTCCAGAGGAACTGAAAAAAGACTTAAAGACCTGTACATGCACATTCATCACAGCTTTACTGACAATAGCCAGATGGTAGAAACAGCCCACATATATATCAGTGGATAAACAAACTGTGGAATATACATATAATGGAGTATCACTCGGGCATTATAAGAAACGGGGTAATGATAAATACACCAACACAGACGAACCTCAAAAGCTTTACACCAAGTAAAAGAAGCTAGAGGCAGAAAGTCACATAATGTCCAGAACAGGTAAATACAGATAGACAGGACACAGATTGGTAATTTCTAGGGCCTAAGGCAAGGGATCGCAGCGGGGGTTGGGGGGGGGAGAGGAATGGGGAGCAACTGTTTACATTTAAGATTTCTTTCTAGGGTGGTCAAAATGTCTTAATACTAGATATAGTTGCACAATACTTTGAACATATGAAATGCCACTGGATCTTGCACTTTAAAATCGTTAACTTTATGTTATGTGAACTTGACCTCGATACAAAGAAAGTCAAAGCCGTTGGTCTCTCTATCCAGAAAAGAGAGCTAATGATACAAAAGAAAGAACACTTGGGGTTTTTTCCCTGGCTCTGGAGCATGTCGGTTCTTTTCCTGGTCTTATCCTTGTACCCTTGGATAAACATGGAGGGAAACTGCAGAGTAGCAGAATTAGACCAAGAGTTTTCCACAGACTGTCCCCTTTAAGTGACATTTTAAAATTGCAGCTAGTGCTGATAAAATAACATTATATCACACAGTATTTAGGGATTATGAGCAAAATCAGGAAAAGTAGATTCTATCTACTCTTCTATCATGTAGTTAGGAGATTATTACTTCTTATTATCAAAAAAGTTATTTCTTACTTCTTATTCTTATTAGGCCTAGAGGACATTTCAGAGAGGGTGGGGAAAGGATGTGAAAGAGGGAGAGAGGCTGTAATAACGTGATTATTTTTTTCTTAAGTTACATGAAAATTTTTCCAACTAAATCAAAACATTCCTTTAAACAATAAAATGGATTTTTAATCTCTTACTTGTATCACATTATAAAGAAGCCATCAAGTCTCAATGATGAACGGAAAGGTTTTTTTATTGGCCCTTACTTGGAACCTGCCTTTTGTGTCCTGAAATTTGAACAGTTCTCTATGAAAATTTATAATGCAGCTGTTTAACCAACTGCATGAAACTAGGGAGTCCACATTATCATTTATAGAGTCATTTTTTATCGTGATTATCTGATTTGTGCCTAGGGAAGCTCTGTAAGCTCAGTTAACTTTTTGAAAGAAGAAACAGAACCCATTTCCTCAGATGCCAGTCCCATTTAATGTGTTTTGTTGTCAGTAGGTCTCATGGTAAATGCGACCTTTACTATTTTAGGGATTATCTGGCTGTGACTTAAAATAACAGTTTATGTGGAATAAATATGACATGGTTATAAATTATCATAACTTGATTTTTTTTTCCTGCCAGGTGGTCCTATAGTCTTTTCAAGTGTTTTTTCTGTTAAAAGATACAACAGTCCCAAAAAGTTACATTGTTTCAGATTTTACTGTTTTTAGTGCAGCAAAATACATGTGGGTTCTATAGAGTTCTCTCAAGAATTTAAGAATCAGAAATAGGAGAAACCACTTGTACTGCAAATATTTCTGAATGACTCATACTTTTATGTCCTCTTAGGCCAGGATAGAATTCAGACTGAAATTGGCTTGAGGAGTTAGGTATTCTCAGCAACCTTTTCCATGTGAATGCAGAATTTTGATTTAGTGCTTGGCCACTGCTGTTGACTCACCAAGCTTTAAGCATTCTGGAAAAGCCTACATGAATGCTTCAGAGAAATTGTTAATGGTCTTGCAGATGAGCAGTCTTAAGGAGCTTGTGTTGGTTTAGGCAGTTTCTTCCAAACTCAAAACAGTAATCCCATAAAATGCTTCATGAAGGAGTCCTGTGGTCAATCAAATGGCAGAAATGTTGTATCTAATACCCTTCCTAGAGAAAAGCAGTACCTTGGAGGAGCCTTGCAGAAAAGAAACATGTTTAACCTTGCATAGCTCAGCGTTTCCTGAAGCCCTTTGACTGTGGGAGCCTCACAGTTTTGCAAATGCTCAATAAATCTCTAAGGAGGAATTTTGGGGAAATACCAGAGTAGATGATCTCTGAGAGTCCTTTCTGGTGGTAAAATTGTATAGTTCTGGGAATGAATCTAACCCACTATTTCTCTGTTACTTTAGTAGGATGTTGCTATTTATCTCACTCTTTTATTTTCTTGCTAATGTATCTAATTTCACAGGCTGTAAACAAAACGGCACCAAACTTGGAGACGTTATCCTTCCTCCCTGGGCAAAAGGGGACCCACGAGAATTCATCCGGGTGCACCGTGAGGTATGGGAGCGCACTTTGCAGTGGAACTGAGGTTTTCCTGGGTCACTGACCACAGAACAAAGAGAGGACCTTGAGCGATGTGTTCCCCATGTGTTTCAGTTCAGTTCAGTTCAGTCACTCAGTCATGTCCGACTCTTTGCAACCCCATGAAT
This sequence comes from Neotragus moschatus, assembly GCA_006410615.1. Taxonomy (NCBI): domain Eukaryota; kingdom Metazoa; phylum Chordata; class Mammalia; order Artiodactyla; family Bovidae; genus Neotragus; species Neotragus moschatus. The sequence continues at coordinate 97,383 of SJYA01000966.1, read as the reverse complement.
CGCAGCACGCCAGGCCTCCCTGTCCATCACCAACTCCCGGAGTTCACTCAGACTCACGCCCATTGAGTCTGTGACTCCATCCAGCCATCTCATCCTCGGTCGTCCCCTTCTCCTCCTGCCCCCAATCCCTCCCAGCATCAGAGTCTTTTCCAATGAGTCAAGTCTTCTCATGAGGTGGCCAAAGTACTGGAGCTTCAGCTTTAGCATCATTCCTTCCAAAGAAATCCCAGGGCCGATCTTCAGAATGGACTGGTTGGATCTCCTTGCAGTCCAAGGGACTCTCAAGAGTGTTTAAGTTACTAGTGTGATTTGTATGATTTTTAGTTATTTTAGTTCCAGTTGGCCAGTGGTCAGTTCTTTTACTTTTCAAGTTAGTAATACAAGTCAGCCAGTGACTGAACCTGTTTTGAAATTGCAGGCTCTGGAATGTGACTACGTGAGTGCCCATCTGCATGAGTGGATCGACTTAATCTTCGGCTATAAGCAGCAAGGTCCTGCCGCGGTAGAAGCTGTAAATGTCTTCCATCACCTTTTCTATGAGGGTCAAGTGGATATCTACAACATAAATGACCCCCTCAAGGAAACAGCCACCATAGGGTTCATTAATAACTTTGGGCAGATCCCTAAACAGGTATGGCTGTTTTTTCCTTATCGTTGATATTTTCTGTTACATTTTTAAGCTCTGTCTTATGTCATTGGGCTTCCCCAGTGACTCAGTGGTAAAGAATCTGCCTGCCAATGCAAGAGACACAGGTTCTATCCCTGGGTCGGGAAGATCCCCTGGAGAAGAAAATAGCAGCCCCTCCAGTATTCTTGCCTGGAGAATCACACAGGCCTAGTCCATGGAAGAGTCCACACGTAACTTAGCGACTGAACAATAAATATATCTATGGATGGTAGATGACCATATAGTAATGAACTTTGGATCAGGTTTTTAATTAAGAACTGTGAATATTGCCCAGTAGTTGCGGTGGGTCCCTAGATGATTACATTCTCCTCCCTTTTATAGTCCAGATAAATAGAAATTTTGTTAGTCAAAGAGGATTTTCCTTCACAGACTAGTGGCAGGGCATGCTTTCCTGTCCCCACACGAGATTCGGCAGGAAACTGGCTTCTCAACTGCTCCTTCACAACCCCGAGGAAGGGAGAGCTTCACCACATCCGATCAGGGTAGAGGAGCTAGTGGGCAAGTCACATTTCCTGTGGAAAAGCCTCTCTTGGAAGGTTGTGTACCAGAGGCTAGCACTTTGCCTTGCACTCAAAGAATTCCTCCAAGAAGCCCTAGCCAACCAGGTATACAGTGTTTTTGCAAACCAGAAGAGCCTCCTTTTGAGTCACTAGGGTAACTCATCCCATCCTTCATTGCCGCCCACGAGGAGGGCAGGGTGTGCCAGAAGAAGCCACAACACGGTGGAGAAGCCTCGCATTGCCGGCTGTTGAGACCACCGCCTTTCCCCCAAGTGCCCTGGCCTCTGCATTTTGACCCTGGCTATCCTTCTCTGTTCAGACATCTCTCCTGGACTCCCTTTTTGTAGGTTAACCGACTTTGAGGTTTCCACAGTTGACAGCTGGGAACACAGAACAATGACAAGTCTTTGTTTACGGAAAAGCCGCGATATGGAAAAGTCACAGCCTGTGACTCCACCACTCACAGTGCGATCTGATGCCCCAGTGCAGGAACCAGGTTTACTTCTAAAGTGAAACATTTGTTGATGAGCTGTAATCACAGCAGAAGAACCTTAGTTAAGCCTTTCCCTTCTTTGAGGGTTACATGTGCAGGAACCATTTTTCATAACCTTCTGGGGGAACACACATGCACTGTTGCAGGATTTTTGCCCCACTTTTGAGTTTAAGAGGAAGATAGTCTGGGAGGTAGGGTTTGGATACTAACATATTTCTAGGACATTCCAGGAACTAATGGAGAGTACTTCCAAGTGTAGCCGTCCCTCAGAATAGCTAAGCTTTGTCTCCGTTGTCGTGTTACCTTATCCTTATATATATGCTTGCCTCGCCTGCTGTATCCTCAGGTACCTCATAAAGGTCTTCAGTAAAGGTTCATCCATGAGCATATTTGAAAGTATGTGGATATTTTAATACAGCTTCGGAGTCTTGTCTCTGAAGACATTTATGAGAAATAACAGAACCCTGATCCTATACCGTGTATGTAGATAAAATGGGAATTACGTCTTTAAAGCTTTGGGAGCCTCAGATGTGTATCTTTATAAACATAGTTTTTTCTATTTTTTTCTCCTGGAAACCCAAAACGTCAAATAAATAGACTGTGATGGTGTTGTAGTCATCCTAAATCGGATTTTCCAAGTATCTTCCTCAAATATCAGTTTTCCAACAGAAATGACTCTGCCTATTTAGAAAATGTACAGTATTTGAAAAACAGTCATCTTAAATATACATTAATACTTTTCAATCCCTTAGAAATACTAAACAGACATGACAAAGATCTTTTTTTCTTTTACATCATCACAAAGTAAAAAGAAGGCAGCCGTATTCATACTGAGAAAATTAGTAGCGCCTAAATGAGATAGGAATGATGTCACATCCATAAAGCCCATGTTGGCACCAGATGTAACCCAGTTAGAATGGCTACCCGCTCTCCATTGCACAGAACGGTATCAGTCTGTAAAGGATGGGTTCATTTTTAAACATCACTGAAAAATAATTTTCCACTGACTGTTATTTGAAGAGATTAATATACTTTTGAAAAATTATCATGAAGTCAGTGTAGCATAGAGCTTGCTGGTAACCCAAGCTTTAGTATCAGCGTCTTGTCCCCACTTACTGAGGTATGAGATCTCAGACGGCAACCTTCTGAGCCTCTTTAAATCTCTTTTGTCAAGTATAAAATGTGATAATATGATACCTAATAGCTGTTGTGAAGCTTAAGTGAAATAGCAACAAAATATCTGGCAAATAAAAGGGCTGTTTAATAAATGTTAGCTTTCATTATAAAATGTGTTGTCTTCTCTCTTACCAGTTATTTAAAAAACCTCATCCACCCAAGCGAGTGAGGAGTCGACTCAATGGAGACAATGCGGGGGCCTCCGTCCCACCAGGGTCTGCCAGTGACAAGATCTTTTTTCATCATCTAGACAACCTGAGGCCTTCGCTAACACCTGTAAAAGGTAAAATGACAGGGAATGAGCTTTTGATGGATGATCCTGTGGGACTATTTAATAATCCTAGTTAAGCAATAACAAATTTGCTTCTCAACAACAGTGTCATTTGTAATAAGTGCTAAAACCACCAAATACTTGTTAGAGTCTCCTTTTCCTTTTCTCTTCTCTTCTTTTTTTGCCTGTTGGATTTTGCATCTGAAAGAAACCCAACAGGTTTCTCCTCTCTGCTAGGGTACTGAAAACTAGTATACCAAATCTTATAATTCAACTTGTAGAAAAACTTCTGCCATCTTCATTTACACATGTTCTGCCAATTTAGAAATAGCAGTAAGAAGACTTGTATTTTTAACATGCCAACTAAAAGCTTCTTTCATCTACTGTTATTGTAAGTCATTTTAAATTACTTTTCCAAGTAGCTTTTTTTTCCCCTTTGAATGAAAAAAAAAAAAGATGTTTTGCAGAGTCTTAAAGCTGTCACTTAAATCCAAAAACTGGAGCATCAAAGTCTGGATGGGTGCCCAGCTTTCTGCCGCCTGTCTCATTCCACAGACTCTGCCCCGTGCCAGCTCCAGCCACTGCCCAGAGATGGCTCTGGAGCACTGGCGTGGTCGATAGAGTCCTGGGTCAGATCTGGGGTTCTTAGCCTTCCTTCAGGAAGTCTAGGGCTAGGAGGGACTGAAGGCCTAGGTCGTTTGGAGGTCTGTGTGGCGTTCTGGGGAGCATCTCAGAACACTCTGGCAGTCCTCAGGATCAAAAGTGGGCCTGGTGGCTGGAAGCCAAACCAAAGCAAGTGTCCATAGCCAGGCCGGCTGGAGACACCAGTCAGGGTCAATATCCGCCCAGTGGACTGGGCAGAAGACTCCATTGAAAGCCACGCCCTACTTCCTTCTCAGGTCATTTTGTATTAATGTGGGTGTCAAGATGCTTGATTTGTATGAATATTTGAGATTCCTTTACCCTCCCCTGTGGGCTTTCCAGGTGGCCTTAGTGGTGAAGAATCTGCCCACCAAGGCAGGAGATGCAAGAGATGCCAGTTCGGTCCCTGGGTTGGGAAGATACCCTGGAGAAGGAAATGGCTTCCCACTCCAGTATTCTTGCCTGGAGAATCCCATGAATAGAGGAGCCTGGTGGGCTCTAGTCCATGGGGTCACAAGAGTCGGACACAACTAACACTCTCTACCCTCCTCTGTGGGATAAGGAGGTTAGTTTTCCCTATACTGGTTCTAATATGTTGATTTATTTTTTGTAGAACTCAAAGAGCCTGTGGGACAAATCGTGTGTACAGACAAAGGCATTCTTGCGGTAGAACAGAATAAGGTTCTTATCCCGCCAACCTGGAACAAGACTTTCGCTTGGGGCTACGCGGACCTCAGCTGCAGGCTGGGGACCTATGAGTCAGACAAGGTTTGCACTGGTGCTTGCTCACTTATGTCATCCTGTTCTTCCATGGCCTGGAGATCCTGCCTCATGGGGTGGGGATAGCTCAGGCCAAGGGCTTCTCAGCTGCTCCTCCCCAGCCCAGAGGAAGGGAGAGCTTAACTGCATCCGATCAGGATAGAGGAGCTAGTGGACGAGTCATGTTTCCTGCAGAAAAGCCTCTCCTGGAAGGTTGTGTACCAGGACCTAGGAGTTTGCCTTCCACTCCAAGAACTCCTCCAGGGGGCCCTAGCCAACCAAGTGTTTAATATTTCTGCCAACCAGAAGAGCCTCCCTTTGAGTCACTGTCCCACTTACCACTTTGGTTCTCTTAAATGGCTGGCAGAAACCTGCCGCCCTTCCCCAAAGAAGCAGTTGCGGCTACCATTTTCAGTCCCATTAGCATCTCTTGGAAAGGCAATACATAAGCGACCCTTTGGGGTCGTATTTGCCCCTTGACAGTCCTCTCCTGAGTGCACGAGGGACACAGTCCGTGTCCGTAGCACAGTTCTGTTTAGTCGCGTTGTCATGAACAGCCGCACTCATGGTTTCCTTTTGCATTCTACCTGCTACAGCGGATGCGTCCTTTCACCAGATCACCCCCTGCATCTCACACAGCGTCACACGACCTGAACGTCACTTTCCATCGCACAATCTGAACATCCTTTTCCCTGACTGGAGAAACTGGAGGCCCCCAATATGAACAAAGTGCTTCTTATTATGACTTTCAACAGCAACTGTAGTTAGGAGGCTGTAGGGCGTAGTTCAGAGCAGAGCTGTAGGGAACCAGCCCAGCAGGTATTTGCCCAGGAGGGACCCAAACAGAGGTTCTCTTTCGTTTGGTATGCTCGTCGTGTCTCAGAAGCTTGTAGTGCTTGATGGCATGTGCGTCTCACATCTCTTCTATTTCACAGGCAGTGACTGTTTATGAATGTTTGTCAGAGTGGGGCCAGATTCTCTGTGCGATCTGCCCCAACCCCAAGCTGGTCATCACGGGTGGAACAAGCACGGTCGTGTGTGTTTGGGAGATGAGTACCTCGAAAGAAAAGGCTAAGACTCTCACTCTCAAACAGGTAACAGAATGTGAGATGGTGGACCTATTCCAGCCCACCCGCTCATGCTCTAGAGAAACTGAATAACTTCCTTAATTCCAAGGCAATTTAGACATTAATGCACAAGACCAAAAAATGTATGTTCTTTTGCTAGAAACGGATCTTAAAAAAAAGTGAATAAAAAATCAGAGGATACTATTTCTGAAGATGATCCAAGCTGTCCTTTTTTAAAATCTGAAGCAAGATATCTTTAGGTGATACAGTTTTTTTTTTTAAATATATTTAAGTAATGTCAGTGTTTCTCGGCGTTATATGTAGGTTAAATTCTTACAAACCAGTTATATTTGCAATTGATTCATAATAACTTCTTTTCTGGATGCTTTTCATTCATCTATACCATTAAGTCGTTGATTTTTGGTTTTTCTGTTTCTTCATTTATAATATTCTTAAGAACATGGCAAATTCATGAATTGTATTCCGTAAAACCATTGGTGATTTTATTAACAAGTATTTTTGATCACTTGTTATGAGCTGACTCTGTCATAAATGTTTAATCAAAGTAATTCTTTTATGCTGAAGCCATCACCTTTTTAATATTTGATTTATAAGTGAATTTACTGTAAGTTTCTTTTTAATGGAGTTTACATCTAGGTGTCTTCTGTGATAACACATTTTAAAAGTAGTGTAACAGTAATATCTGACATTTACTGAACACCTGCCATGTTCAGGGCACTGTGCTGGGAGTTTAAAAAATGTAACACTGCAATCCTGACATTTCTACAAGATCATTATCAGCCCGAGCTAATTAACACCGGGAAGAACCACGGCTTCGGTAACTTAATACACAGGCCCACATCACAGCTTGTGGTAAAGCCAGGATATAAATTCAGTTCTGTGTGATTCCAAAGCTATTTTAAAACCAGCCTCAGACAAACAGTGCTGTTTTCAATACCTGTAGTAAGAATTGAGCCCCTTTTGCTTACTCCAGTGACCATCTCTATTGTCTAGAACCTTCAGTGGTTGCTGGGTCTAAAGGTGAGTCCTTGTGAGACACAGTCTCCACGTGAGCAGCTGCAAGGCTCTCAGTGCAGTTTGCTGGTCCAAACACTCCTGCTTGTGATATTTTCAGTTTAGAAAATGGGCTTTGCAGCTAGCTAGTGTGCCTGTTAGCCCCTCAGTGCCGAGCACTTCTCACTTCGAACAGCCTTCTGGGTTTGCTAAATATTTAGTAAAGGTGTGTGCATCACCAAAATTTGATAAATAGTAAATACTCAGAAATTCCTAGCAGTCATCTGAATCTTTTCCTTCAAAATGTTTGTTTTCACGCACTACCATTTCCCTGGATCCTGTTTCTCTTCATATCCCAGCAAAAGAGAAATGTGTTTATTCTGGTTTGAGAACAGGTCCCTCTCAGGTGCAGGAGACACCCAGATGTGTCCAGCTCCTAACAGGTGCTCAGCAGACACGTCAGAGCTGCATTTTCCCTGTATCTTCCTGGGACCACGTGTTATAACCACACACTTACATTTTTAAAAAACACATCCAATTGTAGTTCTGTAGAATGGACTTAGAGGAATTGACAGCAGAAAAGAATAGATTCCGAGTTTAAATTCTGAATTTGGGGACTATGATCGACATAGTCGACACATAGTCGATTGGAGACTGGAAGTGTGAGAAAACCCCAGCTGGGTTGCAATTGNAGTATTCTTGCCTGGAGAATCCCATGAATAGAGGAGCCTGGTGGGCTCTAGTCCATGGGGTCACAAGAGTCGGACACAACTAACACTCTCTACCCTCCTCTGTGGGATAAGGAGGTTAGTTTTCCCTATACTGGTTCTAATATGTTGATTTATTTTTTGTAGAACTCAAAGAGCCTGTGGGACAAATCGTGTGTACAGACAAAGGCATTCTTGCGGTAGAACAGAATAAGGTTCTTATCCCGCCAACCTGGAACAAGACTTTCGCTTGGGGCTACGCGGACCTCAGCTGCAGGCTGGGGACCTATGAGTCAGACAAGGTTTGCACTGGTGCTTGCTCACTTATGTCATCCTGTTCTTCCATGGCCTGGAGATCCTGCCTCATGGGGTGGGGATAGCTCAGGCCAAGGGCTTCTCAGCTGCTCCTCCCCAGCCCAGAGGAAGGGAGAGCTTAACTGCATCCGATCAGGATAGAGGAGCTAGTGGACGAGTCATGTTTCCTGCAGAAAAGCCTCTCCTGGAAGGTTGTGTACCAGGACCTAGGAGTTTGCCTTCCACTCCAAGAACTCCTCCAGGGGGCCCTAGCCAACCAAGTGTTTAATATTTCTGCCAACCAGAAGAGCCTCCCTTTGAGTCACTGTCCCACTTACCACTTTGGTTCTCTTAAATGGCTGGCAGAAACCTGCCGCCCTTCCCCAAAGAAGCAGTTGCGGCTACCATTTTCAGTCCCATTAGCATCTCTTGGAAAGGCAATACATAAGCGACCCTTTGGGGTCGTATTTGCCCCTTGACAGTCCTCTCCTGAGTGCACGAGGGACACAGTCCGTGTCCGTAGCACAGTTCTGTTTAGTCGCGTTGTCATGAACAGCCGCACTCATGGTTTCCTTTTGCATTCTACCTGCTACAGCGGATGCGTCCTTTCACCAGATCACCCCCTGCATCTCACACAGCGTCACACGACCTGAACGTCACTTTCCATCGCACAATCTGAACATCCTTTTCCCTGACTGGAGAAACTGGAGGCCCCCAATATGAACAAAGTGCTTCTTATTATGACTTTCAACAGCAACTGTAGTTAGGAGGCTGTAGGGCGTAGTTCAGAGCAGAGCTGTAGGGAACCAGCCCAGCAGGTATTTGCCCAGGAGGGACCCAAACAGAGGTTCTCTTTCGTTTGGTATGCTCGTCGTGTCTCAGAAGCTTGTAGTGCTTGATGGCATGTGCGTCTCACATCTCTTCTATTTCACAGGCAGTGACTGTTTATGAATGTTTGTCAGAGTGGGGCCAGATTCTCTGTGCGATCTGCCCCAACCCCAAGCTGGTCATCACGGGTGGAACAAGCACGGTCGTGTGTGTTTGGGAGATGAGTACCTCGAAAGAAAAGGCTAAGACTCTCACTCTCAAACAGGTAACAGAATGTGAGATGGTGGACCTATTCCAGCCCACCCGCTCATGCTCTAGAGAAACTGAATAACTTCCTTAATTCCAAGGCAATTTAGACATTAATGCACAAGACCAAAAAATGTATGTTCTTTTGCTAGAAACGGATCTTAAAAAAAAGTGAATAAAAAATCAGAGGATACTATTTCTGAAGATGATCCAAGCTGTCCTTTTTTAAAATCTGAAGCAAGATATCTTTAGGTGATACAGTTTTTTTTTTTAAATATATTTAAGTAATGTCAGTGTTTCTCGGCGTTATATGTAGGTTAAATTCTTACAAACCAGTTATATTTGCAATTGATTCATAATAACTTCTTTTCTGGATGCTTTTCATTCATCTATACCATTAAGTCGTTGATTTTTGGTTTTTCTGTTTCTTCATTTATAATATTCTTAAGAACATGGCAAATTCATGAATTGTATTCCGTAAAACCATTGGTGATTTTATTAACAAGTATTTTTGATCACTTGTTATGAGCTGACTCTGTCATAAATGTTTAATCAAAGTAATTCTTTTATGCTGAAGCCATCACCTTTTTAATATTTGATTTATAAGTGAATTTACTGTAAGTTTCTTTTTAATGGAGTTTACATCTAGGTGTCTTCTGTGATAACACATTTTAAAAGTAGTGTAACAGTAATATCTGACATTTACTGAACACCTGCCATGTTCAGGGCACTGTGCTGGGAGTTTAAAAAATGTAACACTGCAATCCTGACATTTCTACAAGATCATTATCAGCCCGAGCTAATTAACACCGGGAAGAACCACGGCTTCGGTAACTTAATACACAGGCCCACATCACAGCTTGTGGTAAAGCCAGGATATAAATTCAGTTCTGTGTGATTCCAAAGCTATTTTAAAACCAGCCTCAGACAAACAGTGCTGTTTTCAATACCTGTAGTAAGAATTGAGCCCCTTTTGCTTACTCCAGTGACCATCTCTATTGTCTAGAACCTTCAGTGGTTGCTGGGTCTAAAGGTGAGTCCTTGTGAGACACAGTCTCCACGTGAGCAGCTGCAAGGCTCTCAGTGCAGTTTGCTGGTCCAAACACTCCTGCTTGTGATATTTTCAGTTTAGAAAATGGGCTTTGCAGCTAGCTAGTGTGCCTGTTAGCCCCTCAGTGCCGAGCACTTCTCACTTCGAACAGCCTTCTGGGTTTGCTAAATATTTAGTAAAGGTGTGTGCATCACCAAAATTTGATAAATAGTAAATACTCAGAAATTCCTAGCAGTCATCTGAATCTTTTCCTTCAAAATGTTTGTTTTCACGCACTACCATTTCCCTGGATCCTGTTTCTCTTCATATCCCAGCAAAAGAGAAATGTGTTTATTCTGGTTTGAGAACAGGTCCCTCTCAGGTGCAGGAGACACCCAGATGTGTCCAGCTCCTAACAGGTGCTCAGCAGACACGTCAGAGCTGCATTTTCCCTGTATCTTCCTGGGACCACGTGTTATAACCACACACTTACATTTTTAAAAAACACATCCAATTGTAGTTCTGTAGAATGGACTTAGAGGAATTGACAGCAGAAAAGAATAGATTCCGAGTTTAAATTCTGAATTTGGGGACTATGATCGACATAGTCGACACATAGTCGATTGGAGACTGGAAGTGTGAGAAAACCCCAGCTGGGTTGCAATTGCGACTCTCCCTTCCTTCTGAGATCCTGGGCTGAGGCCAGGAGAGAATTAATGGAGAGTGGCGTCTCGCAAGTCCTCCATACTTCTCTCTTACCCCTGGTGGGGGAGGCAGGAACAGTGGCAAGCAAAGAATAAGGGCCTTCCAGATGCTGCTGCGGAAGGCGCTCCCCGCTAGCTGCATGCCTCTTGGTTCGCAGCGCACCCAGCTGTTTGGAATCCAGTAAGGAGCACGGCCACCGTGATCAACCTGGTCTCATCTGTTCCCCTTTCAGGCCTTACTTGGCCACACTGATACGGTCACCTGTGCCACCGCGTCGTTAGCCTATCACATCATCGTCAGCGGGTCCCGAGACCGAACCTGCATTATCTGGGACCTGAACAAGCTGTCATTCCTAACCCAGCTCCGAGGCCACCGGGCTCCCGTGTCTGCTCTGTGTATCAATGAATTAACCGTAAGTCGTAAATTGCTCACTTGGTTTGTGTGCACGAACACGTAGCTCTGGCCAGCATACATACAAAATAACTCTGCTTTCTAAGTTGATGGACATGATCTTATAAAAGCCACTTGGTTTAGATGTTGTTTGCAAAAGCAAATGGATATTAAAGTTTGTAACCCAGGAAACAGTTCTGTCTTAAAATCCAGTCACTGCAGCAATACTTCAAAGAGCAAGATTTGGTTCAAAATAAAACAGTCTAGAACACACTTTTTTAAAAGCAGGGAATTTGTGGGATTTGTAAAAATTGTTGAAGTTTGATGAAATACGTTCAAAGTATTTATTAAGTGAGGAGAGTAATATTTGGGTACCCAAACAAGAGAAAAATTGTTGTAAAACGGTTTTCAAAACAGATTCCAAAGTTATGAAAAAAAAATGGCCCTCAAAAGTACAGTGAAACAGAACAAAAGAAATGCGCTGGCATAGGAGCCTCCATGCAGACTGGGCAAGGAAGGGGAAAGAGTCATTGGTTTGGGGTGTCGGGAAGCATTAAACATTCGGGGTAGGTTTAGAGAGAATGAGGTCTCTGTGTCCAGGGGACAAATTCTCACATGTGCAGGTCAGTCTGCAAGTTAATGAGAACCCCCAAGCTCATCACCTCTTAGCTGTAAATATTCACTCCCACCCTTGCTGTCAGCCCTGCCGGGGATCATGCTAGTGACACAGAGTGGTCCTAGCTTTGTCATACCGTCACCCACTGGCAGCTTTCCTTTCAAAGGAGGCGTATCTTTAATTTATACCAGAAGATTCTGAGTACTGAGTACTGTGCTTTGAGTCAAATACCTTGCAGTCACTCAGAGGAAAAAAAGAAAAGGAAGTTTACTCATTTCTACTTAGTGGCACCTGCAGTTGTGCCATGGACTTGCTAAGTCTTGTCGGGCTCTCTTGTGACCCCATGCACTGCAGGCCACCAGGCTCCTCCGTCCGTGGGGATTCTCCAGGCAAGAATACTGGAGTGGGCTGCCATGCCCTCCTCCAGGGGATTTTCCTGACCCAGTGATCAAACCCACATCTCCTGCATCTCCTGCATTGGCAGGTGGATTCTTTACCACTGAGCCACCAGGGAAGGCCAGTTCATGTCACTGAGATTGTCTCATAATAATACGAGTAATCAGAGTCAGGAATGAGTGGGGAGCGTGTGGGGATAAGAGAGTCAAATTTGTTTTCATATATATTTGAAAGGCTTAAAATGTTTTTTAGAACAGCACCTTCGGTTGCTCCTGCAAAGGCATCTAAGAGGAGGTTTATGGAAGTGTCAGTGCAGCAGAACCACTCTGATCTTCACTGGGTTGCTCTGAGTCAAAGGCATAATTGCACTATTTCAAGCACTTTGTTTTATGATTGTTCGTAAATGCTGAGGATTTTATTTTAGTTAGTTGTCATTGGGACCAGCATATACTCACTGGATTGCAGTAGTTGATGCGGACACTTACAGAGATGTTAGATTTTTACCTTTGAAGATTCATTTGTCATCTCCATCACTCATGAGAAGATTTCTATTTCTGTTACATTTTTGTAGCCATCATCAAGTCTGCCTTACTGCAGTCTACACTTTGGGCATAAGCTGCCTTGCAGCTGCCCTTTAATTCTCCTTACTCTCAACCCTCATAATCACAGGGTTTGCTCAAACGCATTCTAATTGAGGCGCCCTGGAGTAATTGCAGAATGTCTTGCGTAGTGCATCTTGGGGTGGCAGCCTCCCGTCTCCTACAGAGACTGAACCCATTAATTAAAACTCAGTTGCTGACACTCGTCGTCAGAGGTGGTTCAGGGGCTGATCCAGAGGTAGACACAGCAGTGCTTTGCTCAGTGTAGTTTTTGTTTGGGTTTTTGTTGTTGTTGTTCAGTTGCTCAGTCATGCCCAACTCTTTGCAACCCCATGGACTGCAGCACACCAGGCCTCCTCATCCTTCACTGTCTCTCAGAGCCTGCTCAAACTCATGTCCGTTGAGTCGGGGATGCCATCCAACCATCTCATCCTCTGTCATCCCCTTCTCCTCCCAAATGCAATCATTTCCCAGCATCAGAGTCTTTTCTAATGAGTCAGCTGTTCACATAAGGTGGCTGAAGTATTGGAGCTTCAGCATCAGTCCTTCCAGTGAATATTCAGGACTGATTTCTTTTAGGATGGACTGGTTGGATTTCCATGCAGTCCAAGGGACTCTCAAGAGTCTTCTCCAACACCACAGTTTAGAAACATCAGTTCTTTGACACTCAGCTTTCTTTGTAATCCAGCTCTCTTATCCATACATGATTACTGGAAGAACCATAGCTTTGACTAGACAGACCTTTGTCAGCAAAGTAATATCTCTGCTTTTAAATATGCTCTCTAGGTGGGCCATTGCTTTTCTTCCAAGGAGCAAGCGTCTTTTAATTTCATGGATGCATTCACCATCTGCAGTGATTTTGGAGCCCAAAAAACTAAAGTCTGTTACTGTTTCCATTGTTTCTCCATCTGTTTGCCATGAAGTGATAGGACTGGATGACATAATCTTAGTTTTTCGCATGTTGAGCTTTAAGCCAACTTTTTCACTCTCCTCTTTCATTTTCATCAAGAAGCTCTTTAGTTCCTCTTCACTTTCTACCATAAGGGTGGTGTCATTTTCATTTCTGAGGTTGTTGATATTTCTCTGGCAGTCTTGATTTCAGCTTGTGTTTCATCCAGCCCAGCATTTTGCATGATATATTCTGCATAGAAGTTAAATTAGCAGGGTGACAATATACAGCCTTCATGTTCTCCTTTCCCAATTTGAAACCAGTCCATTTTCCCATGTCCGGTTCTAACTGTTGCTTCTTGACCTACATACAGGTTTTTCAGGAGGTAGGAGAGGTGGTCTGGTATTCCCATCTTGAAGAATTTTCCGGAGTTTGTTGTGATTTACACAGTCATAGGCTTTAGTGTAGTCAGTGAAGCAGAAGTAGATGTCTTTCTGAAGTTCTCTTGCTTTTTCTGTGATCCAGTGGATGTCGGCAATTTGATCTCTGGTTCCTCTGCCTTTTCTCAATCCAGCTTGAGCATCTGGACATTCTCAGTTAACATACTCTTGAAGCCTAGCTTGGAGAATTTTGAGAATTACTTTACTGGCTTGTGAAATGAGTGCAATTGTGCAGTAGTTTGAGCGTTCTTTGGCCCTGCCTTTCTTTGGGATTGGAATAAAAACTGATCTTTTCCAGTCCTGTGGCCATTGCTGAGTTTTCCAAATTTGCTGACATATTTATTGTTTTTGATGACCATCTTCCAATTCCTGTACATTGTCCTGCGCCCACTGGCTGTATCCACCAGATCATTTCTGAAGTCAGACCTAGCATCACACCTGTCAGACTATCTCAGGGATAGGAGAGGCTGCCTGGGATGGTGTAAAAGCTTTGGGGTGTCTAAAGGGCCCAGCGCACTAACCAACACACTACTGATGCTTCAGGAAGTATCTTAGTTCCTTTAATGGTAGTGGGTTGTTTTTTCACCAAACTGGTAGAATTTGAAGGAAAAGCTTCCTTCTTTTTTTTTTTTTTTTCCTATCTCTGGAACTCATGAAAAGCTGACTTCTCTGCTCAGGGAGTCTTAGGGTTTAATTCAATGTGCCAAGAAATGACCTGCATGCCAGCTTTCTTCTTCTCTATTGTGAATGCAGACTTGTAATAGGATATTACAGTGTTACCAAGATGTCATCTTTTCGTTTATTGAAGGAGAGTCTCAGCCGCACCAAAGGAAAAGATTTCTCTTCTACCCCGTGGCTTTTGTGATTGGGCTCATTCTGTAAAATTAAGTGGGTGGAAGGTATAGATTTTGTAAACAGTAAAAGAGTGGTTATCACCTCCTCAGGTTACAGATAGCTCTGACACGGAATGCAGCAGGGCTCTGCTGAGTGTGTGGAAGGGCTTCCAGCTCTATCACCGGATCACCTTGGCTAGGCTTCATGCCACCTTGAATTCTTAAAGAGGCCTCTGTTCAAGGTATTTCTTTTTAAGTCAGCAAGCTCTGGATTCCAGGCTACCTCAGAAACTACCCAGTCACTAGTCAAAGCACTTAAGAGGGTTCTCGAGAGCCAGACCAAAGATCCAGTTGCTTCTGGAAGGAGCGTGTCCTCTGCTGGGAGTGACGTTTCCCTTCCCCGTCTCAGGGGGACATCGTGTCCTGCGCCGGCACGTACATCCACGTGTGGAGCATCAACGGGAACCCCGTCGTGAGTGTGAACACGTTCACAGGCAGGAGCCAGCAGATCGTCTGTTGCTGCGTGTCGGAGATGAACGAGTGGGACACGCAGAACGTCATCGTCACGGGACACTCGGATGGCGTGGTCCGGGTAGGTCCGCTGTGAGCACACGCGCCAGGGTGCTGCTGCCCTGGTTCACCCGAAGCTTCTGTAGCTGTCCACAGCTGAAGACACCTGGAAGTTGTCGTGCTGTTTAGCAAACTCGTGCTCAGATGTAGACCTTGGCCACCGGGTTATCAGATGTGGGGAGCATCAGTGACTCGGCCTCTTCCCCCCATTAAGTAGATGTGTTAGTGCTATTGACCACTTGACACAGGACCACTTAGATACCGTTTCCCTGTCACGCCGAGATTGCTAGAAATGTCAGCTGCCCAAGTATTGGTCTTTCAGCCCGTCAGATGGCTTCTTAGGGAAAATGGGGACCATCTCTTCTCTGCAGAGAATCACAAAGCTCGATCATGCTTCCAGGGGCCTCACATTATCCATTCCTTTCTTGTCTCAGATCCTGGGCTTTTTTACCTGAATCCTAGACCTGTTTATCCTTTTCTTAGTTTTCATGTGTTGAAAAGAAAGAAAGTGAAATCGCTCAGTTGTGTCCGACTCTTCGCAACCCCATGGACTGTAGCCTACCAGGCTCCTCTGTCCGTGGGATTTTCCAGGCAAGAGTACTGGAGTGAGTTGCCATTTCCTTCTCCAGGGGATCTTCCCAACCCAGAGATCGAACCTGGGTCTCCCTTATTGTAGGCAGAAGCTTTACTGTCTGAGCCACCAGGGAAGCCAATGCGTTCATGCATTGGGCCTCTACCAAAAATGGAATCCACGGACTGTTTACCTTTTTAGTCTGTTCAAATACTTGGGTGTTTCTCTCGGGAGATTTTTCTTTATGTCCTTTAATTGTGCTCTGTAAAAGGAGAGAGCAGATGGTTGCTGCCCTTGTAATCACAGTCACAAGCAGAGCTACACAATGAGGCCATCGGCCACTCCCCGGCCACACTCTACTCTCAGACTATGGGCACACCCCCAAAGGGCACACCCCCAAAGCCGCAGGCCTGCAGAGCAGCATTCCAGATTACTCCATCTGCAAGGCACCATGAAGAGCACCCTGACCAAACATGTCTAGGGCTCCTACTTCCCATACACCTTCTTGGAGGTGTAAAGTATATATCAGTGTATGCAAGGCTCACGGGGGGGTTGTACGAAATAAGGAAGTATACATAGTTTAACTGTGTTTCTGAAATCTCTTTGACCCCATTCCTTTTCCCTTGACCGTGAAAAACCCACTGGCATCTCATGCAACACAGTTTGGGGAGAACTGTTTAATTTGTAAGCAGTCCCTGCCACATTTTTCAAGATACAGGGAAACCTGACTGTACATAATAAGAGAAATCAGGTTACTTATTTAACCCTGAGAATCCATCTTCATACGGTAACTCATAAAATGTTTCTCTAATCTGTTCAACTGTGTTGTTTTGTTTTGTTCCCATGCTTATTTAAATTCAGTTTTGGAGAATGGAATTTTTGCAAGTTCCTGAAACGCCAGCCCCTGAACCTGCTGAAGTCCTCGAAATGCAGGAAGACTGTCCAGAAGCACAAATTGGTATTGAATACTTTCTAAGTTTTGCAGTAATTTTCATGTTTCTTTCTTTTTTTTAAATCCTTATGCGTAAACTTACATCAACCAAGGTAAGCAAGAGCCTGAGGTCAGGCGTTGCTGTCAGAAGTGGTCTTAACCACCTGGTGTGCAAAGCAGCCTGGCAGGCTCACAGAGTTCGCTGGTTCATCAGGCAGCGCCCCATGTGGCAGTGTCTCACGGTGAGCTTTTGCATCCCACAATAAATACAGATACAAGCTTCCCAGTACCAGAGGCTTGGGCTTTCCATTCTGAGAAATACAAAGCCAGGTGCAAGAGTCCACTATCTGATGAGTCGAGGCCACACCTCAGTCCCACCCTTCACTTGAACAGCTCCATGTGAGTGAGAGGGCAGCATCATGTTTGTAAACTATTCACAGAGACCAGAATCCATGCCCTAGACCCCCTCAGGAAGGGCCTTCATTCAGAAGCGAAGCCTGGTGATCTGTATTCTTGTTGTTTAGTTGCTAAGTCATGTGTGACTCTGCGACCCCATGCACTATAGCCCACCAGGTTTCTCTGGCCATCGATTTCCCTGGCAGGAATACTGGAGTGGGTTGCCATTTCCTCCTCCAGGGTATCTTCCCAGCCCAGAGATTAAACCCACACCTCCTGCACTGGCAGGCAGGTTCTTGGTACCACTGAGCCACCAGGGAAGCCCCAGTCTCTGTTCTGTATCTGCTGTTTGTGAAGCACGTTAACATGTTCCAGTGAAATATATATACACACAGAGAATGTTTGGAAATGGCACCAAAGAATCAAGCTAAGGTGTGCTTTGGGTTACTGAGTCTCCAGAGAGGTACCTCTCACTGATTTACATCAGCTGGTCCAAGACTCTTCATAGAAAGGAACGGGGCTTTAAGTTCAACCTCTAGATCGACTCTCCGTGACTAATTTTTGTACTCTGAGAATTCAGCATGAGTTTGACAATATGAGGAAGTTGCTAAGGGAAAAGACTTACTATCGGAAAGACACAAATCCTTCTCCTTGTAAGCTGACAGTAGCTTTTACTTTCTTTGCCAGAACCGATGAATGGGACATTGTAATGCTCGTATTACTTTAATGTGTATAAATTTCCACATACAATTGCAGTTCCACTAAGAAGAAAGTCATCTGGGTGTTTGAAGATCTACACTCAGAATTTAGTTCAGTTAGCATTTGAGAGTTAATAACTGTTGTGTGTCAGACATCGACTGTTCAGTCTAATGAGAAGTGTGTCCCTCTCCCTTCCTCTTAACAAAGCTTGTAAGTGAAAAACAGGAAAATACGAATAAGGAGAGAAGAAGGGGTCAGATTCAGGGAGGAGAGACATTTGTATGTCTTTGTCCTCTTTATGTTTTTACATTGTGGGCAAAGTTTGGCAGGAGTGGCAGAGGCGGAGAGCAGCCCACTTGGGACCATGTCAAAATGGTAGGACTCAAGGACAGGGCCCCAGATGAAAGAGAGAGCTAGTGGCTCTCTGGAAATCAAACCTGTGTCAGAGACCACTGTTTGAAGACTTTCATGATCATAAGCCATTGGGTTAAAAAAAAAAAAAGCCCTGAAATTAGCCAACCAGATTACCAACGTTAGTAGAAGTGTTAATCACTCATTTATGTCCAACTCTGTGTAATCCCATGGACTGTCTCCTCTGTCCATGGGATTTCCCAGGCAGGAATAATGGAGTGGGTTGCCATTTCCTCCTTCGGGTGGACCTTCAGGTTTGATCCCTGCGTCTACTTCATTGCAGGCAGACTCTTTTAGTTCAGTTCAGTTCAGCTCAGTCACTCAGTCGTGTCCAACTCTTTGCAACCCCATGAATCGCAGCACGCCAGGCCTCCCTGTCCATCACCAACTCCCGGAGTTCACTCAGACTCACGCCCATTGAGTCAGTGATGCCATCCAGCCATCTCATCCTCGGTCGTCCCCTTCTCCTCCTGCCCCCAATCCCTCCCAGCATCAGAGTCTTTTCCAATGAGTCAACTCTTCCCATGTGATGGCCGAAGTACTGGAGTTTCAGCTTTAGCATCATTCCTTCCAAAGAAATCCCAGGGCTGATCTCCTTCAGAATGGACTGATTAGATCTTACCACAGGCAAATTAAGTATTTGTCCAGTTAAAAAATACACGTAGTGGCCTGGTGCTTGCTCACTTGTTTGTTTGTTTTTGGCTGAGTCAAGATGTAGTTGTGGCACTCAGGATCTTCATTGACACACGCAGGTTCATGGGCTCCAGAACGAATGGGTTCAGTAGTTGGCTGAGGCACACAGGCTTAGTTGCCCTGTGGCGTGGGAGATCTTATAGTTCCCTGGCCAGGGATCAGACCTGTATCTCCACCATTGGAAGGCAAATTCTTAACCACTGGACCACCAGGGAGGTCCCTGCTCACTTGTTCTTACTCTCTCCTTTGTTCCCATTACCTATGTTTGAAAGTAAGTGAAAGTATTGGTCGGTCAGTAGTGTCTGACTCTTTGCAACCGCGTGGACCGTAGCTCACCAGGCTCCTCTGTCCATGGGGTTCTCCAGGCAAGGATACTGTAGTGGGTTGCCATTCCCTTCTCCAGGGGATCTGCCTGAACTAGGGATTGAACCCAGGTCTCCTGTACTGCAGGCAGATAGATTCTTTACTGTCTGAGCCACCAGGAAATCTAATTTTCCCTCCAGTAGACTATTGCAAGGGAATTGAGCTGAAGAAATATAAAATAACAATGGAAAGAGGAGGAAGAAAAAAATTCTCAAGATTTCTGTCCATAGTCTGCTCATCTATGCTGTCATTTATAGTGACTGCTATGTGGAAGGCACCATGCTGGGACTGACCACTGTCTTGTAGAAATAATAACCAAAGGTAATAGTTTGGGGTGATAATTTTAAATGTGTGAGAGCCATACAGCTGTTAAAGGAGCCCAGAGGAGAGAGTTAACTTTCTGTTGCAGGAACCACGTAAGATTTTAGAGAAAGAAGCATTTAAGGTATGCCTTGAGAGATAGGTCACACCGGAACACACAGAGATTGGGAAGATGGGTCCAGGAAGGGCCAACCCGCGTGTGTAGAACTCGCTGCGAGGAGCAGAGTGGGCAGGTCCAGCTGAGCCGCGGCCATGAGGCAGGCGCAGGTGGTGAGAGTCATAAAGGCGGGCTTTGGCCAGGTTGTAAAAGAATAAATGCCGATCTAAGGATTTGGGCCACAGCAGTCTGTGAACTCTGCAATTCTGCCATTTTGCTATCATACCTCACTGAAAATTCTGGCAGTTTATTTGCCTTTATGGCTTCCCAGGTTGAGCTAGTGATTTAAATAACCCTCTTGCCAGTGAAGGAGATATAAGAGATGTGGGTTCGATCCCTGGGTCAGGAAGGTCCCCTGGAGGAGGGCACAGCAACCCACTCTACTATCCTTGCCTGGTGAATACCATGGATGGAGGAGCCTGGCAGGCTACAGTCCACAAGGTTCCAAAGAGTGGGGCACAACTGAAGCAACTTTGCATATTGTGATATTGAGCTTAAAATACTGTCTCTTGTGTCTTAACCACTAGAGGAAAAATACCAGTGGGACAAAGCTGGATCTAACCATGATATGTGTGTGTTTTCTAATTCCCCCAATGCATCACCCAGGGCAAGAAGCCCAGGACGAGGACAGCAGCGACTCTGAAGCCGATGAGCAGAGCGTCAGCCAGGACCCCAAGGACGCGCCCAGCCAGCCCAGCAGCACCAGCCACCGGCCCCGGGCAGCCTCCTGCCGAGCCACAGCCACCTGGTATAACGCCAGTGGCTCCGACGACTCCAGGCGCTGGTCTGATCAGCTCAGCCTCGATGAGAAAGACGGCTTCATATTTGTGAACTATTCAGAGGGCCAGAGCAGACCTCATCTTCAGACCCCCCTTAACCACCCCCACCCCAATCCCATCGAGGCGCGGAATTACAGCCGATTGAAGCCTGGTAACTCGGAAGTCCCACGTGTGTTTGTCAAGCCTTGTGGGTTGGCGAGGGTCGGTGGACTGAGGCAGAGCGCTGCAGCTCTTCTTTGCCTCATCCCTGTGACCGAGGCCGCCCGCCGAGAGGGCCTCATGTTTCTTCTTGTGTAAAGTGGACCTAGAGACCCTTGGAGATTCTCTCCTGCAGCAGCATTTGCAATATGTTGGGCATTTTGTAAAGAAAAATAACCTCAATCTAAAACTTCATTCATTCACAAATTATGAAAGCTTTTGAAAATGGGTAGGCTATGGATTATGGATAAGTAGATAAAACTCTGTTCACAGAGAACTTTACCTGTGATAGAGTTAGGGGCAAGGTCCTCAACTGGGGAAGTTGTGTCTTGTACTGAGGGTTTCCCCCTCTCCATGTTTGTCTTTGTGAAGGCCTAACTGGGTCCATGGTCAGTGTCAGGCTAGAGTGCTGGACCTTTAATAACCAAAGCAGCAGCGACCAAGAACCAGAGAGGCTGCCAGAGCTGTGTTGAGCAGCGCCCTGAAGTTTGAGGGCCCTTTGTCAGGGGCCACCTACCATACGTGGGCTCCCCTCGCTTCGTCAGTCACGCGTTGCCCTTTTCTGCTCCAGGGTATCGCTGGGAACGGCAGCTGGTGTTCAGGAGTAAGCTGACCATGCACACGGCCTTCGACCGGAAGGACAATGCTCACCCTGCCGAGATCACGGCATTGGGTGTCTCCAAGTAAGTGGCCAGCTCTCCTGGGGCCCAGCCCAGGCACCCACACTCAAGCCATCTCTGGGGAGCACAGGTTTCATCTGTATTATCTGTGGGGCTGCACCAGACACACCAGGACACCTGCCACTGTGTGGATTTCACTTGTGAATTTCAAAAACCAAGAAACTTTGCCTTCTCTATTCTTCAGAGATAGAGCACGATTGCATGCATGGAGGGTCGAGATGGAAGTGTGCATTCAGGCTCAGTGCTGTTCTGTGCCTATCCACACTCAACCCCTCCCTAGCACACATCCCCTGGGAACCGGGGTCACAGGGAGCTGCAGCCGCGTGGCGGTGACTCTGCCGTGTCTCCTGCAGGGACCACAGCAGGATCCTCGTGGGCGACAGTCGGGGCCGGGTGTTCAGCTGGTCTGTGAGCGACCAGCCCGGCCGCTCTGCCGCTGACCACTGGGTGAAGGACGAAGGAGGGGACAGCTGTTCAGGCTGCTCCGTGCGGTTCTCTCTCACGGAAAGACGGCACCATTGCAGGAACTGCGGTCAGCTCTTCTGCCAGAAGTAAGATGAGATGCAAGCTTGCTTTCCTTTTAATTAAAAAATTAATGTTTGTTTATTTATCTTTAGTTGCTCTGGGTCTCTGCCATGCGCAGGCTTTCCTCCAGTTGCAGCGAGGGTTGGGGCTACTCTCTAGGTGCGGTGCTCGGGCTTCTTCTCACTGTGGCTTCTCTTCTTGCAGAGGCGGGGCTCTGGGTGCACAGGCTTCAGCAGATGTGATTCATGGGCTCAGTGGCCCGGGGGCAGGTGGGATCTTCTTCAGCCAGGGTTTGAACCTGTGTCCCCTGCTTTGGCAGGCTGACTCTTAACCACTGGACCACCAGAGAGATAGATGCTTGATGGACTCAAGGGATTTTCTTTCAGTTTATCCGAACAATAAGCAATGCTGAAATGCACACCATTATAAATGCCCTCTTCATACACAAGCTGGAGTTTCCCTGGAGGAGATACCTCGGAAGGGAATTGATAGATGGGAGACATAGCCCTGAGCCTAACTAGCTATCGCCAGATTACTCTCCAGAACAGTAGTGCTAGCTGACTCTCCCTCCAGCGGGGTATGTCAGTTCTTGCAGTGCTTATTCCTACCTGGTACTGCCAAGCTTTTCCACTGTTGCCAATCTGATAGCCAGATTGTGTTGTTTTAACTTGCAGTGTTTCTGAGGTTGAACATCTTTTCATATGCTTATTGGCAGTTTTGAGTTTCCTCTTGGGTAATTTGGCCCATTTCCTCTTTGGGTTTGCTCTTCTGTTTTTTTCCACCTACTTGAGGAGTTGTTTTGTATCCTGGGCTCCGATCCTTTGCCTTATATATGTCTTGCAGATATCTTCTGCCAGTCTGTGGCTTGTGTTTTTAACTTGATGTATGTTTTTTTCTGGCACACGGGTTTAGAATTTTGATGTAGTAGCATGTGTTACTTTTTATGACTTTTGCTTCTTTTTTTTGGCCTTAAAAAATCTTTCTCTGTCCTGAGGTCATAAAGATGGCCTTGTTCATTTTCTTTTAAAAGTTTCAAAGTTTTATTTTTCACATTTGGGTCTTTAGGTTCAGATCCATTTGGAATTTACTTGGGGTACCACATGCGATGGGGATCACTTACACTTCCCGGGTGTGAAGAGTCAGTGTCCCGAATGCATTGACTCCCTGGCATCTCTGTAATACACTGGGGTCCGCATATGCATGTTCAGGCCTTACTTTCCTTTTTTTAAGATTTATTTACTTACATATTTGCCTGCTTAGTCTCTGTCGTGTCCAACTCTTTGTGACCCTTTGGACTGTAGCCTGTCCGCCTCCC
Organism: Neotragus moschatus; assembly: GCA_006410615.1. Taxonomy (NCBI): domain Eukaryota; kingdom Metazoa; phylum Chordata; class Mammalia; order Artiodactyla; family Bovidae; genus Neotragus; species Neotragus moschatus. The sequence goes on along the minus strand of SJYA01000966.1, from coordinate 74,191 downwards.
CTGTCCATGGGACTTCCCAGGCAAGAACGCATGTGTGTATGTACTTTTGACTGCACTGGGTCTTCATTGCTATTCGCGGGCTTTCTCCAGTTGCAGTGCGGGCTACCCTTCATCATAGCACATGGGCTTCTCTTGTTGCAGAGTACAGGTCTTAGGGCGTGTGGGCTCAGTAGCTGTGGCACACAGGCTTAGTTTCTCTGAGGTATGTGGGATCTTCCTGGACCAGGGATTGAACCCGTGTCTCCTGCATTGGCAGGCAGATTCTTAACCACTAGACCATCAGGGAAGCCCTAGTCCTTAGTTTTCATGGCAAACAACAGAAAAGATCCCCCAGGCAGTACTCACTAATATGTATATTGCCTTACTCGACAGATGATTTCACGGAAAACACAAAGTGTATCATTGCTCCTGAGCCAGTCACTGAGGGCCTTGGCTTATTGGAAAGGCTACCTTCTTGGGTTTACACTGCCCGGGTGCTCACTGGGCTGTTGTCCATTGCATCATCTCAGCACATTACTAGCCCTCTCTGAAATCACATATGAGTTTTGTAAAGCACCAGGTGCAAAGTCTGGCAGTACAGGTGTTTAGTAAAAAGTGTTATCATAATTATAAATTTGTTTTCAGGTTAATGTCTTAAACCTTTTCTCCTGAGATGTCTGATTCAAGGTGAGGTAGCAGAAAGTTGCTGCTAGCCACTTCTTACAGGAATTTCCATGATGGCAGAGGAATCTGTCTTGAGCTTCTGTGCTTTGAGACACCCAATCTGTGAAGCCTAGTGATCAGGTGATTTCTGATCATCAGCACCTCCATATGTCTGCTTACATACATCTGTTCTTTGTAGTGTTTAATTTTCAAAGTACTGTTTACATGTAGGTGATTCTTTAAATTATCCCCGGCCCTCAAATGTTGAATGGAGGCTTTATTTGAAAAACCAACCAAACAAGTGACCGGTGATGACATAATGAGCCTGGAAGGAATGCTGTCCCAGAGGGCGTAGCCCTGCGGATCTTTTACCCTTGAGCTGCTAAGGGAGCTTGCCAGCATGCCTAAGGGTCTCCTCAAAGTCCAGTCCCTTAAACCCCCCAGGCTGGTGGCACTTCACTTATTCTCTGGACACTTACTGGTAGATTAATGGAGGAAATAAAATTTTCAGTCTTGTGAAAAGCCAAGCTCCAAGTGACGGAGTGCCCCATTCAGGGTCACATCCTGCTTTATGCCAGGAGTAAGAATGCCTTCTATAAAGCACTTGAACGCCTTTAAGTGTGTATTCCAGCTCAAGAAATTCTGTCAAGATAAAGAGAAAATGAGAACATTTGGACCAGACAGAAAAGTCAGACTACGTGGTTAAGAAATGACTACAGAGTGAGTCAACGTGTTTAAGCTCAGAAGAACTCTTTAGTGACCAAAGTATCTTCTAAAATGAGTAGTAAGAGCCCTAATGCCCAGGGAAAATAGTCAGGCTCCAAGTAAAGACATTGGCATACCGCCCAAGGTTACAGGGCCTGAGGAAGAGCGCCCTGCTTCCGTCCTGCACAGGAAGAATGGCCTCGGAGCTGTTCAGTGCCCTTGGCTTCATCCTGTAGGAGAATCTTAAATTTTATTTTAATCCTCTTTTGTCAAATATATGCCTTGCCTTGGTTTATTAGCACATTTCTTCATAGAATGAAACAAGGAATACAGCATTCCTCGTGGTCCTTGGTCAAAAACCACAGGACCCGTACCAGTACGGCCTCTGCCGTTCTTCTGACACAATATGGTCTTGAGCGTCATCCTGCAGGCCGTCCATTCTGTTTTTAAATTAGCACTTCGGGGCCCAGTGGTCCAGTGTGGGAAAAAATCCGTAACTACCTGGTTTTGCCTCTCCTTTAGGTGCAGCCGATTTCAGTCAGAAATCAAGCGCTTGAAAATCTCCTCCCCAGTACGTGTCTGTCAGAACTGTTACTACAACTTGCAGCATGAGAGGAGTTCAGAAGACGGGCCTCGGAATTGCTGAAGATTCGCCAAGCTGATTGGAGACCACGGTCTGGAGACCCCACTTCCCGCCTCCCCCGTCACAACTCGCAGCTTGGAAGGCGTCGAAACAGTCTCCGTTTACACAGCTCTTCACACCGCGCGTCTGAATGGGATTCAAAGGGAACACTGACTAAGCGGGTGTAGAGTCCAGTCGTGGGGCAGGCACTGTGCAGGTGAGCAGCACCTGCTGAGAAGACGAGGTGGTTCCCAGGAGCAACGTCTCAATATCCCACTCTCCCGTAACCATCGCTGTCTCCAAGAGAAAATCCTCACGTGTTAACTGTTCTTTTTTTGCGTCTCGTTTTTGTAGAGCTACTCATCCTTGATTGGAAAAATCAACAACTACAAAAAAAAAAAAAAGGCTTTTAGAAAATGGTTGTAAATCTGACTTCTTTGCAAGTAACTGTGTATATTGTAAATAGGTACAAAGGCCTTTTTTCTAAATAAGGACTTAACAGCCTGTAACATGAGACTTCCAACTAAACCACTAATTCAATGAAATGGTTTGTCTGGCATCGCTCACCAATTAATTATAAATATGTTTTTTTTTTTAAATCTTCAAAGACATTATCTGTGGTCTTTTTTCCTTCCCCCTTTCAAGCCCAGCCCGTGTGCCTGATGTCCTTTCTCTCAAGTTGCCCACGGTATCTCCACTTAACCTAAGCTAGTAACCAAAACAATGTCATGTGGACCTTCTTTAGGAAACAGTGTGGGAGAATAGGAGTCTGGCCCCGAGACACCCTGGCAATCTTTGGGCATCTTGCACATGGCTACACACCACCTCGGTGTTGTTCTGATGTCATAAGGCCCCACGTAGACTTCTCTTTGGGCTGCCCTGTGGTCAAAGCGTCTGTTCTTAGCACTGCGCCCTGATGGTCGGGCAATCCACGCAGTGCAGGAAACAGCCCTGCCTCAACTAATGGAAATATATTTGCATGTGACCCAAATTAGCTTCTCTTGCATAGAACATAAGAAGTATGTGTCTTTGGTGACACTGATGTTCTACTATAGCTTATTTTCCAAAAAAGGGTTAAAACAAAAGAAAAAAGTGTACAGAATTAACATGCAAACCTTGTTGTAAAACTGGATCATGTCAGAACGGCTTATATTTAACCTTTACCATTTAATGCCATCTACCTGAAAACAGTGAGATTTATACTGTATCGATGTCTATTTTTTTGTTTTTGCTATGAATATAATTACAGTATTTTAATATTTAGTTATTTAATTTGTTCTACTAGTTGGATACAGAACACACAAATCCAGGGAGACTAAAGCTGGTGGGGGTGAAGAGAGAAGTTTCGTTTACAGAAAAAAAAGGCTTTGGTGGTGGGATTTTTTAAAATGTGTGTTATGTACATATATAAATATATATATAAAACAAATGAAACGATTAATCTAGATTTTAACATTTTCAGATATTTAGTGATAATATTATGAACAAATCTAAAAGCCCTGTGATTTGAAAAACATGGAAGCATTTATGGCCCAGGAAAGGAAGGACAGGCCTTCACACCTCTCGGAGTATCATACGAAGGACAGCGGCTTTGGCGTTCCCGATTTTTCATCCTTAGGCCCTGGTGACAGGCACACTTATGCACTAAAATGCACATATATGCACATGCATTCAAGCATAGGCATTGGTACAGTAGTAACCTTGTACCTAACGGGCTGAAACCAGCTTAAGAACAAATTTGTTCTTCCTGATAACTAGGTCTCCAAGAGAAAAATATAAAGGCTGCTTTAGTGCCTTATGCTAACTAAATTTACACCTTTATTTACTTCGGTTTGAGCCTACCGTCTACTTATGATTACATATCACAATTGAGGAAAATACTTCCATTTCTAAAAGTTCAAATATGCTTGTTAATAAAAGGATTATTGGCATTAATACTTTAACTTGAAGAAAAGTGTGTTCTGTTCTCCTTCCTGTGTCTCCCCCTCTCCCATCTTCCTCCGCCCTCCACCCCAACCTTCTAACTTCAGTTCTAATAAACAGTGCTGGGTGTTCAGCAGTTACAGGACCTGTGCCCTCACCTAGCCGTGGGCTTGGCCCCTGTCCGGACCTAGAGATGAGCTGTAGCAGTGTTATTCTACACTTTTTTAAAAGAGGCGTCCTCCTTGTGTCCATGAACCATGTTTACCCCACACCCAACGGCAGAGATGTTCTTTAAAGACTTGAATATATGAATGTCTGTACGTAGTTACTTAAAGGTTATTCCTCTGTGTAATATGAAGTTATATGAGATGAACACTTTTAAACTTTCCGACACAACTTGCATAACTAGAAGGTGGAAACCAAAACCCTCATGATAGTATTTCCTCTGGCAGCTGGTGCTGTGGGCAACCGTTTTGTTCAGTGGGGTTTCTTTTCCTTTTTGCTTTTAATGCAGAAATCACAAATCACTCACACACCCAAGTACACTCACTCACATAAACTAATTGTCTCTCTGGATGTCTATGTTCCATGCACATTTGTTTATCCACGTATATTCTCAGCGTGTACATCCACCTTTGTGTGGTCCATGTTCTTTCTCTGAGAGTACCTCACAGGGCTTCTGCCTGATCTTTGTCATCGTTTGTCCATCCATCCATTCATTCATCCCTGTTTTCTAGCATCTGTGTGTAGTGTGGCATGGTGATGTCATGCTTTTGAAGAGGAGACTAGCTGCCCACAGCAGCCATCCGTCTGGATAATAGCAAAACACTCTAGATAAGTTATTTTGCACTTTCTTATGTAAAAAGTTGGTAGAAACTTATTTTTGCTTTGTATCATTTAAATACATTTTGTTTGGGTAAATGAACTGTGTATAAAATATTTATGCCATTAAAACTGTTTTTAGAAAGTATTTTTAATTTCAGCAAGTTTGGTTACTTGTTGCATGACTATTAACACAGCTGACTTTTTGTGTCAGTGCAATGTATATTTTTTTGTCCTGTTATTAACTTGTAAGCCCTAGTAATGGCCGATGATTTGTACAGCAACAGAAGTAAATTGAAGATACTGGCTAAGACTGGATTGACTGTGGACTTTTGTACTATATTGCAGAATCCAATATCTGTTCTTTGGTGGTTATGTAAAAGACCTGAAGAATTACTATCTTAGTGTGCAACCTGTGATAACTGAATGTTCATTGTATATCTGTCTCTGATGCAAAAAGGTAGAGTAACACAATTACAATACATGATTAAATGCAGTAGTCCAGATACTTTTTTTTTTTTTCATTTCAGATAAATACCTCCTATTTACCACCCCCAGGAAAAAAAGAAAACGTCTTTGAGCCAGCTCTTCAGAGAAGGAGAAACAAAATTGAGGGCCAGTAAAACCTGTGTGTAGTTCTTTTCTGGTTGTGACTATATCTTTCGGAAGCGCCTGCTTAAAGTCTCTGTTAGGATCTGGCTCCAACTCTAGTACAAGCCACATTTTAAAACCAGGCTTTCCGCATTCTGAGTTTCCCCGGTGCTAACTGTGTGCACAGCTGCAGGGAGAGACAAGTGGCCCTTGGGAGACTTGACCTTCAGACTGGAATGAACCTCTGGAAAAGGACTGCATCTCATGGTTTCGGCTCCTTTTCCCTGAGCTTTTTTTCTTATACATTATATTGTGAAATGTAAGCAGTGATAAATCGTATCTCTATCTCCAGCCCCTGCTGTATTCACATCAGGAATATTCTGCTGTCCTGCCCTCTTTCCGGAAGCACGGCGCCCTCTGTCATCAGCTAGACTTTCCATTTCAGCCTTTGACCTGAGATTGTTAGCAACTCACATCTGTTTTTATAGTTACTAGCTTATTTGGTCTGAAAACTGACTTCCCAGAAAAGGAGAATGTAGAAAACACTTAAGTTTATTTAGGCTGCTTTAATGTCTTCTTTCTAAATATACTAACAAAATTTCCATTTCATCTCAAGTATAAATAGTAGAATCCCACGTTTGAGGATATTGTGCTTATTACAGATTCCCCCCCAGTGCAACTCCAGTGTAGAGCCAGAAGATATAGGAATGCTAAGAATTTCTAAGACAATACATATTTCTCCAAAAATAGATCAGTGATAGAAAACCCGGAGCAGTTCTCATTGTTTTAATGTAGTGCCATTCATAATTCTAATGACCTCAAGAAGAGTTGCTGTCAAGGACGGACTTGTAAAAATTTTTTTCAGGGTTTAGAGGAAAATGTGCAAGTGATCTTCAGTAAGTCCCATGTCTGCCTTTTGATTCTCCAGTAAAATTTCCTCTTCACCCCTCATTTCGGCCCATTTGGAGTATTGAAGAAGCAGAGATGGAATTGCTTTAGCACTGGCTTAGACTTTTTTGCTTTAACAATATTCTTATTTCCCCCACCCTTTGCAAAGTTCCTTTTTTATTTATATATTGTTCCTTTGACTTTTGCTAGAAGTGGCACCAAGCTCAGCTACTGAACTCAGAGATAGCATGGTGTTGGAAGAGCCTTGGCTCAGGATTCAGAGACGGTGACTTCCGGAGCCCCGCATTTAATCCCTCTTGGTGCACCAGGCTTTCCTGTGTCAACACTGACTGTGAACATGGGATGAGTCTAAAGTAGCGCTTTTCCAGCTCTTTGGTCTCAGACCGTTTTGATCCTTAAAACTATCACTTTTGTTGGTGTGAGCTGCCTCTATAGTAGGTGTTGTATTAGAGATCAAAACTGAGATTTTAAAAGTATGTATATTTATTTAGAAATAGCAGGGATGAAACTATTATGTAGTAACATCAATTACATATGTCTATGGAAAAAAAACTTTTCCAAACCACGAGAGAAAAAAAATTAGTAAAGACAGTGGAATGGCTTTACAGTTTTGCAAACCTTTCATGTCTGGCTTAATTGAACACAGGTGGATTCTCACATTTTCTTCTACGTTCAGTCTCTTGTGATTCTTCATGTTGGTTGAAGCGTATGAAGGAAATCCAGCGTCACAGAGGTATGTGGTTTAAAGGGGGGCAGGGGAGGTAGTCTTTTCAAGTCATCGTTTCTGAATAAGTTTCTTACAGATTGATTGCTATATGGTATTTGAAACTATTGGGTTAGCCAGAAGGTTTGGGCTTTTCCACAACATTGTACAGAAAAACCCAAAAGAACTTATTGGCCAACCCATTTTATCAGTGAACTTTTTATACTCCATTGCTTGAAAATCCATGAGTCTGCCTTGTACTTTGAATTGATCTTTTACCCATGTATAATTTTATAGCACTCATTGGCTATTTAGAGGGCTTCCCAGGTGGCTCAGTGGTAAAGAATCAGCCTGTGTAGCAGGAGACTCATTCCACCCCTGGATCAGGAAGATCCCCTGGAGAAGGAAATGGCAACTCACTCCAGTATTCTTGCCTGGAAAATCCCATGGGCCAGAGGAGCCTGGTGGGCTACAGTCCACAGGGTCGCAAAAGAGTCAGACATGACAAGGCAACTAAAGAACAGCACTGACCATTTAGAATGATTATCACCACTGCTACAATGTGTGTAGATCTCCCAGGATGCATTTCATTCTGTAATATATCCCCCCAAATCATGTCATACATAACATCAAAACATCTCTAGCATTCTCAAGAAATTCTAAGTCAAGCTCACAGTAGTGGTATCACAAGTTTTCCAAAATTCTTTAAGTTCTGCTTAAAACCTAGAATTTTATCATTGGCACCAGTCACTGTTGTTTCTTTGAAGCAATAGGCTCACCTTGTTAATTTCAACAGCACTACTGGCCAAGAACTGAGGGCTGTCTACTGATCTTTCAGGGAGGAAAGCCAGGCCCGGAGAACAACCACAAGCCAGCCACAACTCAATAGCAAGTGCTTCTCTTCAAGAGGAACCTTGTACCTAACATACCTGGCACCTTCTGGGTACCTCTCATTTTGTGTCACGTAACTTTAGGTTCAAGGTTCAATAAGATACTAACTTCACAGCTTCTACAAGGACATTCTCAGGAGAAACATACTTTTACTGGGAATGCTTGACAATGAAGACTATCACGACAAGTGGCAGTTCGGTACTGCTGCCCGATCACATGCTTGAATTCTAACAGTTTTACTCACCGTTGTTTCACATTTGAGTTCGGTACAAATATCAATGTGTTGAAAAAGGCAAACGTTTCAGTATTACCATGAAAATAATCTTCATCTTGCCTTTGACCCTTGAGAGGGTCTTTAGGAATCCCAAGGGTCTGGAACTCTGAATTGCAGAAGCACTGGTCCAAGGAGAGGACACATGAGGTGTTGCTCAATTTTAAAGCAACCAGTCTGAAACTGACCTGGAGCCAGGTTTCTAATCACAGACCCAGGGCTTTCAGTGGGGCTCCCTCTGAAGCCTGCCAAGTGCAAGACAGGCCCTGCCACACTGGGCTTAGCACTGGGGCCATGGCCCTCTGCCAGAACCTGCCCCCCAGCTCAAAGCACACACAGACCAAGAGTGCATCACTGGAGTGCTGGGATGGCCTTTTTTTAGTCATATTCTTCTAGTCAAGACTCCAAAATTTTGATCATGTAAAAACAATAAAGGACAGAAATGGTAGGGACCTAACAGAAGCAGAAGATATTAAGAAGAGGTGGCAAGAATACACAGAAGAACTGTATAAAAAAGATCTTCATGACCCAGAAAATCAAGATGGTGTGCTCACTCACCTAGAGCCAGACATCCTGGAATGTGCAGTCAAATGGGCCTTAGAAACTGTCACTACAAACAAAGCTAGTGGAGGTGATGGAATTCCAGTTGAGTTACTTCAAATCCTGAAAGATGAAGCTGTGAAAGTGCTGCACTCAGTATGCCAGCAAATTTGGAAAACTCAGCAGTGGCCACAGGACTGGAAAAGATTAGTTTTCATTCCAATCCCAAAGGCACTGCCAAAGAATGCTCAAACTACCACACAATTGCACTCATCTCACATGCTAGCAAAGTAATGCTTAAAATTCTCCAAG
>SJYA01000966.1:15892-63351 GCA_006410615.1 Neotragus moschatus | reverse complement strand
AGAGCCTCTTGATGAAAGTGGAGAGTGAAAAAGCTGGCTTAAAGCTCAACATTCAGCAAACGAAGATCATGGCATCTGTTCCCATCACTTCATGGCAAATAGATGGGGAAACAGTGGCTGGCTTCATGTTTCTGGGCTCCAAAATCACTGCAGATGGTGACTGCAGACATGAAATTAAAAGACACTTACTGCTTGGAAGGAAAGTTATGTCCAACCTAGGCAGCATATTGAAAAGCAGAGACATTACTTTGTCAACAAAGGTCCATCTAGTCAAGGCTGTGGTTTTTCCAGTGGTCATGTATGGATGTGAGAGTTGGACTATGAAGAAAGCTGAGTGCCGAAGAATTGATGCTTTTGAAGTGTGGTGTTGGAGAAGACTCTTGAGAGTCTCTTGGAGTGCAAGGAGATCCAACCAGGCCATCCTAAAGAAAATCAGTCCTGAATATTCATTGGAAGGACTGATGTTGAAGCTGAAACTCCAATACTTTGTCCACCTGATGCAAAGAGCTGACTTATTTGAAAAGACCCTTATGCTAGGAAAGATTGAGGGCAGGAGGAGAAGGGGACAACAGAAGTTGAGATGGTTGGATGGCATCACCGACTCAATGGACATGGTTTTGTGTGGATTCTGGGAGTTGATGATGGGCAGGGAGGCCTGGCATGCTGCAGTTCATGGGGTTGCAAAGAGTTGGACACGACTGAGCAACTGAACTGAACTGAAAAACACTGTAATCCTTCCTATTGAGTATAGTTCTGCCTAAAATGGTGAGCTGGTCAGGAACTTGACAACTGAGGGTCAGTCTGAAGTTTAAGTTCTCATTCTGCCACATACTGTGTGACATTAGGCCACTTCTCCACATCTGAGCTTCCTCATAAGTCAGTTTTGTATTATGATACTTGAGAATTGTTACAAAGATTAAATTGGGTAATACATATCTTTTCCAAGGAGTTAGCTCTTCACATACTTTGGCCATGTGATGCAAGGAGCTGACTCATTGAAAAAAACCTTGATGCTGGGAGGGAGGAAGAGAAGGGGGCGACAGAAGATGAGATGTTTGGATGACATCACTGACTCAATGGATATGAGTTTGACCAAGCGCCAGGAGATGGTGAAGGACCGTGAAGCTTGGCATGCTGTAGTTCATGGGATTGCAACTTAACAGACTGAACAACAATATAGGACGTGTAGTGCTTTACCAGATGTTCTGAATATAGAGTAGCATTAATTTAGAAATGGATTCCCAGGTGACTCAGTGGTAAAGAATCTGCTGAACGGTGCAGGAGATGCGGATGTGGACTCAATTCCTGGGTCGGAAGATCCCCTGGAGGAGGGACTGACAACCCACTCCAGTATAGCTCCCTGGAAAATCCCATGGACAGAGAAAATGGTTAGACAGCATCACCAACGCAAAGGACATGAATTTAAGCAAACTCCGGGAGATGGTAGACAGAGGAGCCTGGCGTGCTACAGTCCATGGGGTCGCAAAGACCCCGACACAACTTAGTGACTGAACAATAACATCAACAAGTTAGAAATATGAATGTAAAAGGAGTGGTGCATTTTCTAAAACCTAAATATCTAAAGCCACTCACGGCAAGTTCATCTTCAGGCAGATTCACAGCAGGCAGAATGCCAGCTGAGGAAGAGCCCTTAGAAATCACGCAGCCCAAACCTTCACTGAGCACCAAGAAGAGAGGGATTCAGAGAAAGCTTTGACATTCCCAAAGCCCTATTGCTTATTAAATCTGATTCCCTGCTCTGCCCCTAAACTTCCCAACTCCAAGGCCAATGATCTTTACAAATGGCTTCCAGGTTCCATTTTCCATGATCTCTTTCTTTTGGGTGGTGGGGGTGGGGTGGGTGCTGCAGGGCAGTGATGTTGACTACAGTGAAAACTGCAGTACTTAGGATATTATTTCTATTATGCCCGGCTTTATCATAAAGATAAAGGGTTGGAACTTCAACCTTGGCCTTCAACTATCACACTTCCTGCTCAACAAAGACAAAGGCAAGTTGCAAGCTGCATTCCAGAGCACAGAACTATTACTTATAGGAAAACAATTCCTTCATGATTTTGTCCTCAACCACTGCTATACCTTTCAAACAAAACCTGTACCCTAAAATATCTTCTGTACATAAAAGCCAAGCCACCTGTTTGCAACCTGATTTGTTGCTATTCAGTACCTCAGTCGAGTCCAACTGTTTGCCACCCCATAGACTGTGGCCCATCAGGCTCCTCTGTCCTCCACTATCTCCCAGAGTTTGCTCAGATTCATGTCCATTGACTTAGTGATTCTATCCAACCATCTCATCCTCTGCCACCCTCTTCCCCTTTTGCCTTCAGTCTTTTCCAGCATCAGGGTCTTTTCCAGTGAGGCAGCTCTTCGCATCAGGTAGCTAAGGTATTGGAGCTTCAGCATCAGTCCTTTCAATGAATATTCGGGGTTGATTTTCTTTAGGATTGACTGGTTTGATCTCCTTGTAGTCCAAGGGACTCTCAAGAGTCTTCTCCAGCGTCACAGTTCAAAGGCACCAGTTCTTCAGTGCTCAGCCTTATGATCCAACTGATTAGGAAGAAATAAACCAGGGAGCAAAGGTCAACCAAAGCAGCCTGACTGTAAACTCCAGGATCATCACAGCGTGACCTGCAGGCCAATTCTGCCAAAAGAAAGAAACCAAGACCTACCCCAGCAGTGTGACCAAGTATGCTTGTGGCTCAAGTGTGGATCCATCCATACAGATTTTTCCTTCTCCTAAGGTAGCAATCTCTATGTCCATGATGATACATATTCCAGTGGGCCTTGTGGATGATACAAAAATGGCATAACTAACCTCTTCAGGAACTTTCTAGCTTGTAAACTAGAGGCTTGCCTTCAAGTCGGTGGAAGATCTACAGTTGAATTTTCAGTGAGTCTATTCCATTTCTTACTGTTTCTAATTCATTAAGAATGACAATCTCATCACAATTGGTTTCCTCAGCTCTTCAATCTTCATTTTCACATCATTCTATTATTCTCTCATTTCATCACTGATCCTTTATTGAACTCACATTTTCACCAAATTACATAATACAAAGCCTTCCCAGAAAATTCTCTTCTTCAGGGTGGTTTTTCCTCCCCGCCCCCCAGACTGGGCTCCTGGTGTGTGTGCCTGCTTTCCTGCCTTCGTTTGGTGTAGATGTGATAGCATTGATTTGCCTCTTCCTCCTTTTAAACGTGGGTATTCCAACCCAGAGTTTGCACTTGTAGAGTGTGAGTAAATTCGCCCTTACTTTGGGGACTGGCTGTGGGATTTCCGTACTTCTGCCTTGGCCGTCATGGACCATTCTTAGCCAGGCAAGCCCACTAAGATGCTGGACTCTGTCAGTCCTTCTTAAAACCTGCAGGGCTCCTCACCTACCTCCTTCATGCTGCACCCTTGCCAGGCTCTCCCCCGAACTGTAACGTCTGCCTTGAGGCTCCTTACCCATATGTGCTCCACTTCCTCACTCCCCTGCCTCAATCATGTCTCAGCTGTCACCTTCTAAGGGAGGCCTGCCCAGACCTCCGGGCAGTACTAAGCCGACCCCTCAATGATGCCCATCAGACAGCAAGGAGGGGAGGCTGAACACGTCGTGGGGCCCCCAGTTGTGGAGACAATCGGCAGCCCTCCCCTGCTCCTCCCCAGGCCCAGAATACCTTCCCCTGTACATCTACCATGACAGACTGTCTAGTCATTTAACAACTTAATTGAGAATTAACATCCTATAAAAATCCATCAGATAAGGCTCTTTTGAACTTAGCATGTTTAGAGCTGTGCGGCTGTCCCTATCGTCTAAGTTTAGAACATTTGCATCACCCCTAAGGCAATCTCACACCATTAGTCCCCATTCTCCTCCCTGTCCCCAACCCTGGCAGCCACTGACCTACTCCCTGTCTATAGAGTTGCCTGTTCTGGACATTTGGTTGAATGGAACTGTCAGTATGTGGTCTTTAGGGGCTGTCCTATGTCAGGGAACATAAAGTTTCATTCATATTGTATCATGTATCAGATCTTCCTTTTTATGGCCAAGTAGTCTAGTCCATTGTGTGGATATAGCACATTTTATTTATCCATTCACCACCTGATGGACATGTAGTTTGCACCCACTGTTTACTGTTGTGAATAATGCTGTTGCAAACATTTGTGTTTACATCGGGCATTTTCATTTTTCTTGGGTGTATATATATATATATATATATATAAACACCTAAGAGTGGAATTGCTGGAACATATGGTAACGCTTTACCATGTTGAGGAACTGCCAAACTGACTTCCAAAACAGTTCTCCCATTTTACAATCCCTCCAGCAGTGTGTCCAACCCTTTTTTATTCTCAGAGAATAGTACCAGCCAACCCTCAGTCCCTTCTCTGTCACCTGTGAGCCCTCATTAAAATGTCTCTTTGATTTAGAGACAGGCCACTTTCTAATGGCCTTTCAAGCTGAGAGCGACAGCCTGCATTAGTACCCTGGGAATGGAAAGAGCATCAGATGGATGCACTGTCATAGGTGGAGACCAGCCATCAGAAATGGACAGATGCAGCAGACAGAAATTTAGTACAGACACGGCTGAACTTAAGAGCACCATCACTCAACTGGGTAAAACTGACATGCATAGACACCCAGTAACAACAGAATACACATTCTTCTCAAAGCCCCATGGAATTCACCAAAATAGACCATATTCTGGGCCATAAAATACATCTAAGTTTAAAAAAAGAAATCACATAATGTCTGCTTTCAGACCACAAAGAATTAAACTAGAAATTCCAAAATATATGGAGCTTAAATACATGCATCAAAGAAGAAATCTCAAAAGAAATGTTAAAATATTTTGAGCTGAATGAAATGCAATTTACCAAAATTTGTAAGTGAAAGGAACAGTTAGAAGGGAGATTTATACCACTTGAGTGCATATATATTAGAAAAGAAGAAAGACCAAAAATCAGTAACCTAAAGAAGAGCAAAGTAAACCCAAAGTAAGGGTAAGAAGAGAAACAGTGAGAGCAGAAAGCAGTGAAGCTGAAAACAAGCAATCAGTACCCAAAAATCCATGAAACCAAAAGCTGGTTCTTTGAAAATATCACTAAAAATCAGTAGGCCTCTAGCCAATCTACCTTAAAAGAAAGAGAGGACACTGATTACTGATATTAGAAAAGAAATAGAATCTATCAACCCAGATCCTGTGAAATTAAAAGGACAATAAAGGAACACTATAAACAACTCTTAGGCCAAAAATTTGCTACCTAGATGAAGTGGTCCAATTCCTTGAAAGACACAATATGCCAAAGCTCATACAAGAAATCCTCTGAACAGGCTTCTATCAAAGAAATTAAATCAATACTTACTAACCTTCTGAAACAGACAATACCAGGCCCAGGTGGATTCACTGGTAAATTCTATCAAAAAGGAAGAAATGATACCAACTGTCTACAGTCTCTTTCAGAGGACAGAAGCAGAGGAAACACTTCCTAACTCATTCTATGCAAACAGCATTACCTTAATACCAAAAGCAGATAAAACCATTACAAGAAAACCGCAATCTCTCTCATGAACATAGGTGCAAAATCCTCAGCAAAATATTAGCAAATCAAATCCAACAATGCATAAAAAGAATTATATTACATAACCAAGTGAGATATATTTCAAGTGTTCAAGGCTGGCTCAACATTTAAAAATCAATGTAATCCATCACATTATTTAGCTGAAAAAGAAAAATATCATATCAAATGCAAAAAAAGCATTTGACTAAGTCCAACACTCACTCATTCATTAAAAGCTCTCAGTAAACTAGGAATAACGGAGAACCACCTCAACTTGATAAAGACTCTCTACCAAAAAATCTACAGCTAGAATGATATTCAATGATGAGAAGCTTACAGCTTTACCACTAAAATCAGCTACAAAGCAAGGTCTGCCATCACTCCTCAGCATCATACTGGAAGTTCTGCCTAATGCAGTAAGACAAGAAAATTAAGTATACAGCTGGGAAGAAAGATATAAAACTTTTTGTTGCCAGGTGACAGGGTTGTATGTAGAAACTCCTTCAAAATGTGACCAAAAACTCCTTTTAACTTTGGAAGGAATGATGCTAAAGCCGAAGCTCCAGTACTTTAGCCACCTCATGGGAAGAGTTGACTCATTGGAAAAGACTCTGATGCTGGGAAGGACTGGGGGCAGGAGGAGAAGGGGACAACCGAGGATGAGATGGCTGGATGGCATCACTGACTCGATGGACATGAGTCTGAGTGAACTCTGGGAGTTGGTGATGGACAGGGAGGCCTGGTGTGCTGCGACTCATGGGGTCGCAAAGAGTCGGACACGACTGAGCAACTGAACTGAACTGAATAGAAAGTTTTCAGATTATAAAAATAAGTCACTTTCCTATATGTCAGCCATGAACAAGTGAAATTTGAAATTAAAAACAATGTCATTTACATTATCACTCCCAAAAATGGAATACTTACGTATAAAGTTAAGAAAATAAGTATAAGATTTGTATGTTGAAAACTGTAAAACTTTTATACAGACATACCTTAGAGATACTATAGGTTCATTTCCACTCAATAAAACAAATATCTCAAAGCAAGTCACCTGAATTTCTTGGTTTCTCACAGCATATGTTATGTGTACATTATACTGTGGTCTTTTAAGTGTGCAGTAGCAACATGTCTAAAAAATAATGTATATATCTCAACTTTAAAATATTGTTAAAAAATGTAACCATCACCTGAGCCTTCAGTGAGTCATAACCTTTTTGCAGGTGGAGGGTCCTACCTCAGTGTTGATGCTGCTAACTGATCAGGGTGGTAGTTGCTAAAGTTGGGGTGACTGTGGCACTTTCTTAAAACAACAATGAATTTTGCCACAACTATTGACTTTTGCTTTCACAAATGATTTCTCTTAGCATGCAATGCTGCTTGACAGCATTTAACCCACAGTAGAACTTCTTTCAAAATTAGAATCAATCCTCTCAAATCCTGCTGCTACTTTATAAACTAAGTTTATTAATGTTTTAAATCTTGTTATTTCAACAGCCTTCAGGGCTTCCCAGGTGGCTGGGACATATTTGTAAGTCATATATCTGATAAGGGATTTGTATCAAGGATACATAATAATCTCTTACAACTTAGGAAAAACATCACATGTAAAAATGTGCAAAGATACGAATGGACATTTTATCACAGAAGATATACAAATGGCCCATGAAAAGATGCTCAACACCATTAGCCACTGAGGTAATGCAAATTAAACCAGCTTGAGATATCTCGGCACACCAGCCAGAATGGCCATCTTTAAAAAGACAACACTAAAAACAAGTGTGTATAACTTATTCGCTTTGCTATGCAACTGAAACCAACACAACACTGTAAATCAACTAGACGCCAATAAAATGTCTGAAAAAAGACAATGCTGAGTTTAGGTGAGGATGTAGGTAAACTGGAACACTTGTGCACTGCAGGTAGGAATATAAGATTGTACTTTGGACTGTTTGGCCATTTCTTTAAAAGTTAAACTTACTATATGACCCAGCAATTTCACCCTGGAAATCTGAAGGGAATGCAGACATGCCCACACAACACATGTCAACATTTTGCATAAGAACCAAAAATTGGAAATAACTGAAATAATCAACAAGTAAATGGGTCAGCATTTACAGTATTAATAAAAAGGAAAGAAGTACTGATATATGCAAAAATATTATGCCAGACATAGAACACCACATCGTGTATGAGTCTGTGTATATACAGTGCCCAGAAAAGGCAAATTCCTAAAGACAGAAAGCAAACCAGTGGTTGCCTAAAGCTGGAGGTTAGAGTGACGATTATGTGCAAATGGGCACCAGGGATTTTTCTGGAGTGATAGGAATGTTCTCAAACCACAGGTGGTAATGGTTGCACAGTGTTATGGTACATAAACCGTATCAATATTGGGGGAAAACAAAATTGCTAACGATACAAATGTGTCTACCTTACCTGTACTTGTTGAAGCCTCTGGTTCCCTCACAAAATCTTGAGATTTATTAAAACTGATCAAAAATATACTTAATAGATTACCCAAGACTGTTCTCCAAACTTACCCCTTTTCTAGGTCCCGTCTGAAGTTTGAACATTGCACACGCTTGAATAAAAGACCACCTGGATCCATTACACTCCAGCTGAATACACAGCAGAAAAGAAGGCTATGAGAGCTTAAACCCCAAATCCATACCCCACTGTCCTGTAAGTTTGACAGACCAGTTTGAAATTTCATTCTTTTCCCAAGAGGACACCTTCAGGTGGGCTGTCCTTCAATGAATCTCTTTCTCTGGGCAACAAGACTGCTGGTTTATCCACCCATGTCCTTTGTACACATTTAAGGACCAGAATATTCTCTCAGTTCATTTTGGAAACTCACTTGGCCATCAACAGATAATATTCGACTCATCAGCCTGTACTAAATGACTCTCGTTATCTGAAGTTTCCCAAATATTCTCCCCTTCTGTGCAGGAAAAGGAAGACAATGGGATTAAGGTAAGACAGGCTTTTGATTTTGGTTAAATTGTCTAGATCTGCCTTTATTTGCAGCCACTGCATGAAGATTCCCAAATACAGCCCCTCCTCAGGGAGTGAATTTTAAACTCTAAGTTTCAGAGCTGGTAAGGAGAACTGGCTGTGGACTCTCTGCAGGGCAGACAGCTCATCCATGGAGGTCAGAATGATGGTGTCCATTCAAAGAGCACTTACATTGCTAAGTCACTCAGTCATGGCCAACTCTGCACCCCTAGGACTGTAGCCCACCAGGCTCCTCTGTCCATGGCATTTTTCCTGGCAAGAATACTCAAGTAGATTGCCATGCCCTCCTCCAGGGGAATCTTCCCATTTACATTAAAACTACCTAAACCAGATGAGACCAGACATGTGGACACCATTCTGCTCAGTCCTACCAAACAGTCACTTCCCAGCAGAGATGGGCAACAGGAGAGGAGCAGAGAGGAAGAAGGAAAGACACTAAGCTCCTTTATGCTGAACCCAAACCACAACATATTCATAGGCGTATTCACATAACCCTTAACCATAAGAACTAAGAGTAATGAAGCCCATCTTAGAGTCACACCAAATAAAAACTGGGATGAGTGTGGAGGGGCTGTTCAAGAGACACAAATGGGGACGTGAAGCTTGAGGCCCTGGGGAGATGCCAGCATTGAGCCAGACCCTGGGAACACAGTGGCCATCAGGACAGACACCACTCACTGTCCATGCAGCTTAGAGCTCTAGTGATGATGAATAAAGATTCACAAAAATAAAGAGCAATTACAAACTAAGACATAGCCAAGACATTCGGTCCTCTTTCTATCAAGAGGATATCACCTCTCAACAGCCACGTTTAATGATCAGCAGAGCTTCTTTACTCCTGCCCTGAAGATGTCACTGTAGGTGTCGGTGACGGAGTATACACAGTGTACACTGTTTCTGTATTTGTTGAATGAAATGTTTCTTCTCCAAAGAGAAAATGCACAACAGAGTTCAAATGTGATTTATTTTCCTGTCTGAGTAAGAGGTTCAGAGAATGGATTGACACATATCATAAGCTATCTTCCAGCCATATACAGTAGGTATACACTGATTCTACTTTTCCCCAATAGGTGACACTTTCTTTGTTCAAACCAAATTACAAATGAAGAGATACTATAAAAATAAAAGGGTGTGTGGGTGTAGCCTTTTTATTCTCAGACAGTAAATGCATACCCATCACCACAAGGGGAAAAGCACTGAGGAAACATTTGTACTAAACAGTTAGGACCCTCAGAGTACCTCTCCAAACAGCAGACTGGAACAGTTAGCCATTACTATAAAGGAAGTTCCTAGTCTTCCATTTTTTCTGTCATCACATTTGGTACACTGGAATTTAAACCCTCTTCAGAGTGCAAATATAAAAGTGATCAAAGTCAGGGTTTTATGGCAATCTTTGCCAAACTTTATTCTTGCTAAAATATATTCTATTTTAATATACATGCTATAAAAGTACACTAAAAAGGTCAATCTTTAGAGCTCTGTTAAAATTAAGAATTTTTTTTACATATAGAATAATATACACCCAACTCTAAAAGTATATTTGAGGATAGCTATTACTGTGACCCCAAATATTTCTAGCTTCAGATTTTGTTTATAATAGTATCAATTTTATAATACATGTATTCAGTAACGCTCTCATAATTCTATATTGCAATACTTCACTCATCACTAAAGAAAAATGCAGAGGGAGCTGCATTTTCTCCAAGAAGTTCTTATTGTGCAAATCACCAAGTTTTCAACAGAAGTTCCTATTACAATATTTTTTAGACTTTGGTAAGTAAAATTCTTTGATGATCCACATTTGGGGCTTTTAATGCAGCAAGTGAAAAAGAGCGATGTTGAAAATTAACCTGAAGGTAGCCTGATTTTAGAAATGATCACTTCCTTCTGCAATAACATCTCCAGGGCCAATTCTAGGTGTTTATGGAATAGTGTGGAGTAACCTGACTGCACACATTCCGTGGTGATGAACTGACTGAGTGCATGCCAAACCAAGACATTAGACTCTTGGGACTGAGTTTATATCTACCACAATCATGTAGTACACGTGATAAGGCTCCTAGTTTACGTCTGTGGAACCCAGGCACAGCCGCAATTTTTTTAAGCAGAGTTGTAGAAGAGAAATATAAAATAATTGAAATTTGTTTCTGATTTAAACAAAAATATGTACTCTTTTCATTAACAAAACATTCTTTAAAATATATCAACTTCTCCTCTTCGAACATTTAGCCAAGGAGCACTAGGCAATTTTTGAAGGTTTTTGTGCTGACCGTTCAATACAATAAATACGGTTTGTAGTGAGCCATTATTGACATCCACTGAGAAATTTATTCTCCTCTGGTTACAGCGTCCAGTCCATCGAAAGAAAGGTTTGGCATTCGTGTGCTTTTTGTTCTTGGTGGGAATCACTTCCGCTTGATTTCCGTTGTTGGAAGGAAAAAACACCAGCTGATGACCTCGGGTTTTGTGACATGATGTGAAAGAGGAACGTGACAAAAATTAGCTGCTGCCATGGAGCCTGTCTGGGATGGGGTTTCCAGGCAGACCTCGCTTCTTCCCAGGGGAGTGCCCGGTGGGCTACACGGGAACCAGGAGCCAGGCACCCGGGACCCAGGCGTGTGGAGCAGCCTCTGGGAGGTGGGGGCGCTGCTCTCACTCAGCAGCGCCCCCCCTGCTCTGCCTCGGTCACCACCCCTCCTCACTCCCTGATATACTGATGTTCGTGGGCACAGAACTTATGCAGACCAGCTCACAGGGAAACCAAGACGCAGGCTGTGCGCTGCCACCATCCAGCGCTGCCTCCTGGCTGTCTGTCAGGATGATGGGCGGAGCACGCGCACATCCGTTCCTCCCAGCCGAATTCTCCTATTTCTCTTGAAAGCTTTTGAGAAGATTCTGTCTTTTTCCAAACCATTTTATCAAAGTAGTCTGATGTCGGCTCTTTCGAGCAAACCAATCATGGTAGAAACTTCAGCCCCTCTCTCTTGAATTTCAAACCTACCTAAAAGTGGAATGTTTTCCCCTGGCAAATAATTACTTCTTTGAAAAGTGGACAGTTATTTTCTTTTTGGATCCAAGTCAGCCCTTCCGAAAATACTTCAGACTGAAAGAGGAGGAAGTGGAGGAGAACTAGCTTCCTATTGTGCCTTACATAAAACGTTTTGCTGAAAATGAAGGACGGCTCCGACTACAAAGGCAAATATTTGTGAAAAGGGCACACCGCCAGGTGCAACCTCAAGACATCCTCAGTGTACTCATTTCATAGTGTGTGACTTTAAAATACAAGTCCTTTAAGTGACGAAACCTAGCAAGTAATGGGAAGGAAGTTAACATCAGAAAATACACTTTAGAAAAAGTACAAGACATTTTGCCCTCCATTTGCTACTTATTTCATAACTTAGATCAAGAAAGTGTTAAATATTCACAGTAACTTCAGAGAGGAAACATTCATGTCTGTAAAACTTCAATCCATTGCATTTTCAACTGTTTCTCTGTACAATTACAAAAATGTCATCTGTCAGTGCTTTCCCGTAGAATTCTTTATTGTTAGTCCATCCCTCTCCGGCTCCAATTATACCTTCAAGGTGGGCTGTAGTATTCCCTTCTCAATGAGATGAGTCTTCAGCATTTTATAGATATTTAACTGCTGTTCTGGTTGAAGCACCAACAGCTGCTGCAGCACTTTGCTGGGATTCGGACCCCTGGTAACAGCAGAAAAGACAAAGTTCACACTATTTTGAGAGAGCTGAAGGCAGCATAGACTTGTATTTCAAATAAACCATGCCTTTAGGACTTCCCTGGTGGCACAGTAGGGGCTCAGACAGTAAGGAATCTTCCTACAATGCAGGAGACCTGGGTTTGATCTATGGGTCAGAAAGATCCTCTGGAGAAGGGAATGGCTCCCCACTCCATTATTCCAGAGTCTATGGACAGAGGAGCCTGGCAGGCTACAGTCCATGGGGTCGCAAAGAGTCAGACACAACTGAGTGACTAACACTTTCCCTTTTGGTGGTACAATGGATAGAGATCCGCCTGCCAATGCAGGGAACACAGTTCGATCCCTGGTCTGGGAAGACTGCACATGGCAAGGAGCAGGTAAAAGCTCTGCACCACAGCTACTGAGCCTGTGCACTCTACAGCCTGTGCTCCGCAACAAGACACCGCAATGAGAAGCCCACGCGCCACAACTAGAGAAAGCCCGCACACAGCGACACGAATAAGTATTTTTAAAAGATAAAATAAGTCATGCATTTAACTGCAAAGGATCAACCTTAACTGAAACAGCTCTTACTCAGAGCTCACTTTAATGTTAGTGTCAGAGGGGGTAAAAAAAAAAAAAACCTAGAACTCTCCACTGAGAGGCGTGCACAGAAGACAGGGTCAATTTGAGGCATTGATGGAGTGCAGATCTAAGCATTCCACAAAACTTCTCAAAAGGGCAACCTGAGTTAGAAGTGAAGGTTGGTAACAAAACCTGAGATCGGCAAGACACAGAAACCATTCTGTAAGAAAAGGAGCACAGTTCCTGGTGGATGAAGATAAACTAGAAGAGAACGTGAAGACATACATATTTTTGCTCCAAAGAAACGTCAGACAAGGAAGGTGTTTTGAAAGAATACACAAAGTGCTGAGCTGCACTGAAGCCGCCACCTGGGATCTGCAGTGGGAACAACAGCCTTTGTTCAAAGAAGGTCTTGGGTGAACCCCAACAACAGAAACGAAATAAAAGGGGCTCTGCTGCAGCTGTGGTGCCAGTGAGAGAATCTGCCTGCCAGCGCAGGAGGTGCTCGAGACTCCAGTTCGATCACTGGGTTGCAAAGTGCCCTGGAGTAGGAAATGGCAACCCACTGGCGTATTCTTGCCTGGAAAACTTCATGGACAGAGGAGCCTGGCAGGCTCTTGTCCATGGGGTCATAAAGAGTCGGACACGACTGAACACGCACATTCGCACCCACCCTGCTTTAGCTGAAAGGGGGTCAGGGAGCTGGAGAACCCTGCCTGCCTTATCCACCTTGCCCAGCAGTCCCACTCCCACTGGGGAGGAAGTAAGCCCAGGCAGCGTTAGGTATCCACTGGGCTGCTCTCCACCAGGTACCATGCAGGGCCTCTCCCTAGGCTTCTCCAGCATCCCTACACTGGCCCTTTTCTCTGCACCCTCCCCTGGTGCACTCTGAGTCAGAAAAGGTCCCAACCAGGACTTCACACTCTTCTATCCTGAGACACTATGACAGGCAGGGGAGTGCAACTTCCTACCTTTGAGACTAGCACTCAATCCATCTGTAAGCTACAGGTCACTTTCCGTACTACTTACACTGCTAAAGTGCTATTCTGTCAAATTCAGAATGCACCTCATTCAGACCATAATGCATATGTACTGTTCTTTGCGATTCCTATAACTCACTTGAACAGGAAAAGCAGAGTAGGTTTACTTTTCAGGAAATCCAATGGGAAAAAGAAGCAAGACCCAAGTAATAGATGGAGAGTGGCACAGAATTCTGAGAAAGACATTTACATGCGTAATTAAATTTATGACTTATGATAAGGACTCTTCAGTTCAAGGGCTTCCCTGGTGGCTCAGTGGTAAAGNGATCACTTTCCGTACTTACACTGCTAAAGTGCTATTCTGTCAAATTCAGAATGCACCTCATTCAGACCGTAATGCATATGTACTATTCTTTGCGATTCCTACAATTCACTTCAACAGGAAAAGCAGAGTAGGTTTACTTTTCAGGAAATCCAACGGGAAAAAGAAGCAAGACCCAAGTAATCGATGGAGAATGGCACAGAATTCTGAGAAAGACATTTACATGGGTAATTAAATTTATGACTTATGATAAGGACTCTTCAGTTCAAGGGCTTCCCTGGTGGCTCAGTGGTAAAGGATCTACCTGCCAAAGCAAGAGACTCAGGTTCCATCCTTGGGTCAGGAAGATCCCCTGGAGAAGGAAATGGGAACCCACTCTAGTATCGCGTGGACCAAGGAGCCTGGTGGGCCACAGTCCGTGGAGTCCCAAAAGAGTCGGACATGACTTAGTGACTCAACAANGCTCAGTGGTAAAGGATCTACCTGCCAAAGCAAGAGACTCAGGTTCCATCCTTGGGTCAGGAAGATCCCCTGGAGAAGGAAATGGGAACCCACTCTAGTATCGCGTGGACCAAGGAGCCTGGTGGGCCACAGTCCGTGGAGTCCCAAAAGAGTCGGACATGACTTAGTGACTCAACAACGTCAGTTCAGATGGAATTATAAGGAGTAGAAAACCCAGCAACAAAGAAATGTTTGCTGTAGGGTGATATCACAGAGAAAATCTTTGATTCAAAAAACTGCACATAGCATGAATTAGCTGTCTTATAGGTCACACCTTTGTGCACATGGCTCAAATCACTTCCCCAAACCCTGAAACCCTAAGTCTTCCACTACCGTAGCCTATGCACATCAAGACACAGCTTGTCTTATATTTCTTCAAAAGACTCAGCAACTTAATAACATAAACCCAGAGTAGGGGCCCACAGAGAAAGGGAAGGCTATTCTAGCAAGTTCAGCTAAATGCAAAATTGTCCGCAGGTGCTCCCAGCTAGTTGCACGTTGGCTCTAGCACTGTATTTCTAATCATCTAAATATTTACTTTCAAAAGGAGGACAACAAAGCTCAGCATGACTTTTTCCCACTGAGAGAATAGCAGATCAAAAAGCAAAAAANCTGACACAGAAGGGTGGGAACAGTTTTGCTCAAGGGCTTAATGTGGAAGCCCAAAAGAGAACCAAATTCCAACCCTCTCACATTCTCTAATTATACCCTTTAACACTCTAACAAAGAATCTAAACACACACCTTGATTTTGAAAGCTCTTTTGAATCCGCTGGCAAAGAAGCCTCCAAATGGACCAATCAAAGATGCAAACGTGGAAAGAGCAATGCTGTGTATCTGGAAAGGGTACATGCTCACTGATTCCTAAAGAGGTTGAAAAAAAAAGGAGAGGGGTTGGAGCTAACCGCCTGAGAAATGTATTTGAGCATGCCACCTAAACTAAGAACTGTGATATAAACAGTAAGTCAAGAGCATATGCTATATTTTTATCAATTTCACGAATTTTCAAGATCCCAGGAAAAAAATAAATGTTGTAAGCTCATACTATCCTTTGTTTATTCAGCCTACACGCCCCATTCCCTCTGTAAGCATACTGAAAGCACCTGGTATACTAAAATCTAACAGACTGCTTTCTAATCTGTCTAGAGATTTATACATCACTTGGGTTGTAGGATTACCAAAAATCAATTAATCTCTGAAACTGTTTTTTACAGTTGTCTCTGTAATCATATAATATATATTTTGATTGTGCATTTTGTTTAATTTTAGTTTTATATGACAAAATGAGGGGAAAGTTGATCCTTCTTTAAAAATTAAGTTAAATGCTGTGGAAACACCTGAAAGTAAAATGCTTTTAAAGACTACCAAAATGAGCATCAGGAAGACAATTATAAAAGATTTGGAGAGGAAATCCTAAAAATCGAAAAGAATTCTACAGCCAAATTATTTTGTAAATTCTTAGTTCTTATTCCACTTTAAATAAACTAAAATCACATATTTGAGAAAGTGCATCATGGGTGTGATTTACAAAAGATCACTAAGAACTCCAATCTTTGGACTTGTTCTCAAAGCAATGGGCTCATCCCAATCAAAGACTGACAGAATCAAAGAATTCTCTAGCAGATAACAATGGCTTGAACATTGAAAAAATTCTTGGAATCAGTGTATCTAGCATTCAAGTAAAGAAATAATTTGTTGGTTAACCTTTTTTTTTTTTTCTCAAAAATTAACTTCAGTTAACAATTAAATGCTTCAAGGAATCCCTGAAACAGGTGGTCTAGTGGTTAGGACTTAGTGTTTTCCCTGCTGGGGCCTGGGTTCAATTCTTGGTCAGGGAATTAAGATCTAGCAAGCCATGAGGCACCACAAAAGAAAACTTTTAAACTGAGTCAGTTTATACCAGTTACACATAAAACTCATTACAACTCATCACTGCTTTGTAGAAATCTAAAAGATGCTTGAAAAATGTTTCTAAGACAAACACAAAATAAATTACCACCAGTATTCAAACCATTAGGCAAGTAAGTTTCTAACAGATAGTTTGTGATAGCAATATTCATTTTATGTTCAAGAAGGGGAACCCCCCCAAAGAATAGGATATACCATTGATGCCAAGCAGTCAGTGAAACCACTTTTGTATTCTATAGCTAAAAATTCTGTAGAAATTGATTTCTTGTGGAAATCTTCATTTTACTTTTAAAGGAAGCTTAACCTTCGGGAGGGAGGATCCCTCCCACGTTTATCTTACCCGTCTCAACACTGCCTTCAGAAAGGGAGGAAGTGAGTAACTCTGAAGCTGAAAAAGTTCTGAGGGTTCACACTCTGTAACGAAGGAGTTTATGTCACTTCGGTATTCCACTGGGCAGACAAAGTACTGGTATTTGGATAACACGTAAGCAGCCTAAATGACAAAGCAAGCGTTCATAAAACAGTAAATGAAACAGATGTATATACTAAAATTTTAATGTATATATATTATGTGTCAGAAAGGCCGGAAACAGAATGCCAAGTTTCCCTTGCATTCTCATCCTGCTGTGTATATTTCAAGTTAAATGATCATAAGCAACACAATAAAAGACTTGGAAAAGCCATCAGGAAACCAAAAAAATTTTTGAAAATCAGTGTTATTATAATCTCAGTATGACAATAAGAGGGAAGGGGAAAAAGATAAAAAATTGATTGGAGCATTTAGACAAGCATCATAGCAAGGTTGTACTTTTTTTTTAAGAACATACTTAATGTCAACAGAAGCTAAGAATTATAAAGATATGGGACAGTACAGGGCTGAAGTTTCTTACATAAATTTAATTAGGTAAATTCAATTAGTTAATTTCATCAATAAAAAAATAACCAGTAATTCAAAATTGCTGAGAAAACAGCACAGGCGAAAAACCCAGAAAATGGTTGCTAAATTATTCTTTCTCTGGACGCATCATTGCAATTTTTAAAGCTATCTGTTCTCAGCCACAGAAGAAGATATATAAAAGCAAACTATCTTATTATAAATGTAAAGTGCTAGTGCATTGCCTTTCTCTTACAGACACTCACACCATTATACTGCTCAAGAATGGTTAACAGAGGTGCAGATATAACACTGGGAATGGATATATAGTGATTTTGCTTCCAAGTAACCAGTTTCCTCAAAATTACTTATTAAATATATATAGATATCTCATTATTTTGTCATGTATTACATTCTTATAGGATAGGTCTTTATTTTCTTTGGTCCTATCCTTGGTCCTATCCAGTGACATGGCTGTTCTTGTAGAATTTCTAAATTGTCTTTAATGATACTAGATTCTTGTAGTATTTAACTTAATAATATTCTAGTTATCCTTGCTTCTTACTGTATAAACACTGGATAGGACCAGGTCCCTTTCCATTATCCTATTTATCAATTATTATCAACATTCTAACAAATAAACACTGGAATAATTTTTTAAATTCTGTTGGAATTTTCCTTGAGAATGAACTAAACTGATAAACAAAGGAATTATGATGGTTTTCTCATCCAGCCTGGCTCATTTCCATTTATTAGTGTATTTGCTCCCTCTCAAAGCCCCATGTTGTTAGTAAGTACCCTATATTTGGCTACAGAATATATTCTAGCATTGTTAAGGGACATGACTTAAAAATTAAACTTCCTGACAGTAATTTTTTGGTATATTTATCTTATATCCAGCCATTTTTTCTGTACCTTTTCTTGATTCTCACAAGACACCTTTGAATAAAAAACCTAAATTCCATAATTAATGTTTTAAAAACATTAACAATATCCGTATTCACAGCTAAAAGTGAACATCAATTATTTTTAACAAACTTCTTCTGTAAACTGGGCTCACAGCCACAAACACCCATTAGGTCAAGCAGCTGGCAAGTGTGAAGGAGCCAGAAGTCTTCAACATCATTTGCAGTCTCTGCTTTTACTCAGAGCCCCTACCCGTCCCAGTATCTGCGTCCCCCGAAGGCTGCACAGCTGTTAGAAACTACCAGAATACAACAAAGAGTCTCAAGCCTGCCTGTGTGAGAACCAGCTGAGGGGCTAACTGGCCTGGCAGAGGGCTGGGGCATGAATGTCAGACAAGCTCCCCAGGTGATCTTGACGCAGGCCAGGATGGGAGCTGCTGGGCTAGAGGATCCGGGCATACCTCGTCCTATTGCCCTTGCTTTACTGTGCTTCCCAAGTTTTGTGTTTTTAACAAATTGAAGGTTTATAGCAACCCTAACAGCACCATTTTTCCAACAGCAAGACTTTAGTGGAGGAAGTGACGACAAATGTGGTAAAATAGGAAAAGAACTGCAATTAGAAGTGGAGCCTGAATAAGGGGTGAAATGCTGCAATCTCCTTATACAGCTTCCATGGATGAGGAATCACTTGCGATGAATGAGTAAACAAAGTGGTTTCTGGAGATGAGCTCTACTCCTGGTGAAGCTGCTGTGAAGACTGCTGAAATGACAACAAAGGCTACAGACTATGACGTAAACTTGTTTGATAAAGCCGCAGCAGGATTGGGGAAGACTGACTCCAGTTCTGAAAGAAGTTATCCTGAGGGCAAAACGCTACCAGCGCTGCATGCTACAGAGAAATCGTTCACGAGAGAAGAGACAGTCGGCCTGGTGCGCTTCACTGTTGTCTTAATTTAAGAGACTACCAGAGCCACCTCAGCCTTTAAGCACCACCATCCTGATCAGTCAGCAGCATCAACATCAGAGCAAGGCTCTCCACCAGCCAAAAGATGATGACTTCTGAAGGCTCAGATGATGGTTAGTTGGCAGGTTTTTTTTTTTTTTTTCCTTTGCTGGGCGTGAGGGGGCTACAAAGTATTTTAAAATTAAGGTATGTACATTGTTCTTTAAGATATAATGCCATTCCACACTTAAAGGACTAACAGTAAAATGTAAACGTAACTTTTATACACACTGGGAAACCAAAACATTCGTGTGACTCACTTTAACCCCACTACTTGCTTTACTGTGGTGGGCTGGAACTGAAGCCACAGTATCTCCAAGGTATGACTGTGGATTCTGTTGAGTGGGCTTCAGTTACTACATTATTAGCATTTTATGGTTTAATGCCTTTAGGTTTAGAATAGATTAATAAACTTGGCTACCATTTCTCAAAATATAAAATAAAAATCCAAGTAAAACTCACAATGAATCCAAAGATAACTGTGGAAAAGAAACCACCAATGAATCCTTCCCAGGTCTTCTTAGGAGACAACTGAAAAAGACATTTATTTTTTATATTAAAAAAAATTTAAAAGAGTTACTGCACTCACAAAACAGATACATATGTTCAGCGAACTCCCATAATACCCTGTACACTTCTCCTTTTTCTCATATTGAAAAGACTTTGCAACACTTTTTCCTTCAGTCCATGATTGTGCTTTCTTTGTGTGAATCTCTCTAGTAGAGTCTAACACATATTAGGCCCTCATACATCTGACATATTGTGAATATCTATTTCTATAAATTGCCTCAATTTGTTTTCATCACTCAAAGAACTATAAACTCTATGCTGAAATAACT
The DNA here is from genome assembly GCA_006410615.1 of Neotragus moschatus. NCBI lineage: Eukaryota > Metazoa > Chordata > Mammalia > Artiodactyla > Bovidae > Neotragus > Neotragus moschatus. The sequence continues at coordinate 43,163 of SJYA01000966.1, read as the reverse complement.
ATCCCATGATGTTCATGCTTATGTAAACTCCCAGAATAATGTAGTTCTTGAAATAAGGCTGAGGTCTAGTCATTCTAAGTATACATGGTCTGTGTTGATTGACTACTGATCAAAAGTAGGATGCGTACAACAACACATGGACACTGCAGAGCCGCGGACCGTCACATATTCCCAAACAACAGGCTTACAGCAGCCCTCTTTCTGAAACGGCCAAATACTCCATAGCCCAGGTGCAGATCAGCCCCACAAGTGGGCACATACCCTCCTTCCTTTGGTCAGAATATGCCATTCTCTATGAAGACATATATTGTGCTTCTAAGGATACTTTGGCATTTTGTATACCTTTTCAACTTGTTTCAGGCTGCAATTAGTGTTTATTAGTCCTTGGAGCATTCAGGGAGAGAAATCTGGAGGAAAGTCTTGAACTTGGTGAAGCAGGGGCAGGAGAAAAAGATTTAGGAGCAGACAGTGCTAAGTGCTGGCGCTCTGGAAAATAAGGACTCGGTACAGGGTTCTGATCATCAGGAAAGCACTCTGGTGGGCTCTGTAAGAATCCTTTCAGTGGATCAGTGAGGACGGAAGCCAAACAAATAGCAGAGGGAAGATTCTGACATAGAAATGGGTAATATGCTAAAGTACATGAAGTTTCAGCCCGAAGTTTACAAAGCACAAAGCCTTTCTTGATCAATCTGACAACCATTCAATCACAGGTAAGCGACTGGTATACACCACCTCTTAGGATAATTCAGTATTGTTGTCATGAAAGAGCAGCTGACTCAAATTCAGAAGTGCCTACTGATTATTTTAAAGAGAGCTTATCAAATTAAATTGACCCTATCATATTGATTTCCGGGTTAACTTGCTTAATTACATCTGGCCGCATTATACAACTAATTCAGCCTGGCAATTCACTAGAAACCGACGCTTGAAATCAGACAGTAAGTCTTCTACAGCCTCTGAGGGCTCCTGAGTCAACAAGCTCTCAGCCGGTATTGAAGCCTTGACTACTTTACCACTCACTCTTGTGCTGGAGCAACTTTAGAAACTTTAAAAATATATAATTTGCTGGCCAGTGTCCCTATAGCTCAGCTTGATGCTATGTACCGGACTCCTATGTGGGGAAGAATTTAAGGAAGGTGTTTTTGAAGGGTAAGCAGTCCACACACTCTTCTGGGAATGATACACTATCCTCACATCACTCTGAACAAACAAGTTTTCTATCTGAATAATTGTCTCAGTTCCTCCAAAAATGCCTTCATGTCATAACATCAAAACAGCCACTTAATGCATTTGTGGGAATGTCATAAAAGACCCGGCCCAATATATAAACCAAGTAATTCCTTTATAAGACCCAAACATGAAAAGCTTTTAGTTTTTGAAGCAACCAGTTCTATAAAATGGCCTGTCTTTATATGAGAAATATTTTCTTTTTTTACCCCAGATGGGAACTTAAAAATTACTTCACTTCCTTCTTTGCCTCCACTGACTATTGTGCTATACTTAGTCACTCAGTCGTGTCCGACTCTTTGTGACCCCACAAACTGTAGCCCGCCAGGCTCCTCTGTCCATTGGATTCTCCAGGCAAGAATGCTGGAGTGGGTTGCCGAGCCCTCCTCCAGGGGATCTTCCCGACCCAGGGACTGAATCCTCCTCTCTTAAGTCTCCTGCATTGGCTGGTGGGTTCTTTTCCACCGGTGCCACCTGGGAAGCCAAACAGAACCAAATCCAACACAAAACAACAGGGTCTCCTCATGTGTATTCTCTGGTCTCTGAGCTTCACTTTCCCTTATCACTTGCATTAGTCATCGATGTTTTTTATTGTAGAACCTCAATTTAAAAATGAATGAATTTGGATATAAACGTCTTGCAAATGGACATGAGTATGTGATGCTGGTATATTATACACCTTTAAACAACTCGATAAAGGAGGAGACAAATGAGACGGCTTGCGAGGAAGGCAGAGTCAAGGACAAGCCTGTTTAGAGGGTTGTTGAGGATGAGAATAAAAAACACACATGAAGCCAGAGGAAAATGACATGAGCCTTCACGGAACAGAATGAATGACAGAGGGGTCAAGAGAACAGCTGATGAAAAACCCAGGTGGACTCAATGGGAAATACAGACTTCTGCCCTCAACACTGTGGCTGCTGAGGGCAGCTAAGGAAAAATCAAAGCGCCTGAGAAATCAACAACATGTAACAGCACCAAACTGTTGGGAATCTCTTCCGGTAGCTAATCACCTAGGTTATGGTAAGGGCTTGCTTGTGGTGTTTTTCCATTACCTTAATTAATGGAGTTCTTCCAAAAAAAAATCCAAAAATGTAAGCAGCTATGTCATTGCAAATAACACTTGATATTGGAACAAGGAACCTTAAAAAAAAAAAAAAAAGTCAGCAGAAAGAAGTCTGTAAGATTAAATGGCAAATATTTACACAGGTTTTGACTCAATGAACCAATGCAATAACCCTTTGGATAACACTGCAGCCTAGTCCAGAACATAACACATGCTGAAAGATGAATAGACACAATAAGTATCAACCAAATTTGCCCATTTAGCAGTTAGGCAGAGCGAACTCTATAAACATACTAGAAGAATATTGCTAGTGAAAATATTAAATCATCAATTTGACTGTTACTCAATTTCTATAGCTATGGACTTTCAAATTTCCATTTTATTTGGAATGCCAACTAAAAACTGTCACTCGCCATCTGGCTCTACAAGGATTAGGTCACTAGTCACTGCCATTGCTGACCTCTGCTGACCTTTAACACGTCCTGAAAGGAGTTCAGGGCAAAGGTCAGGAACGAGGCACTCTGTGCTCCAGGTAAAACTGGCAGAACAGGCCCTCAGAAAGTCAGACATTTTTTTAGGAGGAGATTTTATGAGGCCAATGGCTTATGTCAGACTCACTCTCATATCTAGAAAAGCGCTAAAATCATTAACAGAGACAGCTGCTCCTCGGGACTAGTCGCAACCTTCTGCCAAAATGCGTGCCTGATGGCGTGTGTCCCCTTCACTAAAATCATACGTATGCTGACCTCTGCTCTGACCTCCTTAGAGCAGTTCCTCGGAGCTATCTGAAAAACTTTCTCAGAGTTACCTGAGAANGGGAGGGATTGAGGGCAGGAGGAGAAGGGGACGACAGAGGATGAGATGGCTGGATGGCATCACTGACTTGATGGGCGTGAGTCTGAGTGAACTCCGGGAGTTGGTGATGGACAAGGAGGCCTGGCGTGCTGCGATTCATGGGGTCGCCAAGAGTCGGACACGACAGAGTGACTCAACTGAACTGATGGTTTTTCCAGTGGTCACGTACAGATGTGAAAGCTGGACCATAAAGAAGCTGAGCACTGAAGAATTGATGATTTTGAACTGTGGTGCTGGAGCAGCCTCGTGAGAGTTCCCTTGGACTGCAAGGAGATCCAACCAGTCAATCCTAAAGGAAATCAGTGAATATTCCCTGGAGGGACTGATGCCAAAGCTGAAGCTCCAACTTTGGCCACCTGGTGTGAAGAACTGACTCACTGGAAAAGACCCTGATGCTGGCAAATACTGAAGGCAGGAGGAGAAGCGGGTGACAGAGGATGAGATGGTTGGATGGCATCACTGACTCAAGGGACATAAATTTGAGTAAGCTCTGGGAGTTAGTGATGGGACAGGGAGGCCTGGTGTGCTGCAGTCCATGGGGTCCCAAAGAGTCAGACACGACTGAGTGACTGAATTGAACTGACACTCAGAAGCATAGAAAACAATTTTACAATTACCAAAAGGGAAAAGGGGTGGGGAAAGGATAAATTAGGATTTGGGGATTAGCAGATATAGTTTACTACATATAAAACAGATAAACAACAAGGGCCTCCTCTATAGCACAGGGAACTCTAATATCCTGTAAGAAACCAAACTGGGAAAGCACATGAAAAAGTATACATGAATCACTTTACTGTACACTAGAAACTAACACAACACTGCAAATCAACTATACTTCAATTAAAAAAACTCTGTTTTGAAAGTACATTTGTAAGACTATAATAATGTCAATATCCTTGTGTGATCTTACACTGTAATTTTTCAAAGTATTATCACTGGTGGAAACTAGGAAAAGTGCATAAGCCATCCTGTCTCATTTCATACAACTGCTTGAAAATACATAATTATCTCAACAAAAAGTACATTTTAAGCCAATAATTTAGGATATAAAAGCAATTTTTCATAGACTATCATAAACTGCAGTTGGTTCTAAAATCAGCACTTAGTATTTAAAAAAAATTTTTTTTTTCTTTTAAATTTTTTGGCCATAGCACATAGCGGTGGGATCCTAGTCCCTGACCAGGAATTGAACCTCCACTCCCTGCAGAGGAAGCACAGGGTCTTAACCACTGGACCACCAGCAAAGTCCCATAATCTTTTTTTTCACATCAATAATAATCCAGATTTTTTTTTAAACACAATTTTTAAAAAATTTATGACCCTCTTAGTATTAAGTATAAATGTGAATGACTGAGGCATACATTATATTTAGTATAAATTGGCATACATTATATTTAAGCAACAATTTCGTATCTTGTCACTCTATTAATGTCTCCTACTCACCATTCATTGAATTACAAACCTGGTTATATTATCTCTTAGCTTGAAATCCTCCAGTAGTTTCCTAGGAATAAAGCCCAAAGTCCTCCTGTGATATACAAGGCTTCCCAAGACGGGGCTCCTGTCTACTGGTGCAACCTTCAGTCCCTCCCATGGGTCCCAAACACGCCACTCTCATTCCCAAGACGGCACAGCTGGTTTCTCTACCTGAAATGCCCTTTCCCACCCTCCACCTGGCAAACACCTGCTTGTTCTTTGCTTTTCGTGACACCGATCACCTCTTCATACTGTTCATGGGGTTCTCAGAGCAAGAATACTGAGGTGGCTTGCCACTTCCCCCTCAAAGACTGAAGGCAAAAGGCGAAGGGGATGGCAGAGGATGAGATGGTTAGATAGCATCACCAACTCAATGGACAGGAGTTTGAGCAAACTCTGGGAGACAGTGAAGGGCAGGAGAGCCTGGAGCACTGCAGTTCACGAGCTCACAAAGAGTCAGACATGATTTAGCGACTGAACAACAACAATCATCTCTTCTCCAAGGCCTTCAATGGCCTTCCTGCCCCAGTAAAGCAATGCCCTCCTTCCCTTTCTTCGTGGTCTTAGAAGTCCTTGTTCACATTCCAGCAATGAACAAGGGGACACATGTCTCAGCAGTTGCCAGACCCCGGTAGGCACACTAACGGCCTGCTTCCCTTTGTGTCCTCAACACCATGCACAGCACTGGCACTTGGAAAGCACTCGAGTGTCTGTTGAAAGAATGACAGTGATGACTTTCAAGGAGCTTCTGTGCTTCTCTAGAAGAGCAATGGCGAGCTATGCCACTGACAGAGATCAGAAAAAAATGGACAAATACTGATCTGACAGTCAGAAATGTAGGGGGAGGAGGCAACAATGACCGTAAAGGATTAGCTGAGAGGGCATCATGTATACAATATTACAAAAAGAGACAAGGTGCACAGCAAAGGAAACAACAAACGAGACTAAAAGACAACCCTCAGAGTGGGGAAAAAATAACTGCAAGGGAAACAACTGGATTAATCTCCAAAATACACAAGCAGCTCATACAGCTCAATACCAGAAAAGCAAACCACCCAACCAAAAACTGGGTGGAAGACCTCACAGACATTTCTCCAAAGGCATACAGACGGTGAACAAACACATGAAAAGACGCTCAATGTCATTCATTATCAGAGAAATGCAAATTGAAACTACAATGAGGTATCAGCTCACACACGTCAGAATGACCATCATTAAAAAAAAATCTGGAAACAGTCAATGCAGGAGAAGATGTAGAAAAAAGGGAACCCTTTTTCATCGCTGGTGGGAATGTAAATGGATAGTTATTATGGAGAACAATATGGAGATTCCTTAAACAACTAGGAACAGAACTACCATACGACCCAACAATCTCGCTGCTGCTGCTGCTGCTGCTAAGTCACTTCAGTCGTGTCTGACTCTGTGCGACCCCATAGACAGCAGCCCACCAGGCTCCCCCATCCCTGGGATTCTCCAGGCAAGAACACTGGAGTGGGTTGCCATTTCCTTCTCCAATGCATGAAAGTGAAAAGTGAGAGTGAAGTCACTCAGTTGTGTCCGACTCTTTGTGACCCCATGGACTGCAGCCCACCAGGCTCCTCCGTCCATAGGATTTTCCAGGCAAGAGTACTGGAGTAGGGTGCGATCACCTTCTCACTACTGAGCATAAAAGCTGAGAAAACTATAATTGAAAGAGACACATGTACTCCAATGTTCACTATAGCACTATTTACAATAGCTGGGACATGGAAGCAACCTAGATGTCCACCTACAGATGAATGGATACAGAAATTGTATACAACTGGATATTACTCAGCTANCGATCGCCTTCTCACTACTGAGCATAAAAGCTGAGAAAACTATAATTGAAAGAGACACATGTACTCCAATGTTCACTATAGCACTATTTACAATAGCTGGGACATGGAAGCAACCTAGATGTCCACCTACAGATGAATGGATACAGAAATTGTATACAACTGGATATTACTCAGCTATAAAAAAGAATGTAAATAATTACTGAATTAAAATGACATACTTTTAAAGGAATGACTTTCCCACACACTCTGTATATTTTTTTGTTTAATGAGAAATGGAAAGGAGTCATCCATATTGTATTAAGTTTCCAAAATTGTACTAACTGGAGAAGAATTTATTTATGAGGAAACCCCTACGAGCTAAAACAGTAACCATTAAGAGCTAAAGAGAAAACTCACAAATAAATTTCATTTCTGCCTTTCAAAGTGAAAATAATGATAATAGTCAATATTTAAATAATACCAGGTACTGCTCTAAGTGCTTTGCAAAGAAACTAAGGCACAGATTAGTTAATTACATTTCCCAAAGTTTATTCAGCATGTAAGCGGTGGAACCAGGATTCATACTGGAAATCTGACTTTTTACAAGTACATATCTAGGGACTTCTCTGGTGGTCCAGGGGCTAAGATTCCGTGTTCCCAATACAAAGGGCCCAGGTGCAAGCTCTGGTTTGGGACCCAGATCTCACATGCTCCAACTAAGACCTGGTAAAGCCAAATAAAAATGATAGATAATTTTTACTAAAGTACATATCTAAATCAATTTTTAAAGAAATTTCTTTTATAATTGGTCAACTGCGATGGAAAACAAATCTGGTTTGTTGTTTTTTTTGGCCATGCTGCATGCATGGCTTTTGAGATCTTAGTTCCCTGACCAAGGATCAAACCTGGGCCCCCTGCAGTGGAAGTATGGAGCCTAACTACTGGACAGACACAAATTTGTTAACTCTAATGTTATCCTAAGTATCTGATTCTTAATCTAAAATCATAAAAATGTGATCACCTACTATAAACAAATATATACATATTTATATATAAATGACTATATAATAAAAAATGTCAGAAAAACTAAGTACCCTGATTAATTCTATATAAAACTACTTCCTAGGAACAAATAAAGCAATATACATGTGAAAGTTTCTTTGTAAATTATATCATTACTTGGTAAATAATCCATATGCTTAAAGTTCTTTTACTATAATTTACAAAGAAAATTTTCAAATATATAGACTACTGAGCAAATATTTTTCTTTCAGCCACCAAGTACTTTTTTTAACCACCATTAGGGAGTAACTGCAGTTTGGGGTCATGAAGAGTCGGACATGACTGAGCGACTTCACTTTCACGTTTCACTTTCATGCATTGGAGAAGGAAATGGCAACCCACTTCAGGGTTCTTGCCTGGAGAATCCCAGGGACGGGGGAGACTGGTGGGCTGCCATCTATGGGGTCGCACAGAGGCGGACACAACTGGAGTGACTTAGCAGCAGCAGCAGTTTATTTAGACTGTGATGAAAGTAGTTTTATATATGAGACATTTAAAAAGAGAAGGTGGATTCAAATGTAACCAAAAAAGGATGTTACAATTTAACATAAATAAAAATAAGCATGTAACATGTACTGGCTACAAATCAATACAGAGTCTTTTCCTTAACTTACCTGCCAGATACAGGGCAAATGATATAAATCTGTGGTAGCGAATGAGGAACTGAAGTTGCTCTTCTCTTTGAACAAATGTAGCAAAATAATCAGCCACAGTCTCTCCATAGAAAAAGTAGTTCACACACAACAGAAAGTACCTGTAATGTTAAAACAATTAGCTTCTTTATATTTGAAACATTTTCCCCCTCAAACTTAACAAAACTATTTTCTACTTTTGATGATGACAGATCAAAATTGTTTTGAACATAGGTTCATGATATAGTCCACCAAAATGCTTTCCCCTTGTTTTAAACTTAATTTCAAACTTACCAGTGAACAAAAATGTACTGAGTAGTTCATGCCTTTATTCAGCTCAAAATCTAATGCCAGAGACAGAGAATCAGGAGACAGTGTAGAAAATACTACACGCACACATGCATGCACACACACAGACACATAGACACACACACGCACAGTTTCTAATACACTCAGACACACACACACACATGCTTTCTAATACACTCTCAGAAACACACACACACACAATTTCTAATACACTCTCAGACACAGAAACACACAGTTTCTAATACACACACCCACACACAGACACACGGTTTCTAATACACTCTCAGACAGACACATACACGGTTTCTAATACACTCTCACACACACACGCACACACAGTTTCTAATACACTCTCAGACACACACATACACACACACACACATGGTTTCTAATACACTCTCAGACACACACACACACACACGGTTTCTAATATACTCTCAGACACACACACACATGGTTTCTAATACACTCTCAGACACACACATGCACACACATGCACACGCATACACACACATGCACACACATACACACAGAATTAAGTTTACAATGAAAATGCACTCCCTAGCATTAGGAGAATTAGCATTCTCCCTAATGCTTTGTTTTTAAGATTTTTTTTTATTGGCCATTTTCTTTAAAGTCTTTATTGCATTTGTTATAATTTTGCTTCATTTTTTTATGTTTTAGTTTTTGGCCACAAGGCACATGGGATCTTAGTGCACCCCAACCAGGGACTGAACCTGTACCCTCTGCATTGGAAGGCAAACCCTCTACCACTGAACCACCAGCAAAGTCCCTCTAATGCTTTTTAATAGTAGAGCTCTTAAGCCAAATTCCCGCCTGCCCTAAGGAAGACCAACGGGAAAAGAGAGAAGAAGTAATTTGACCTCTCACCTCTCACTCTGTCCTGCCCACACTGGGTCTTGTCCCCTTTTCTCAATGCTCCAGATGGACTCTAGTGGAATAAGTGACTCAAAAAGGTAGCAGTGGGGGGTTGGGAGCTAACCAGCTGCAGGTAAAAATCTCTGGAGAAAAACTTTAAAGTAGGGAACACATGTATACCCATGGCTGATTCATGTCAATGTATGGCAAAAACCACTACTATACTGTAAAGTAATTAGCCTCCAATTAAAATAAATAAATTAAATTTTAAAAAATAAAATAAAGTGGAGAATGTAAAATTTGAAAAAAAAAAAAAAAACAACCTTTATGAATGGTCTGTCCCTTCTCCCAGAGCTGCTTTATCCTTTTCCCCAGGCAGAAGTTGAACCCACAAGACTTTGCTGATGGGAGTGTGTGTAAGCCAGAAAAACATGCTAAGAAACACTGCCTCGAGGCTCCTCCCAGACTCTGCCTTAGAAAGACTGTGTCCTAGGCAGCGGTAGAAGAGGAAACGGGTAGCGGTTCCCTCTGGTCCTCATGAACAGAATCGGACCCCACTGTTCCCAAAGGGGAGCACATCACGTTTCCACATGACCATCTCTCTCCCCTACATGGAAACTGTCTGTGATGCCTCTGTAAGGCTATCAAGGCCCATCTAGGATCAAATCAACTTTTTTGGTTTTGGCCATGCCCCTCTGCATGTGGGGTCTTAGTTCCCCAGAGACTGAACTCATGTCCTCTGCACTGGAAGCTTCCAGTCCTGACCACTGGACCGCCAGAAAGTCCCACACCAGTCCAACTTTTGGCCCAGTATTCCCTCCCACTTGAGAGAACCAAGAAGATCTCACAACCTGTGGCAGGTGCCTCCCCTGTCCCCCATCTAGAACCTGATGGGTGCTGCTTCCCCAGCCTAAAACATCCTTCTCCATCCAAAGCCTGTCTTCACTTCTAGTAACAGTTTCTCTGTCTCCGTCTCTGTGAAGCCTCTACAATCACTGGAGCCCATCCGGACCTACCTTTTCCCCCCTTACACTTAAAATCAATCCTACATGGGTTAACTACTCTCCAACTACTCTGACATTCATTGGAAGGGCTGATGATTAAGCTGAAGTTCTAATACTCTGGCCACCTGATGTGAAGAGCTGACTCATTGGAAAAGACCCTGATGCTGGGAAAGACTGAGGACGGGAGAAAGGGACGACAGCAGATGAGATGGTTGGATGGCATCACTGGCTCAGTGGACAGGACTTTGAGCAGGCTCCAGGAGATGGTGAAGGACAGAGAAGCCTGTCGTGTTGCAGTCCCTGGGCTGCAAAGAGGTGGACACGACTGAGTGATGAACAACTAANGTTATCCTAGGAAAATGATCCTACGTGAAAATTTTCTTGTATATGTTTATTTTTAACAAGTTGGTATTCTTGCCAAGGATAAAGATACTATCAGGACAAATGGCTAAAATATCCTTACTGAGTCACTCAGGGGTTTGGCAAGAGATTTTCTTTCTTCCCACCATGCCAACTCTCCCTCAGCCAGCAACATACATCTCTGATCAACCCAAGCAGTGCTTCTTTGACATATTATAAGCAGCCTTCGACATCTGCAGCCCCAGTGGCCAGTCAAGTGAGTCTATGCAGTTCTGTCTGCACAGTGTCCAATACACATGCCAAGTAAGTAAGTGAAAGTCACTCATGTCCGATTCTTTGAGACCCCATGGACTGCAGCCCGCCAGGCTCCTCTGTCTATGGAATTTTCCAGGCAAGAATACTAGANTCTTTGACATATTATAAGCAGCCTTCGACATCTGCAGCCCCAGTGGCCAGTCAAGTGAGTCTATGCAGTTCTGTCTGCACAGTGTCCAATACACATGCCAAGTAAGTAAGTGAAAGTCACTCATGTCCGATTCTTTGAGACCCCATGGACTGCAGCCCGCCAGGCTCCTCTGTCTATGGAATTTTCCAGGCAAGAATACTAGAGTGGGTAGCCATTCCCTTCTCCAAGGGATCTTCCCGACCCAGGGATTGAACCCAGGTCTCCTGCATTGCAGGTTGATTCTTTACCATCTGAACCACCAGGGAAGCCCCACACATGCTGAGTAAATGGGTTTATATTCATGAATCCCTTTTTGATGGTCCGTGCAGCAGTCCCTCAAACTGCTGTGTCCAGCAATCTAGATAAAGGTAGTTTCTGAGACGACAGCATCATAACCAGTGTTTGGCTTAAGTCAATTCCAAGACTCAAAGAGCAAATGGCAAGCTGAACACTCATCACCAGAAACTAAGAGATCCAAAGCTTTGTCAGCATAGCAGACTAACTTTTCCTATCTCTAGAGAATCTACCCAAGGGCTTGTTTTTGTACAGCCCTGGAGCTAAGACTGGACTTTATATCTTTAAACAGTTAAAAACAAAACCCAAAGATGACATGATGGAGACATATGTGGCTCCTTAAAGCCTAAAATACTACCTGGGCCTTTCCAGAAAGAACTAACCAAACTCCGCTAAATACACTTTGGAATTTCTTTTTAAGATCACCACAAATCAGCTTTCCCAAACCTACTGCCCAGGATAGTCTTAGGCTATTTTTCCCCACTATACCTATTACTTGTCCAATGACATACTTGAAAAAGTAATTGTGTCCTCTTGGCAAGAAAATATTATGCCAAACTACTATAAATAATTCCTTTAAGAAAAAGTTATACATGTGTTATAAACACAAGAGGAAATCTAAATATTGTCCTTCAAATCACCTTTGCATTTATTATTAAGTCTTTTTTTTTTATCAAAAATAATCACAGAACAGGGACAAAGCTCAATGTTGGTAAAATGGCAAAGCTATGCTATTTATAGAGCCAAGGGTTTTCAAAATATCAAGTGCACTCATGCAATTTCTATGAATGCATTTGTTCAAGAACAACCATTAGGTCTACATATGGAATTTCACTGAAAGGAGAAAAAAAGAATTTTTAATATCACACACATGTATGTATATAGTTGTTACTTACAGCTTATCAACAGAATTAATATGGTACTGCTGGGAAAACAGAAAACAGAGAATTCAAAATAGAGTAAGAACTGAGTGACCACACAGAAACTGACACTCCATGCCACCAATACGGGTAGCAATGCACCAACAGGCCTCTGTTGGCCCAATTAATGAGCTAAGAACGGTAAAAACAACTGATACATAAGTGCCTACTCTGCCACTTTGGGCTTCCCTGGTGACTCAGCAGCAAAAAACATCACCTGCCAGTCCAGGAGATGTGAGTTCTATCCAGGGGTTGGAAAGATCCCCTAGAGAAGGAAATGGCAACCCATTCCAGTATTCTTGCCTGGGAAATCCCATGGACAGAGGAGCCTGGCGGGCTACAGNTGATACATAAGTGCCTACTCTGCCACTTTGGGCTTCCCTGGTGACTCAGCAGCAAAAAACATCACCTGCCAGTCCAGGAGATGTGAGTTCTATCCAGGGGTTGGAAAGATCCCCTAGAGAAGGAAATGGCAACCCATTCCAGTATTCTTGCCTGGGAAATCCCATGGACAGAGGAGCCTGGCGGGCTACAGTCCATGGGGTCACAAAGAGTCGGACACAACTCAGCAACCAAACACCACCACCACTCTTGTTAGTTACTGAAGATTCAGAGAAATAACATAGGATTTTTGTTCTCAGAGAGGAACAGTCTTTCAGGGAGAACACACACAACTGCAGTACCACGTGCAAACAAGCACAGGCAGACACGGAAACCTGTGGGGAGGGCGGGGGTGCCGCTGGGGTGCAGGAGGGGGACCTACAGAGCCGTGTACACAGGAGAGGAGGAGGATGGAGCTAGAAGCCGTCCAGAGATGCTGGAACACAACGCTGGGATGAGAAGCAGAGAGAGAGGAGTCTGGGCACAGCATCACAGGAGACAGCATGAAGGGCTGAGCAAAGGAGTCAGTGCTGATCATGAAAGGACATGATCAGACCTGGGCGTCTGGGGTTAACAAGTGGAAAGAACTGATGGGAGACGCAGCAGAAAAAGAGACAGCAAGGCAGGTAAGACGCTACCACCCAGGGGGTGTGGATGAGGGGCAGACGAAGACGGAGTGCAGGCAATCAGCTACGTCAAGGAGGTAGAACTGACTGGATTTGGTGGCTGAGCAAACAGAGGGGCTGAGAGAGAGAGGAGACCACAGGGTAATCACCAGGGAAGGCTTGAGAGGGAGACAGACGTGTGCAGAACGGCTGGCCACAGAACACAAGCCCAGATTTGGATAGGCTGAGTTTGAACTCTGGTACCTACTATGGGTTATCCAAATTGAAGTTTCACTCTGGGAATCTGTTTGAAGAAAACAGCCCTGCCTATGAAAAAGCTTTACATTTTAATATGTTCAGGATGAAACTATTCACAATAAAGAAAAACCAGAATATAACCAGAATGTCTAAAAATAACACATTGATTGCTTTAAATAACTTACGATGTACTGCATTCCACTGAGTGGATGAATGAATTAAAGCTAATGGTTACAAGGACTATGGAGCAACACAAAACATTCAACATTTAGTTTAAAAAGGCTACAGCATTTAGTCACGTTATATACAACTACAATCATGGTTTTTGAAAGAGAAAAAGATGAAAAGAAATATACCAAATGGCAGTATTAATTGAGTTTTGGTCACTGATGATGGGATTGGGGGTGATTTTTTAAATGATTTTTCCAAAGTAATTTTATAAAGAAACTTTACTATTAATATTTTTTAATTAGGTCCATGACATGTGATGGAGAAGGCAATGGCACCCCACTCCAGTACTCTTGCCTGGAAAATCCTATGGACGGAGGAGCCTGGTGGGTCGCAGTCCATGGGGTCGTTAAGAGTCACGACTGAGCGACTTCACTTTCAATTTTCACTTTCATGCATTGGAGAAGGAAATGGCAACTCACTCCAGTGTTCTTGCCTGGAGAATCCCAGGGATGGGGGAGCCTGGTGGGCTGCCATCTATGGGGTCGCGCAGAGTCGGACACGACTGAAGTGACTTAGCAGCATGCCATGTGAGATCTTAGTTCCCTGACTAGGGGTCAAACCCACATCCCCTGCATTACAAAGCAGATTCTTAACCACTGGACCACCAGGGAAGTCCTTCCAAAGTAATTTTAATACACATTTATAACTCTCACAATGGGAAATGCATCATTTAAATAATGTGCATTAAAATAATTATTATGGGAGTTTCCAGGAAGGGGTGTGGGGAACCTCTTATATCTGTCACGTTTCCACTTCCTTCTTAAACAATATATGCTTTAGTTACTCCATCACTTAGAAAGTGTGATTCCAAGCTGTGACTGCAACAATTAAAGCACTATAAATAGAAGGTTGAAGAGAAAAAGCTTTTATTTCAAAGAGTGTGTGTGAGTTCCATCTTAAAATAGTAGCTATCATTTCCTAGATGTAAGTTTTTAATAAAACTCTCCTGAATTAATCATTTTTGAATGCTGGTATTATAAGACAAATGCAAGCTAGGTACAATGTGAAATTCTCAAAATATAAAAGACCTAGTTAGGGTTATAAAGGTAAATAAGACTTTAAAATACAGATAGTATTGATTGAGTACCAACAGTGTGTGTGTATGTGTACATCCATCCGTGTCCCCTTAACATAAATATCATAAATACAAAGCATGTATATATGCTTGTGTACATGCGTGTGCGTGCAAGTGCAGTAAATCTAAGCTAACAGCAGTAACAGTGCAAACATATTTTAACTAGATCTTTAATATTCCTCTCTGGTTAAACTCACCAAAGAAATGACCTGTAATACAATGGCATTTTCCTTTCATACTAGAAAACAAAAAAGCCCAAGTACTTTAAATGTGCTTCTGATTCTCATTTAAAAAAATCAGAATCCAAATATGCAAGGATGTTTTTAAAGGTTTTTTTCAATGTTGTCATAAAAGAATGGTTAAGAATTGGTCTCTCTCCACAAATTCTGGCCCTTGTTACCACACCAAATAGTTCAGCTTGGAGAGTAATGTCATTTGTCACTGGGAACTCACCAAACCAACTTGAGTCAGTGCCTCCAGGATACCGGTGGTTTATAATCTTTGATCAAAACTACCTTCAAAAGAGGAATAACAATCCAAATGATCCCTAAAATTTTAAATGGCTCCCCACTGCTTTACAAAATAAATTCTGAACGTCTTCACAGAGTATCTCAAGGGCCTCCAGGATTTGATCCCTAATTAGGTTTTCATGTTCAAAGGCCCCAAGCTCCTGGTAAAGGTTCCACCTACCCTTTCCTGACACACCCAGCCACTGGGACCTTTGCTCACAGTGCTCACTCCAGCCTGACAGGTCCTCAAGGTCTACTCAAAGATCCTTTCATCCTCAAAGCCTTATTGAGCTCTCTGCCATCACCCCACCTCTCCTTCCCCCAGCTTGACCGCTCACCACACAGCACTGGGAAGTGCTCAGCAGCCACTCAGTCCTGAAATGTCATCCTGAGACCGCTGGGAGTCCTCGGGGGTTCAGACTCAGAGGACTGGCAGCTGGGGCCCACCCCTCACGCCACGCCTAAACAGTGCTCACGCCTGCCTACCTGGCTCTCACACTCAGCACCCTCTAGCCTCACAGTAAGTCGGTCCTGTCCATTATCCAGCTTTCCTTTGTAAGAAAAAGCTGCAATGTCAGCAAATTAACAGAATAGAGAAAGTAATTTTGTATTTTTTTTTAACCTGGATATGCCAAAAAAAAAGTACAAAATTAACAAGAGGATGAAAAGAAAAGTGAAAGGGCTTTATGGTCCTTTAAATAGGTATTCTAAGTCACTTAAGAAGTGGATGGGATTTTTTTTTTCAACTGTGTCTGATTTCACTTCAAAACTTCTTTTATTTTCTTAACAAAAATAAAAGGAAAATCATCATATTGCTCCTACAACTTTACTGCTGTGCATATGAGTAAACAGGACAGGGGGAAGGCAGGTAAACATATTTCTTAGGGTGTCCAGGCAGCCAGAAAACAAACAGGGAGGTAAGATCATAAGAAGGGACTAAACTAACTGAGATGTGTGCCTGCATGCTTATTCGCTCAGTCATGTCTGACTCTTTGTAACCCCTTGGACTGTAGCCCGCCAGGCTCCTCTGTCCATGGAATTTTCCAGGCAAGAGTACTGCCATGGGTTGTTTCTTCCTGTAGAGGAAGCTGGAGATAACTGAGATGGATGAAGACAAATAATAAAAAGAAGGGACACCATGCGTAACCCTGGAGCAGGTCCTCACAGTTCACTGCTAAACCATGTTCAGCACCCGGGAAGTGATGAATTTGTTGAACAGAATGTGTTTCTCCTTCTTTCTTCTACCACTTTGGACTTCAAATGCTTCACGCTTCTTTGGTGATCAAGGTTTTTATACACAGGGAAGCCTTCGCTGTGACGATCCTTCCCCCAAGATCTCTGCTTCACCCCATGGCTCCTACTCTGCCTTCAATCACTGTGCTGATGCTGAGAACTGGATAAAGTCCAGGAAGCCTACCAGCACCCTCTCTGCTCTCTTAGCTTCCTATTCGTTCGTCCAGATGCTTACTGCAGCCTGTGATGATATATCTGATCAATTCTTCAGTATGTAGACAGTAAGCTCCATGAGGGCAGACATAGGTATGCTGTTCTCAGCCCGATAGCCTGGCACAATTTTGTTTTTATTTTTTACTGTGCTTTCCCAATAAGATCACAGAGTTTATTTCACTCATTTACTACACTCTTTATTCATATGGCTACCTACATGTCTCTGCCATCAGACTAAGTCTCTTGAAGTCAGGGATCTAGCTGATAGCCACATATGTTGAAGACGTGTGTGTATTTCTTTCTACTGAAAGCTTGGCACGGTTTCCGACACAAAGTTGTGTATTTGCTATATGCACTTGGTCTCTGCTTAAAGAACACACCGAATGGCCAATTTGCAAGTGGAAAAGATTAGTCAAGGCCATTTCATAAACCAGAAAATGCCTAAAGGAACTAAATTTGCTGTTACCAAGTCTTGAATCACCTTCTTTTTCATGACATACTCAATTCAATATTAATGCTGTAAAAGGAAGCGAGAGACACTTGGGCAAACACAAAACACTTACAAGAAGCATCAGCATGAAGGATCCCATATAGATGATCAGGAAAAACAATGAAATCATCGTCAGAGTAAGAATTCCACGAATCCACCAGTTTTTCCATCTACAAAGGAAATGTTTGTAAAGTTAGCATCAGTGCATTCTTAAATGTTTCCATGTTGTTTCATGACTAAATTGCCAGACTTAACAGATTTCCCTTAACTACACTTTAGGAATCCCCATGCACCTACTTTGCCTTGTACAATAACAACATTTACCAACCAAGCAAACCAAGAGCAATTGCTCAGTCACTGAGAGCTAAAGGAAAGGTGGAAATTCTGTTTGCCAAAAGAAAAAACCAGCTCATGTTCCACGTGAATGAGGATGGATCCTCTGAGGCTGGGAAGTGAGGTGGCCAACAAGGATGTCTACACATACCACCTCGGGTCATTCAGATGCGGAGGGGCTAGATGATAGCCCACTCAAAGGATGTCCATCCTGCGGGGTGTTTGATATAAATAGTAATGATGTTAAGGTGTGGTATAACAGAGAGCATGGCCTTCTAATGAGAAAAAGTAAAGAAAGGGCAATGCAGAACTGAAACTGGAGAGACCAGCAATTTCAGGAAAATGAGGAAGGTGTGGGGAGGTCAGGCACTGGGGACAAGGCCAACCCGAAGGTCACTTCTTTCAGCCTGTTTTCCTGAAGCACAGAGCCTTCAGCGGTATTCTCTTCTCTTTGGGTCTTTGCTGGTTCTTAGAGCAGAGCTCCCCTGAGCAAAAAGCCTGGCTGGTCCCTGGTAGCTGAGTGTGACTTGACCTGCTTAACCCTCTGTTGTCAGTAAGGGCCTGAGAAGCCCGTCTCCCCCCACACAGGGGTGTCACACATACCCCTAGTGTACCTTACAAATAGCTGCACTCTTTCTGTGGCTGTCATGAAAAATGTCAGCAGACACTGCATGAAACACCCCAAATTGTTTTATTAACACCTATAGAAGGAATATTCATTGGAAAGACTGATGCTAAAAGCTGAACTTTTAATACTTGATGCGAAGAGTCAACTCATTGGAAAAGACCTCAATGCTGGGAAAGACTGAGGGCAGGGGGAGAAGAAGGCAATAAGGGATGAGATAGTTGGATAGCATCACTGACTCAGTGGACTTGGGTAAACTCTGGGAGACAGTAAAGGACAGGGAAGCCTGGTATGCTACAGTCCATGGGGCTCCAAAGAGTCGGGCATGACAGTGACTGAACAACAATAACATAGAAAGATATGCTTTCTGAATCTAAAATTCCTGCCCTCTGAGTTTATTCATTCTACATTCATTTTATATTCTACTCAATAATTTCTGATTTCTATTAATTGAAATTATAACACTTAAATTATATCACAGACATTTTGACCCAACATATGATAACACATAGGCACACCCTATTCTAAGTATTCTCCACTCTATAACAGAAACATTAGCTGATTCCATTCATTTCTCAAACACTAATTACATTCCCTGTCTTCAGTCACTCTCCTATATAGTCTGGATACCCAGATCTACTCTTCTCTCAAAAATCCTTTTGATCACATCCTTTCTGCACACAAGACCTAAAATGCCAACATTAAATCCAAGCTCTTTTAAATTGTTTTCAAGGTTTTGCACAAATTTGTCAAATTGTACTTACCCAACTTTATTTCCCTCTCCTGCTTAACTCCACATGTAGACTCATACATTTTTCATGAGACTGAAAGCTCTGGGGCTGTGCTGAAAAGCTACAGCTGAAAGGTTCCATTTGGCTTTATAGAACAAACTCTTTAAGGATGAATGAATGGATTAGGAAACTGAGCTAGGTCACAGAGCTAGTCAGAGGTATATAAAGGACCACAAGCCAGTCTGTGGGTAATAACCCTGTCTTATTTGCATGAATCTCAGAAAGGTACTTAGCCTTCCTTCATAACTGATTCTCAGACTCAGAATCACTGAGAACATTTTTCAGACAAAGGACACTATCCAAGTGTCAGAAATCAGTCCTTGGTGGGAACTTCAAGGTCCATGTGCACCTCTAACACTAAACGGCTGGCCTTGAACATCAGAGAACGAGAGATTTAAACAGAGACCAACTCTCTTTGATTATACCAATGCTACTCCTCCCAGAAAAATTCCCCAACAAGATCAAAGATTTACTTGCCTTATTGTAATTTAAATGACTCCCCAAACCTCCCAAGAAAACCTAATACAAAGTTAAGCACATAAAAGCACAGATTTAAACATAATATACAGCTACTGATAAGGCTACCAAAAGTTACCTCTCAAGGGAGAAGCCCTTACTCCAAACAGAGCTTCTGCTGCTGCTAAGTCTCTTCAGTAGTGTGACCCTAAGGACGGCAGCCCACCAGGCTCCCCCGTCCCTGGGATTCTCCAGGTAAGAACACTGGAGTGGGTTGCCATTTCCTTCTCCAATGCATGAAAGTGAAAAGTGAAAGGGAAGTTGCTCAGCCGTGTCAGACTCTAAGCGACCCCATGGACTGTAGCCTATCAGGCTCCTCCCATGGGATTTTCCAGCCAAGAGTACTGGAGTGGGGTGCCATTGCCTTCTCTGCCGAACAGAGCTCTGATATGCAAAATGTATGTACCATTGTTACTAAAATCCTGAGGAAAGTCTAGTTCCAAACTCAAAATTCTTGACTTCCTTTACCATGCCACCATGGTCACCTTAGGGGAAGCCTTAATTTTGAGTCCAAGTCATCACCTTACAGATTGCTTTAGATCAAGGAGCTGAGAACCAATCTAGGAGAGCTTCATTCAAGTCTCCTGTCTCCAGGACCTCTGTGAGCTAGAAATGACATTGCTAAAAAGTATTTAACTAAGCAGTGTTCTTAGCCTGGAAAATCCCATGGACAGAGGAGCCTAGAGGGCTACAGTCCACGAGGTCACAAAGCATCGTACATGACTGAAGCAACCAGACAACAACAAGCAGTGTCCTAAAGTGGCTTATCTAAAGCGACGACACGATTATTGCTCAAATCAGTTATGTCACGCACAGTGTCTTACTGTTGCTACCACTCCTTCAGTTCAGTCCAGTCGCTCAGTCGTGTCTGACTCTTTGCGACCCCATGAATCGCAGCACATGAGGCCTCCCTGTCCATCACCATCTCCCGAAGTTCACTCAGACTCATGTTCATCGAGTCGGTGATGCCATCCAGCCATCTCATCCTCTGTCGTCCCCTTCTCCTCCTGCCCCCAATCCCTCCCAGCATCAGAGTCTTTTCCAATGAGTCAACTCTTTGTATGAGGTGGCCAAAGGACTGGAGTTTCAGCTTTAGCATCATTCCTTCCAAAGAAATCCCAGGGCTGATCTCCTTCAGATTGGACTGGTTGGATAACTCTTTAGGCATTTTTATTTCAAAAGTAATAAAACAACATTTTTTTTCCCTTGTGGTACCAGCATCATGAGTTGTCAAAGACTGAGGCTGACAAGAGAGTTCATCTGAGCCAAGAATCAGAGCACAGAGGCACTCTTCGAGAACAAACAAGAACGCGATAGGCCATCTAGTAAAGAGTAGGGTTTTGGAGAAGCCCCATCTACCAGCCTTAGGAGGAAGTGGACAGGAAGTGTGCAGGTTCCCAGGGAGAAGGAAGATGGTATGACAGAGAACAAGAGCACCAGCAAGACTCTGCCTGGGTATCTTCATGGTCTCTGAACTGTCACTAGAAACATCTGGGCCACATCATTCTCTGCCGTGAAGAGCTATTCCGTGGACTGTAGGATGGTGCCAGCAGTGCCCTCTCTCGCTGTGACACTTAAAACGTCTCTCTGCATGTATGCTCAGCCGTGTCTGACTCTTTGCGACCCATGGACTGTAGCCCTCTAGGCTCCTCTGTCCATGAGATTCTCCAGGCAAGAAATACTGGAGTGGGTTGCCATTTCCTCCTCCTGGGGATCTTCCTGACCCAAGTCCAAACCCTCGTCTCCTGCGGCTCCTGTATAGGTAGGTGGATTCTTTACCACTGAGCCATCTGGGAAACCAGACATTGCCAAATGTTCACAGGCTGTGGGGGATGGTACAAAACCCAAGGCATCGCCCCTGGAAAGAACTACTAAGTTAAGACTCACTGCTGAAGAAGCTCTTCACTCAAGGAGAAAGCCAGCCACTTCGCTGGCTAATGAATATTCCTTTCCGCAGATCCATGCAAAGGTCAAGAAACAGACTGGCACACCTGCCAAGGGACTGAAGACTTTTCAAGCTCCTTCCAGTATCAATGGCTAACACTCTCTTTGGCATTATATATTATAGTCTTAAAAATGAACATAAATCTCGCCCAAGGAATTTCACTTAAAAGATTTTATGTGGACTTTGAACAAGATGGCAGAGGTGGACATGGAGTACATCCCTCTCCATGGATACATCAGGAATATACCTTCAGACACAGAAGTGCTTGCAGAACCCCAGCTGAGAGCAGACAGGAGTAACTGACTACCAGAAAAGAATTTATAGGACCACACAAAACTCAGTATGACCAAGGAAGCAGGGGGCAAAAAGGAGAGTTAGTACGACTGGACTTTCACTCAGCAAGTGGGGGAACTGAAGCAAGAGTCCCCACAACCAGAGGAGAAACAACTGAGGCTAAGAGTGAAGCAGCTGATCTGTGGCAGCCCAAATGGAATGAGAATCACGCAGACAATCCTTGTCGCAGCCATAGGTACCCCAGACAAGGACGTGTGTTTCCCAGCAGGCACAGCGACTGGGAGCTGAAGCGTAAGGACTGTGGAGCAATCCCAGGGAGAGGTCTGCTGTTGACTGTGGGGAGTTGGCCCAAGGGGACATGAGGGAGGAGACTGTGGTGGGCAATGGCTGTGGAGGAAAGTCAGCCAGCCGTGAAGGCAAGCGGATACTCCTGAGTCATGCGCCATCACCGTGGCCTCTTTCCCCACACGCCTGCACTGGCAGCTGAACAACAGAGAGGCTGGCCCATCAAATGCCTGACACCCAAACAACAGAGAAGGACCCCAACCAGGGGAGCTCTTTTAGTGCCTTATGCGAAGAACACCAAAGTAGGACCCCAGTCAGCAGGGCCCCTTTATGTGCTTGACACAATGGGCAACAGAGGACCCCAGGCAGGGGAGCCCTCTAAGTGCCTGAATGGGCAGAGCAATGGAGAAGCATTAGCCAAAGAGGCCTTCTGATCGCCAGCCATCAGAAGCTAGAAAAAGAGCCTGAGAGCCCCGTGGACTGCAAGGAGATCCAACTAGTCCATCCTACAGAAAATCAGTCCTGAATATTCACTGGAAGGACTAATGCTAAAGCTGAAACTCTAGTACTCTGGCCACCTGATGCAAAGAACTGACTCATTGGAAGGGACCGTGATACTGGGAAAGATTGAAGGCCGAAGGAGAAGGGGAGGACAGAGGATGAGACGGTTGGATGGCATCACTGACTCAATGGACATGGATTTGAGTACACTCCAGGAGTTGGCAATGGACAGGGGGGCCTGGCATACTACAGTCCATGGGGTCGCAAAGAGTCGACACGACTGAGAGACTGAACTGAGGGCCATAGCTTCTACAGCTGAGGGAGTCCGTGTCCCTGCACACTTGGCACCACCAGGGTTCCCACGACCAAAACAGCTGCACCACCTTCATGCTCATTCTTCACTGGGGCATAGCTGCCACAGGCTAGAAAAAGCCCTAATAGCACCATATCTCCTGTGACGATAGCTGCCGGGGCTCCTGCATAGCCAGTACTGCCAGGGTCCCGGTGATCCAAGCAACTGTGCCACTTCCGTGCATGACCCCCACTGGGACAGAGCTGCCACAGACTAGAAAAAGTCCTGTGTCTGTGCACACGCAGTCACTTTGGTCATGGCCAACTCCTTGTGACCCTGTGGACTGCGGCCTGCCAGACTTCTCTGTCTGGGGTGGCTGGAATACTGGAGTGGGTTGCCATATCCTTCTATGCCGGGNGGTCTGTGTGCTTGCGGGCAGCGTACCCTCATTAATCATTAACTTCTCCCACCTTGTGGAGGTTTCAGTATCTGCACAACAGCTCAAAGATATTGCCATAGGTATCCCTTACTGGGGAACCAGGACCTCGCCCCAAGGCTGCACTACTGATTCTCTTGACTGTTTATCCCTCCTCTTGCATCCCCTCCCTTTCCTAATTAACAACTGCTTGAATCTGGCTGTTGGAACTCAGTGAAGATCAGGGAGGCTGAATGAAGGCTATTTCCTGTATTCAGATGAATGGGGGACACACAAAGGCTCTGTGCCCAGGAGTCCTACCGGGCCCTGCTAGGTATCAACAGATAGATATAAATATGTAGATATACAGATACAGATACACACACATAAATAAATAAATATATATTCATATAAAAAGAGATCAAATCAGTCAATCTTGGGATTCCTTTAGAGGAAATCAACCCTGANTGTGCCCAGGAGTCCTACCGGGCCCTGCTAGGTATCAACAGATAGATATAAATATGTAGATATACAGATACAGATACACACACATAAATAAATAAATATATATTCATATAAAAAGAGATCAAATCAGTCAATCTTGGGATTCCTTTAGAGGAAATCAACCCTGAATATTCATTGGAAGGACTGATCCTAAAGCTGAAGCTTCAATACTTTGGCCACCTGATGTGAAGAGCCAATTCATTGGAAAAGACCTTGATGCTGGTAAAGATTGAAGGTGGGAGGAAAAGGGGATGACAGAGGATGAAACGGTTGGATGGCATCACCAACTCAATGAACATGAGTTGAAGCAAACTCCAGGAGATGGTGAAGGACAGGGAAGCCTGGCATGCTGCAGGCCATGTGGTTGCAGAGTGGAATGCGACTTAGCAACTGAATGACAATATACATATAATTATTCAAAACACTCAAACTTCCATCATTTTATCAGATCCTGAAGAGATAATCCTGGCCACGATGGTAGAGTACAAAATCCTGGAGCCCACCTCCTCTCATGGGCACACCAAGTTTACAACCATTATCAGAATAGCTACTGATGAGAAAGAGTGATAGAATCTACCAGAAAAGATCTTCTACAACTAAAGATACAAGGAAAAATCCACAAGGAGATGGAAGAGAGGGGCATTGGGGGTGGTACAGTCAAGATTCATACTATAGAAAAAGCAGTTTTAAGAGGAAAGGTTATAGTGAAGCAAGCCTACCTCAGTCTCCTAAAACAAGGAAATAAAAGCAAAAATAAACAAATGGGATCTAAGGAGACTTAAAAGCTTTTGCACAGCAATGAAAACCATCAACAAAACAAAAAGACAACCTACTGAATGAGAGAAAATATTTGCAAATGTTATGACTAACAAGGGGTTAATATCCAAAATATACAAACGGCTCATACAACTCAATATCAAAAACACCAAACAACTCAATCAAAAAATGGGTAAAAGACCTGTACACACATTTTTCCAAAGAAGACATAAGAATGGCCAATAGGCACACGAAAAGGTGCTCAACATTACTAACTATCATAGAAATGAAAATCAAAACCACAATGATATTTCACGTCACCTCTGTGAGAATGACTATCATCAAAGAGACCACAAATAACAAATGTTGGCAATGATACGGAGAAAAGGGAACACTGCACACTGTTGGTGGGAACATAAATTTGTATAAGGACTGTGAAACCAGTAGGGAGGTTCGTGAAAGAACTAAAAATAGAACTCCCACATGATTCTGCAACTCTACTTCTGTGTATATTTCTGAAAAAGAAAAACACTAATTCAAAAACATACGTGCACCACAATGTTCAAAGCAGCATTGTTTATAATGGCCAGCAGCATGTGGAAGCAAGCTAAGTGTCCATCAATGGATGAATGGACAAAGAAGATGTGGTATTGGGGCTTTCCTGTTGGCTCAGTGGTGAAAAGTCCGCCTGCCCATGCAGAAGACACGGATTTGATCCCTGATATGGGAGGATCCCACACGCCGTGGACCAACTAAGCCTGTACACCACAGCCATTGAACCTGGGCTCCAGAACCTGGGAACTGCAATCTGGGAACCCTACTGAAGTTTGTGTGCCTAGAGCCCATGCTCTGCAACAAGAGAAGTCACCATCGTGAGACGTCTATACACTGCAACAAAGGCCCACACAGCCGAAAATAAATAAATAAAATTATAAAAAAGATGTGGTGCACACACACACACACAGAGGAACGCTACTCAGACATAAAGAAGAATAAATTTTGCCATCTGCAGCAACATGGATGGACTTATAGGTTATTATGCCTAGTGAAATCAGTTCAGTTCAGTTCAGTCGCTGAGTCGTGTCCGACTCTTTGAGACCCCGTGAACCGCAGCACACCAGGCCTCCCTGTCCATCACCAACTACTGGAGTTCACCCAAACCCATGTCCATGTTCCAAAGCATCAATTCTTTGGCACTCAGCTTTCTTTATAGTCCAACTCTCACATCCATACATGACCACTGGTAGTGATCTTCATTAAAGAGTGCTACACACATAAATGCTCTGGGAGAGTGGTTTACAAAGGGGGAAGCTGGGGGAAAGCGGCTGATATGGGTGAGAAGGAAGAGAATATTCACAGCGGGTGAATACAAGCAGAAGGAGCACTGAGCAGAGTGTTGGGCCAGAAGCTGATCCTAAGAATGAAAGTATATAGGGAGATTCTAAATGTTTAGAAATCTCCAACCAAACTCAGCCCTCATTAGCACCAAAGTTGTGGCAAATTGCATCACCCCTTCCAACTGTTTCTTTACCCACAAAAACTGGAAACATAAAAAAAACACAAAAACTGGAAATATTTAATGCCAAGTACTCAGGTCAGTCAGTGAAACAGTAAGCTATTATTATTATTACTATCAAATCCAATTCCTCATTAAGTAGCTTACCAAATAAAATGGGTACCAAATAAAATGCCTTGGGTAGCATTATCAATATTCATAAAGGAATAATAAGCTTTTGATCACTAACTATAAATCTCTTATTAAATAATTACAAAGTTAAAAGTGGCATAATACCAAAAATGACAAATAAAGCAAATGTCGTGTTCCCACTGTAACCCTGAGAGTCAGCTGGCCTCAGAACAGATTAAACAAATAGCTGTTGACTAGTAAACCACCAGGCAGGACATCTCCTGCCAGCATCACGGAACCTGCCGTCTGCCTGACGTGCCAGCAGGTCTTCGACATCTGGAACAATGGAACACGTCACTTTTATTTCTTTTCTCTTCTACTCTTTTTTTCCCTGTCAATAACCCAGAGTGTTGGAAGCGTGGTGTGAGTGGTCGTGGAGATGGTGACTAATAGAAGTGGCTCCATAAGGCAAATCACCAGGTTGCAGAGAGAGTACCACACTAGGAGTCGGGAGTTTCAAGTACACTCGTCACTCAGTACCTGGTGGGGCTGGGGGCTGGAGGGTAGGGATTAGTTCCAGGACCTTCTAAGATACAAAAATCAGAGAAGAGACAGTATTTGTATACAATCTATATACATCCTTTCATACACTTTATATCACCTCTAGGTTAATTATAAAACCTAATACAATGTAAACAGTTGTAAGTACAAGGTAAACAATTGTATGTGTGCTTAGTCACTCAGTTGTATCCGACTTTTTGTGACCCATTGGATTGTAGCCTCCCAGGCTCTTCTGTCCATGGGATTTTCCAGGCAAGAACACTGGAGTAGGTTGCCATTTCCTTCTCCAAGGGATCTTCCCAACCCAGGAATCGAACCCACATCTCCTATATTGGCAGGTGGATTCTTTACCCACTGAGCCATCGGGAAGTATCTTGCAAACAGTTGTGGTTTGGTTGCTAAGTCGTGTCCGACTCTTTGTGACCCCATGGACTGTAGCCTGCCAGGCTCCTCTGTCCATGGGACTTCCCAAGCAAGAACACTGGAGTAGGTTGCCATTTTCT
>SJYA01000966.1:0-15837 GCA_006410615.1 Neotragus moschatus | reverse complement strand
CACACACACACACACAGAGGAACGCTACTCAGACATAAAGAAGAATAAATTTTGCCATCTGCAGCAACATGGATGGACTTATAGGTTATTATGCCTAGTGAAATCAGTTCAGTTCAGTTCAGTCGCTGAGTCGTGTCCGACTCTTTGAGACCCCGTGAACCGCAGCACACCAGGCCTCCCTGTCCATCACCAACTCCCGGAGTTCACCCAAACCCATGTCCATGTTCCAAAGCATCAATTCTTTGGCACTCAGCTTTCTTTATAGTCCAACTCTCACATCCATACATGACCACTGGTAGTGATCTTCATTAAAGAGTGCTACACACATAAATGCTCTGGGAGAGTGGTTTACAAAGGGGGAAGCTGGGGGAAAGCGGCTGATATGGGTGAGAAGGAAGAGAATATTCACAGCGGGTGAATACAAGCAGAAGGAGCACTGAGCAGAGTGTTGGGCCAGAAGCTGATCCTAAGAATGAAAGTATATAGGGAGATTCTAAATGTTTAGAAATCTCCAACCAAACTCAGCCCTCATTAGCACCAAAGTTGTGGCAAATTGCATCACCCCTTCCAACTGTTTCTTTACCCACAAAAACTGGAAACATAAAAAAAACACCAAAAACTGGAAATATTTAATGCCAAGTACTCAGGTCAGTCAGTGAAACAGTAAGCTATTATTATTATTACTATCAAATCCAATTCCTCATTAAGTAGCTTACCAAATAAAATGGGTACCAAATAAAATGCCTTGGGTAGCATTATCAATATTCATAAAGGAATAATAAGCTTTTGATCACTAACTATAAATCTCTTATTAAATAATTACAAAGTTAAAAGTGGCATAATACCAAAAATGACAAATAAAGCAAATGTCGTGTTCCCACTGTAACCCTGAGAGTCAGCTGGCCTCAGAACAGATTAAACAAATAGCTGTTGACTAGTAAACCACCAGGCAGGACATCTCCTGCCAGCATCACGGAACCTGCCGTCTGCCTGACGTGCCAGCAGGTCTTCGACATCTGGAACAATGGAACACGTCACTTTTATTTCTTTTCTCTTCTACTCTTTTTTTCCCTGTCAATAACCCAGAGTGTTGGAAGCGTGGTGTGAGTGGTCGTGGAGATGGTGACTAATAGAAGTGGCTCCATAAGGCAAATCACCAGGTTGCAGAGAGAGTACCACACTAGGAGTCGGGAGTTTCAAGTACACTCGTCACTCAGTACCTGGTGGGGCTGGGGGCTGGAGGGTAGGGATTAGTTCCAGGACCTTCTAAGATACAAAAATCAGAGAAGAGACAGTATTTGTATACAATCTATATACATCCTTTCATACACTTTATATCACCTCTAGGTTAATTATAAAACCTAATACAATGTAAACAGTTGTAAGTACAAGGTAAACAATTGTATGTGTGCTTAGTCACTCAGTTGTATCCGACTTTTTGTGACCCATTGGATTGTAGCCTCCCAGGCTCTTCTGTCCATGGGATTTTCCAGGCAAGAACACTGGAGTAGGTTGCCATTTCCTTCTCCAAGGGATCTTCCCAACCCAGGAATCGAACCCACATCTCCTATATTGGCAGGTGGATTCTTTACCCACTGAGCCATCGGGAAGTATCTTGCAAACAGTTGTGGTTTGGTTGCTAAGTCGTGTCCGACTCTTTGTGACCCCATGGACTGTAGCCTGCCAGGCTCCTCTGTCCATGGGACTTCCCAAGCAAGAACACTGGAGTAGGTTGCCATTTTCTTCTCCAGGGGATCTTCCCTACTCGGGGAAAAAACCTGGGTCTCCTACATTGCAGGCAAATTCTTTACCAACTGAGACACCAGGGAAGCCATGACAGTCGTGAGTATGCCGCAAATTCAAGTTTTCCTTGTTGGGACTTTCTGGGATTTTTTTTTTTTTCAAGTATCTTGATCCACAGTTGGTTAAATCCATAGACTCACAACCCACAGATATGAGGGCTGACTGTCCTAATTCCATCCCTACTTTAACTAGCAATGACAAAAGGCAAAACACTTGACCCTAAAGAACCTCAGCCTCTGGTTTCCTTAAAAAATAAAAGCACTGCACTTTCCAACAAACTGCCTCAAAGTCCACTTGGTAATAAAGGTGATGTGCCCCAACCCTCTGCAGTAGTTCGTAAGCTTTGTGAGAAGAGGAAACACTACGGGCCTCACTTTTGACTCCCCAGAGGTTGGCAGAGGACCTCGCACAGCGGCTGGCTCTTACTATGTAAATATGTGTGGAATGAACTGAGTCTATAAACTTATGCTGACATTTGAGATTAAAATAGTTCTCAACCATTCTTGCTAGGTGAATGATTTTGGCCATGTCACCTTGCTTGGGACCCCCTTTTAGCACTCATGAAATGAGGGCTTCGGACTATGAAGGACTATGGGCTATTCTTTTGCAAATATAAAAAGACAAGGAAAGTGTGTTTGGTAAACGATGAATGGAAGTTGAAATAAAGTTTCTTTATTACCCTGCAAATCTCATTCCTACAGTGAAACGAACTTCAAAAGTACTTTACATATGTCATTTATACCTCACGTTACTTTATAGATAAGTAAATAAACACATCCTTTTTGTAAGTGAAAAAATTTAGGCTAACAAAGATTGAGTAAAGTGCCGCAAGTTTACTCCGCTTGAAGCAATGTAGCCAGGCGGCAGAAAAAAAATTTAAATGACAATTTTTCCACAAACGGATCTGCAGATCCAGTGTAATCCCAGTCATGTTAATTGGCTTTTATTTTGTGTGGAAATAANACGTTACTTTATAGATAAGTAAATAAACACATCCTTTTTGTAAGTGAAAAAATTTAGGCTAACAAAGATTGAGTAAAGTGCCGCAAGTTTACTCCGCTTGAAGCAATGTAGCCAGGCGGCAGAAAAAAAATTTAAATGACAATTTTTCCACAAACGGATCTGCAGATCCAGTGTAATCCCAGTCATGTTAATTGGCTTTTATTTTGTGTGGAAATAAACAGGCTGACTCTAAAATTTATATGAAAACGCAAAAGGACCTTAAGAGTCAGAACCACCTGCAGATAAGAACAAAACTGAAGGACTTACACTGTTTTAAAAAGTTATTAAGCTGTAACTGTGATATTGGCACAAAAACTGATCAATGGAATAGAAGAAAGGATTTAGAAATTAATCCAGACTTATATGGCCAATTGACTTCAACAAAGTTGAAAGGTAATTCAATATACAATGCTGGAATAATTAGATAATTATATAAAAGGAAGGAAGGAAGGAAGGAAAAACTTTGATCCATACTTCACACTACTTACAAAAATTAATTCAAAATAGATCAGACATTTACATAAAGCTATACAATTCTCTAAGCCAGGCTTCAGCAATACATGAACCGTGAACTTCCAGATGTTCAAGCTGGTTTTAGAAAANAAAAACTCCTCAGTGGCTTCCAGGAGTCCACAGAAGAAAGCTTAACCTCCCTCACAAGACCCTTAAACTCCCAACCGCTCCTTGCAAATTACAGTTTATTCTCCAGGACTATCAAACCAAGCTCAGTTCACTGTGCCCAGAATGCTGATTCAAGAAACAGTTCCATGTGCCCTCTGCCTAGAATGCCTTTCCCTGATACCTGTCTACCTAGCAAGTTCCCAGGCATCTTTTAATTCCAAACTCAACCCTCATCTCCTCTTTCAAGCCTTTCCTGTTGTCTCCATATAGTGTCCAGCTACACCCTCTTTGCTAAGAGCAAAGTAAAGAAGCCTTGTTCAGAGATCTATTAAGTCTAATTATGTGTGTCTCCTTGGGGGGGGTTCCTTGAGGGAGTGGTCTTGCTATCTCTTAAGTATTATTCCAGCATTCAGCAACAGGGAACATTTTCACTTGCTAGTGCCCTGGAGCACAGAGCTTTCTCTCAGAATAAGGCTCCAGGTCCTGAAGGAAGAGAAGGTCATGTTAATACCACCACTGCAAAAAGACTACAAAATGGCATGGGAGTGTACAGTAATAGCAGAATACAGCACACTTCCTGTACTTCTTTCATTAATTTGTTAAAGGTTTTCGCCTTTACTGTAACTTGACTAGAGAAGGCACTTAGAAGAGTTTAAAGGAACCAAATATTAACCAGCCTCTGATGTGCAGGCTGATTTTATAATGGCCCTTGACCTGGAAATACAGGTGCATTCAAATATACACCCTGATAAGAAAGGAGGAAGAGAGGATAGAGTTCAATGACTCAGAGCCTGCCAAGTCAAAAGTTCCTCGCGATAAACTCTGAAAGGATGCAATATTTTAGACATGGTCTGAAAAATGCTCAAGCTTGATGATTTAGAAATCTTAGCAGACCTGGTTACACATGGCACTTCTACTCTTAGAAAAGAGAATCCAGCTAGCTAGGTACTAATGAAAACTAACAGAAACATAGAACGTATATTGTGTGCATTGTGATCATACATATTCACACGTGCGTAAATTTATGGATAAATTAAGGTTGACAATAAAATGTAAGAGTGCAGCACTTATAAATAAATATGCAGCGTTAACCCACTCACAGTTAGCTAGAGACAGCAGTTCTGATGGCTCCAGTCAAACCAGAGAAGTAGTTTTCCTTTTAAATGTAGTATTAGGGCATTAAGAAACTAATTACCTCAAAAGTTATTTTATGGATGGCTTCCTGAACATGTTTTTTTCTTTTTAAAAGCTTGTTATTTTCTCCCAGTTAAGGAAGTGATCATGGGGAAGCTGGTATTTCCTTGGTTCTAAACTATACCAGTGCTAAAACAAAACAAACCCCAACCTAATTAATTCTATTTTTGGTCTAGTTTCCAAGGCAATTTTCACAAAAACTAGTCTCAGCCCACTGTTTTCAGCTTTGTAACATCAACCTTCAGTAGCCAGAAACTGTTGCACTTTGTGTAATCCCCTGACACACAAGTTCTATGGTAGGTCGTAGGTGGCTTTATTCCACCTGCCTCTCAAGGGTCAAGGGAAAAAAAAGGATCTGTCTTCCCATTGATTTTAACGTTTCTTTCCTAAAATCACTGTTGTAGGATGTGTTCCCACCTAAGTTTTATAACTTTGGTTACCTCAAGTTCATCAGCATCAAGTTTCTGGTGGAACCCTCCCCAAACTGGAACTGTGAGTCTCAGTTGTGTCCAACTCTTTGCCACCCTATGGACGCATGTAGCCTCTATCCATGGGATTCTCCAGGCAAGAATACTGGAGTGGGTGGCCATTCCCTTCTCCAGGGGATCTTCCCAACTCAGGGACTGAACCTGGATCCCCTGCATTGCAGGCAGATTCTTTACCATCTGAGCCACCAGGGAAACCCTTCTCAGCAACTGTACAAACAAGAAGAAAGGGAATCGGGAACAGTTTCTAGTTCCAAGAGGCCACTGACCCGACCTTGAGCAATCGACTTCACTTCTGTAATACAAACTGCAGTACCTGTTTCCAAAAACGAATGCTTCCAGAATTAGCTTCCGTGCTTTGAATTTCTAAGATAAAATGGAATTTAATAGAAGATTTTATAAAACAATCTTATTGCCCAGCTCAATTTCCTAAACGGTCAAGGATAAAAAACACTGTAAAACTGGACTCCCCCCCCCCACAACCCGCCCAAATTTCTACTTGCACCACTGTATTACCAAATAAGCTGAAGTCTGTCTCTCTCCAACTTTTTAAAAAGCATACTAGCATTATATCTACTTATTCTTCAAGGTGAAGTAAAGGCAATCTGTAGAGATGGAAATTTTAAAAGTCCTTATGAATTCACGTTATCAGGTCAGATGAAATCCACTGGGGTAGAAGTGCATTGTCTGCCTCGGACTCAAAAGAAGCTGGAGGGTCGCAATGTGGTCAAGTGTAGGAGACTCTCAAACCTCTGAAATCTATGATTCTGAGAAAAGACAGAGGAAACGAAAGGGGAACAAACGAGGAGGAAACGATGGGGGAGCGCGAGAAGCCAAGCGTCAGGGTCCGATGACAGGTTAGAAGGGAAGGTGCGTGTCTTAAGTTTAGTCCTAACACTGCCGAGAAGAGGTGAGCCGCGGCTACTAGAGGCGCTGCGAACTCTTAGGGTGGGAGGGACCATCCCGGTTCTAGCATTGGCCCCAGACCCCGGGGAGGACGGACTGGAACTGCAGAAAGTAAACTGGAGTCAAGTTGAATCCTGCAGCCCTCCCGGGAGCGGCCGCGGTCACCCGAGAAGCGCACCGTCGCTGGGGTCCGGCTCCCACTGAATTTAGCCGAGCCGGAGCGCGGCGCGGCCAGCAGCTTCACTGGACATTCCGCGGGGCCCCACCCTCGCTTCCTCCCTCCCAGGCGTCCCAGCCCCACCGGGACGCAGCTCGGGACGCGGGGGCTGCGCCTCTCGGGCTCCACTTACTTTGTCACTGGTGCTCTCGGTTTCGTGATCGCCGCCGGCCGCCTCTCCCTCGCGGGGTGGTGACGCCGCCTCTCCCCCGGGGCCGGGGCCGCCGCCTCCCCGGTGCCTGAGTTCCCACATCTCCGGCTCCAGCGCCCCCGAAATCCGAGCTTGCGCGCGAGGTCTCGAAGTCCTGCCGAGCCGCGGCCACTCACACGCCTCACCGCCCCCCCTGCACCCCACCTGGAGGCGCCGCTGCCGCCGCGCCGGGTCACCCCCAAAACGGCATCAACGAGCGAGCGCTCGTGGCCGCCTCCAGCGAGCGCGGCGCCGTGGGCCGGCTCGGGGAGCCCGGCCCGAGCGGAGAAGGCGGGGGCGCGGCAGAGGGCGGCCGCTGGTTGCCAGGTGCGCGTCCCCACGCGGAGGCCCAGGTGGGCGGAGGAGAAAGGACCGGGAGGGCAGGAGCAAGCCTGACCCGCTTTAGCGCTCCGCCGGGGCGCCCGCCGCCTGGGCCCTGCCACTCCCCGCCCCGCCCCCCGGACTCAGGAGTCAGCGGCTCCCGGCCCCCTACACCTTTCTCCCGGTTCCTGCCTCCTGCAGCCAGGTCACGCGCCGCAGGCCCCACCCCGCCCCGCCCCTCTGCGCTGCACTGCGGTTCCCACAGCCCCGCCTCCCTCGCCGGGGTGACGTCATGGGTCTCGACCCGAGGCTCCGCCCCGGCCTCCTGCGAGCGCGCAGGTGGCGTGGCTCCGAGGCTAGGTGCGGGCTGGAGCGCGCGGGAGGAGCAGGGAGGTGGAGGAGGGTTGAGCTGCTCGCTCGAAAGTGAGGGCTGAGAACTTGTGGACTCGCGCCGGAGCCACTGGGGGGCTGGAAGAACTCCTCGAAGGCCGCCAGGTCAGTACTGACCGCGCTCGGCCCCTACCCCTTCTCGGGGCTCTCCGGCCGCGGTAGCTTGACACACCTGGCCGTTCAAACCTCAGAGGTTCAGGAGGCGTCCAGAAGCAGAAACCTGTCGGGCAGGATGAACCCGACGGCTTGGAGGCGTTCTGCCTGATGTCACCACCTGCAAAAATGGGAGCTGCGTCGGCCTCACTGGGCGTCCTGGGATGAACTGCTTCTCCAAGGAATTCGAGGATTGAAATCTCTCCAAAAAGTCACTGCTTAGGGCCTGGAGAGAGAACCAGGACTCTGAGATGCCACCAGGTGCGGTTGCCAACCAGCTTAGCTCTAAGCAGTCATGGACCTTGAGCTGCTAAAGTTGGAACAGGAAGGGCACAAGATCTGCCTTAATTCCCTTCCAAATCCTGTTAGAAGGTGATTAGTTTTCTTGACACGTATGTACCACCTGGTCATTACTGACAAGCTGACACATGGGACGAGGGGTAGGGAGGAGACAGGCCATCACACAAACAGGACAGCATTTAGTAGAACACACTTATAGAAATAAATCAACAATATAAATCTTGCAAGGTCGTTACTGACCCATTGAAAACAAGTAATGTGGTTCTGAAAACTGAATAACAAGCAGAAATAAAAAGTCAAAGTAGGACACACTGAAAACCAGGGCACAAAGACATTATTTTCTATCATCAAACAGATCTTTAAAGCACTGAGTTCAGATCGGGTCGTTATATTTTCAAAGGGATAGAGAGGAAATCAGTCTTCTGTTTGAAGAGCAAAAATGACAAAAGATATGCGAAAATAAGTCCTTTGAGTCACAGTCATGGTGTGGTTATCCTTAAGGAACGGACGACTATAGAGTGACTAGTTTAATACATTGTTTTTCATTTCTTTGGAGAACCAGAGATGAAGCACTTCCTGATTCTCAGGAACACGAGGTTGAAGAGACAGATGAAGGCAGTGATGGAGTCTCCCATCTGAGGTCTTGTTAAGAAGCCTGAGTTCTAGCTCCCACCAATGCTGCTAATTAGGTGTGGCCTTGGATAAGTCATTAAGCCTCAGTGTCCCCAACTATAAAGTGGATAGTTGGGAGGATGGCCTTTGTGGTCCTTTCCAGCTTACAAATGATTCTGCGACTAAAGCCTCTCTGCATGAGATGCCAGTCCTTCCTTGCTCCCGTGGCTCAAGAAGAGGGGAGCTGATATGGCACCCAAATGGCTTCCTCCTTCCCCTCATCAACCTGAGAGCAATTAAAAATATGTATTTGTTTTTGGCTGTGCTGGGTCTTCCTTGCTGTGCACGGGCTTTCTCTAGTTGCGGTGAGCAGAAGCTACCCTGTAGTTGTGGAGAACTGGCTTCTCATTGCAGTGGCTTCTTTTGTTTCAGCTTGTGGGTTTAGAGCACAAGCTTAGCAGTTGCGGTGCTCGGGCTTAGTTGCTCTGCAGCACGCGGAAGCTTTTCAGACCAGGGATCAAACCTATGTCCTCTGTATTGGCAGGTGCATTCCTAACCACGGGACTACCAGGGAAGTCCCTGCAAGAGCTCCTTTGACTTTGTTCTGCCTTTGCCTCGGGAGGGAAAAAAAAATGATGAGAAAGGTAGTGAGAAAAGTGGCAGGAGGGAACAATAGCAGGCAGGAGCACATGCCACAAGAAATAGTAGTCCCAGACCAGGAAATGTGGGCCCAGGTATTTAGACTGCCAAAGGAGATGGCAACCCACTCCAGTGTTCTTGCCTGCAAAACCCTATGAACAGAGGAGCCTGGTGGGCTACAGTCCATGGGGTCGCAAAGAGCTGGGCATGACTGAACAATTGAGCACAGAGTGGTTTACTACTTTATCTCGCCCTTCCTTAAATTCTACTTCCTGTGTTTCAGCACAGATGGTCATTTCTTTCTGTCTTCAGTATACTTATTGCTACTCATTGAGAGCTTACACTGAACCGAGACAGCAGGAACGACTTTCTATTCATCCTCACAGCCCAATCCCTTGCAACAGTGCTGGCCCCCACCCTCACGCAGTCAACACTTTTGTGGAAGAAGTGAGTGAAGAAATGAATGAATAGCAGAGGAACAGCATAACCAGGGAAAGATATATAGTATTTGCATTTTTAATAAAACCCTATATTAGCCTTAGAAAGGTATTCACGTGTCTTTGTTTTTCACTTGCTATGAAAAAGATTGATTTTAAGATGTATTAAAAGGGGGTTATAGTAATGACTAGTACATTTTATTATTTTAGGCACTCCAATTGCCTTCTCCGGACGATAGCATAATACACCAACCACACTGGCCTTATTGAGCCCTGTGGTGTCAGACTTCCTCAATGTCTTTACTTTTTCATTTTTATCTTGCGTTTTCCTTCATTCAGGGGGATTACCTTCTCAAAGTTTATTACACTTACTGTTCTGTGGTACAAATTCTGGTATGTAAATGTTCCTAAGGTCTCACCTGTTAGTTTTTTTTTTTAATGTTTTATTTTACATTTTTTTCCATCTCAGGTGTACATGAGTTCCCGATCTTGAATCCTCCCCCCCCACCCCATATCAACTCTCTGGATCATCCCCGTGCACCAGTCCCAAGCATCCTGTATCCTGTACTGAATATAGACTGACGATTTGTTTCTTACATGATAGTATACATGTTTCAGTGCCATTCTCCCAAATCTTCCCACCCTCTCCCTTTAATCTGCTAAAGGGCATTATGTAAACTCTGAGCACATAGCCTAATCACAGGAGACACTTGGCCAATGTTTCTTGCTTGATTTATAGATTTTCTAGTATGTTGAAATGATTTATAACTCTGAGTGAGGCATTTGGTAGAGGG
The DNA here is from genome assembly GCA_006410615.1 of Neotragus moschatus. Taxonomy (NCBI): domain Eukaryota; kingdom Metazoa; phylum Chordata; class Mammalia; order Artiodactyla; family Bovidae; genus Neotragus; species Neotragus moschatus. The sequence goes on along the minus strand of SJYA01000966.1, from coordinate 5,773 downwards.
AGAAGAGAGAGTGCTAACTAGTTATATGATTTTTATTAGACTTTTTACCTTCTCCTTTGCCCAAAGATGAAGGGATCCCTTATCGCTCTCTTCCCTGTGTACCCAGCATGTTCCCAGACTGGTAAACATTCCCCTCTTGTGTGGGAATTTGAGCTGCTTTCCACATCAGAGGCACAGAGGCGCCCAACTGGAATGTCCCCGGCTTGCCAGTGTAAGAAGAAATCTTCCTCAGCCAAGGTTTCTGGTTGCTTGGACACCCACACTATAGCTTTTGTCGCTTGATCTGTCTGTCTTTCTCTGTTGCCCTCTGTCAATTCAGTCTGTAAATCAGAGGTAGAGATTTATTTTTAGCTTTTTAGTTTTATATTGGAGTATAGCCAGTTAACAATGCTGCACCAGTTTCAGACTCACAGCAAAGCGACTCGCCATACATATGGATGGATTAATAATCTGTCAGTGGAGTGTTAGTTGATTAGTTGTGTCCTACTCTTTGCAACCCCATGGACTGTAGCCCGCCAGGCTCCTCTGTCCATGAGATTTCCCAGGCAAGAATACAGGAGTGGGTTGCCATTCCCTTCTCCAGGGAATCTTCCTAACCCAGGGATCGAACTCAGGTCTCCAGGATTGCAGGCAGATTCTTTACCATCTGAGCCACCAGTGAAAGTGTAAGTCACTCAGCCATGTCTGTCTCCTTGTGGCCCCATGGACTGTATAGTCCATGGAATTCTCCAGGCCAGAATACTGTAGTGGGTAGCCATTCCATACTCCAGAGGATCTTCCCAACCCAGGGATTAAACCCAGGTCTCCCACATTGCAGGCAGATTCTTTCCCAGCTGAGCCATCAGGGAAGCCCAAGAATAGTGTGGTGGGTACACCCAGGAATCAAACTAGGGTGTCCTGCATTGTAAGCGGATTCTTTACCAGCTGAACAACCAGGAAAGCTCGTCTGAGCCACCAGGGAAACTCCAAATACCTATCAGAAATGGAAATGTATGATTTCAGGCAACCAGAGAAACATTTTGTGGTAAATTATTGAAGGAGAATTTATGTGTACATCCTTATTTTCCATGAAACTGCAAAGGAAAATAACAGTGTACCATCAATTACATCTGATAACCACGGGAGCAAGTACAGGTGTATAGAAAGAAGCAGATTTTATGTACAGGCAACCCTGGTTTCGGGTCTTCCCTGATGGCTTCGCGCTAAAGGATCTGCCTGCAGTGCAGGAGCCAAAGGAGACACAGGTTCGATCCCTGGATCAGGAGGATCCCCTTGAGGAGGTCATGGCAGCCCACTTCCAGTGTCCTTGCCTGGAGAATCCCATGGACAGAGGAGTCTGGTGGGCTACAGTCATCAGTCAGGTAACTTGATTCCTCCGTGCCTCAGTGTCCTCATCTATAAAATGAAGATAGTAAGGGTGGTAATGTTTTCCTCCTAGCATTCTTATGAAGATTAAACTGGTTACCATACATAAAGACAGAGAACAGTGCTTGGTCCTAATGAAGCACTCTACAGGTGTTACCTATTATTGCCATTTATATGACTAAAACCTGTGTTTCTTGAGGAAAGCAATATTCGGCTTTTAAACTCACGAAAGCTGCAACACCTCAGAGGACTTTGAAGAAAAAGGGATATGTTGACATTGCTTTGGTAAGGTGGGGACAAATTATGAAATGGGGCAGGGCAACTTTGCAAATAAGTACAAGGAAATCATCAGTCTATCAAATTAATTAATTTTTGTTACAGTAAAACTAATGAAATTGGCATTTCCCATTATTAACTGGAATCAATTTACTACCATGTAATTTGCATATGTATTATGAATGAAGTTTCCTTCCATTTCTAGTTTCTCCACTGAATCATAATAACTGAGCAAAATATATTTTGGTGATTTAACTCCTTTGTAAAACAGACAGTATATTCCTTCTATGACTTTGTAAATTACATTCTAAAAGAGTGGGTGTATGTGTGCTTTTGATAACTGCATGATTCAACTATTTTTTAATTGTTGAACATGGCTGGATTTGGGTTTCCCAGGTGGTGCTAGTGGTAAAGAACATGCCTGCCAATGCAGACGACATGAGAGAGGCTGGTTCAGTCCCTAAGTGGAGAAGATTTTCTGGAGAAGGAAATGGTAACCCACTCCAGTATTCTTCCCTGGAGAATCCCAAGGATAGAGGAGCCTGGTGGGCTATAGTCCATAGAGTTGCAAAGAGCTGGACACGACTGAAGAGACTTAGCATACATGGTTGGATTTATAGCCTTTTTGGAAATAGTCATTTAGACAAGTGGAAGACATTGGTAACTGTCCTTAGAAAAGCTTAATCACTGATTTGCTCAAATTGTATCAATTCTCTCTGCTCAATTAATTGCTGAAATCCAGAAGTATCAGTCAAGGTTCTTAGATGCAAGACTGGCTGACTTAGGAAGACAAAGAATTTATTGAGGGATAATGAGGAGCTCACAGAACTCTTTGGAAAGCTGGAGGACCCAGAATAGAAAACTGGTGGGAACAAAGCTGATGCCAAGCAGCAGCTAGGACCATAGTCAAAACCAAACCAGCCACCTATGGCCAACATTGCTAGACCCACTGGGGCAAACCATCACAGCCTGCACCATCACTGTGGGGGCACTCGCCACTGGGTCCCATTGTACCATAGCTGACCCTTTCCACTTGTGTTTTACTTACAAACTCTTGTTTAGTTAAACTTTACAATAGGAATCATTTCTTTATAATATGTAATAATAGCCATAAGATCTCTTTGTGAAGAAGACTTACTGATCAGAGAAATAAAAGCTATACAATTCCTGTTTGTTGTAAGCCATATCAGATACCATGTCTCCTTTAAGAAACTCTCGTAATTTATATTTTAACTGCTCTGAAATCATAGTGTGTCTTATAGTCAATAAGAATAATAAGTAATTAGAAAACATTGTTTTATATTTTAATTGGCCACTATTTTTCTTAGCAGTACATAAAATAATCATGAATTTTTTAAATGATGGCTTAATTGAGTCAATGAAGTACAACACTTTAAAGATTGACTCTTGTTGGTTAGGAAGATCTTGGATTTTTGGATACCTTGGATTTTTCCAGATCCTCCCAAATTGCATGTGTTTCTTTTTCAGTAAAGAGTATTTATCAAACATATAACCATGTATAATAATGGTTTTAATATTTTATTTTTATTTTATTTATTTATTTATTTTTGGCTGGGCTGTGTGGAATGTGGGATCTTAGTTCCCGGAGCAGGGATCAAACCTGTGCCACCTGGATTAGAAGCATGGATTCATAGCCACTGGATCACCAGAGAATGGTTTTCAACATCTAAAAAATATTTTCCATGTCTTTATGTTCTCATAGCAAAAAACAAAAAGACACATTTTGCTAGACTTTATAAAGCCTAATTTTTGGCTTAGAAAATATTGTCGGCAAGCATGTTTCAGAGATTATTTCATTCAGTTCAGTTCAGTCACTAGTCATGTCTGACTCTTTGCAACCCCATGGACTGCAGCATGCCAGGCTTCCCTGTCCATCACCAATTCCCAGAGCTTACTCAAATTCATGTCCACCTAGTCATGAGTCATGACTCATGATGCCACTAGAGCATCTATTTTATTCCTGCATATCACAAAAGACTTCTAAAATTATATGTGTTCTTAGTACCACTTACTGTCTGTCTACTGGTTCCAAATCAGGAAAGGAGTACATCAAGGTTGTATATTGTCACCCTGCTTATTTAACTGATATGCAGAGTACATCATGCAAAATGCCAGGCTGGATGAAGCACAAGCTGAAATCAAGATTGCCAGGAGAAATATCAATAACCTCATATATGCAGATGATACCACTCTTATGGCAGAAAGCAAAGAGGAACTGAAGAGCCTCTTGATGAAAGTGAAAGAGGAGAATGATAAAGTTGGCTTAAAGTTCAACATTCAGAAAACTAAGATCATGGCATTTGGTCCCTTGACTTCATGGCAAATAGATGAGAAACAATGGAAACAGTGAGAGATTTTAGTTTTTTGGGCTCCAAAATCACTGCAGATGGTGATTGCAGCCATGAAATTAAAAAANCTGGATGAAGCACAAGCTGAAATCAAGATTGCCAGGAGAAATATCAATAACCTCATATATGCAGATGATACCACTCTTATGGCAGAAAGCAAAGAGGAACTGAAGAGCCTCTTGATGAAAGTGAAAGAGGAGAATGATAAAGTTGGCTTAAAGTTCAACATTCAGAAAACTAAGATCATGGCATTTGGTCCCTTGACTTCATGGCAAATAGATGAGAAACAATGGAAACAGTGAGAGATTTTAGTTTTTGGGGCTCCAAAATCACTGCAGATGGTGATTGCAGCCATGAAATTAAAAAATGCTTGCTCCTTGGAAGAAAACCTATGACCAATCTAGACAACATATTAAAAAGCAGAGACATTACTTTGTCAACAGAGGTCTGTCTAGTCAAAGCTATGGTTTTTCCAGTAGTCATGTATAGATGTGAGAGTTGGACTATAAAGAAAGCTGAGTGCCAAAGAATTGATGCTTCTGAACTGTGGTATTGGAGAAAACTCTTGAGTCCCTCAGAATGCAAGGAGATCCAACCAGTCAATCCTAAAGGAAATCAGTCCCGAATATTCATTGGAAGGACTGATGTTGAAGCTGAAACTCCAATACTTTGGCCACCTTATGCAAAGAAATGACTTATTTAAAAAGACCCTGATGCTGGGAAGATTGAAAGCAGGAGGAGAAGGGGACAACAGAGGATGAGGTGGTTGGATGGCATCACCGACTCGATGGACATGAGTTTGAGTAAGCTCTGGAAGTTGTTGATGGACAGGGAAGCTTGGCGTGCTGCAGTCCATGGAGTCGCAAAGAGTTTTTCAAGACTGAGCGACTGAACTCAGCTGAACTGTCTGTTGACCCTCTTTGCTCATAGTTTGATTTACAAAAAATATTTTTATCATATATTAAGAGATTTAATTGATTTGCTTCCCAAATTACTAGCCTAAATTATTATAGAAAGTAAANGAGTCGCAAAGAGTTTTTCAAGACTGAGCGACTGAACTCAGCTGAACTGTCTGTTGACCCTCTTTGCTCATAGTTTGATTTACAAAAAATATTTTTATCATATATTAAGAGATTTAATTGATTTGCTTCCCAAATTACTAGCCTAAATTATTATAGAAAGTAAATCAGTCTTATCCATCCTCTTAACAACAATAATTAATGCCTTGGTCATTTAGAATCATTTTCTGTATTTAACTGGGATGGGTTGATGTATGGGAGTGGGAAGGGGCTGTGGCCTTCACAGTGCCCTCCAGGCAGTTGAGAACAGCCTAGAGTAGGAAATTGATTAGAGTATCTTTGGGATGAACCAGAAGAGGTTGTTAACCTAATATGCTTAAGAAGGACCTGTGTTTCTGCTTTTCTCAATAAACCTGGCTTCAGTAACACACCACTCAGATTACTGTACTGCCTTGTTTAGGGAACAAATGTCAAAATGCCTTACTAACCGATTCTGCCAAGATATTTCCAGTCTCTTTGAGGAGTTGTTAGTGGTGCAATGAAAACATTTTATGCACGGACACTGAGGTTTTTATAAGGAAAGACTTTCAATTACCTTACTTGCAAAGCAGCTTTAGACAGGCTGGTCATTTGGCACACTTGTCAGGAGAATGAATGAACAGTATCACTCTGTGTAAATATGGATTAAATAAATTATTGAAAACTATGCAATCATTAACATACATTAGCAAAGAGGTTTGTACA